>CAJQZJ010000909.1:136962-209516 GCA_907164525.1 Lophiomys imhausi
CACACACACACACACACACACACACACACACACACACACACACACACACATTTCAAAGGCTTGAAAGCAGCCAGGATCTGGAGATAATTATACATAAGGAGGCTGAAGGCAATGAATTTGTCCATCTGGTCTTTTCGCATAAATGGTCATGGAAAACAATTTTATAGGTTACATCTATTGATCCTTGCAGATAGAGCCTGAACAAAAACAAAAGAACATTGCAAGAAGGTAGACATGGGGTTAAAAAAAAGCAGTACAACATATAGACATAGATCACGGTGTCTAATATTTCAGACCTGAAAATGAAAACAGGAATAATAAAGGGACATAGAAACCCTGAACTAGAGAGCGACAGGGGAAACCCCTTGGAGGTCAGTTTTGTTTAGTAAAAACTATCTATGCTCTTTGTCCTTGTTCATTTCTCCCTCATGGAAGTCACTTTCAAATGCCACCCCTTCCCCCTTGCCAATAGATCACACATTCCCTAGCAGGATAGATAGGCTAGTAAGGTACTGCTAATGATAATAATAATAATAATAATAATAATAATGAGAAATGGCCCAAGAGATACATTTCATGTGCCTTGCTCTCTCCTTGTCTTTCTTCAGCAGTACAGTTTCCCAGCCACTGAGGCATTAATCATTGGAACAGCAGCTCCAAGATAAAGGCTGGGTGAAGTTTCATTGTGCATTATAGAATGAGTTGTGGTTGCACAAGTATGTGTCTCTCTCAGTATCTGGGTGGAGGGTATGGAAAGGCAGAGCAGAAAAATCTGTCATTCCATCCATTTATACGGTTCAAGACAATCAGGACTGGTTCCCCATTGTTACTGTGGATTAAAATCATTCATGTCCTTCTGCTTCCATTGGAGGTCAACACTCAGAAAGGGGGATAAATATTGTGACAAGTTAAATTCTTTCCTCTTTTTTTCCATCTGTCTTTAGAAAATGCCCCAGAATGAGGGACAGGAAAAGGGGCATCAAGAACTAGGAACAGCATGGTCTGATAGGAAATTGTTTTGTTTGTTAATCCTTCTTTGGATATCTATTTGTTCACTTATGTAATAATTTGAATGAATGAGACTTTCCGTCTTGAAGAGCCCTCAACTATATTTGGGAAGATATAAGATCCTTGATAGGAAGGGTAAACAGATGTTGCAGTTACTCATGAAGGAATTGGGAATATCTATAAAATCTTGCCCATAAACTCAGATGCATGGAATAAGTCACCTGGGAGCTTGTGCAGAATCTCTGGCAAGCTTCTATCCCAAATGAGAGTCTGAGCTTCAGGAAGATGACCAAGCATGTTGTATGATGTTAAACTTAATAAGTATTATTTTTCACAATGCATGCAAATATACACAAGTATCTTCTCTTCTCTCTCTTTTTACTGTCTTATTAGTGTTTCTTTCTGTCTCCGTATGACTTTCTGTCTCTGCTTCTCTAATTTACACACACACACACACACACACACAGAGCATGCAAATGAGGGTACAGGGGAATAAGGAAGGAGGAAGGAATAAAGGAGGGAAGGAGAAAGGAAGGGATGAAATGAGGAAGAGAGAGAGACAGAGACAGAGACAGAGAGAGAGGATCTCTAACCAGACAGGGTGAGAGATGTTGTATTATGTATATAAGTCAATCAAATTCCCATCAAGTAACTCTCTCCATGACTGCTTTGCCCCTTCAAACAGTGTGTATACAATTCTCCTACCGTTTCATCCCAGGATGATGATGATAAAAATCAAGGGGAAACTTATTTTTCCATTTACTTAACCGTAGCAGCTCTCTAGACATGAAGGCTTTAATTAGAAGGTTTCAAAAGGCAAGGCTTGTCATAACAAAATCAGCATGTTTCTAATTTCTGCAATCATTCAAACAGGCACCAGGAATGTATGAAGAACAAACCACACTCCTACTGTCTTGTCACAGGATGGAACTACCCATGTTGAAGCCTGGCTACTGTTAACTGCTGCTTGAATTTTCCACGTGGAAGTAATGGATGCATTTTCAGAGACAAAGTACTAAAACCAATTCCTGGACCTCAGCTCAAATGAAAATCAATGATTATTTCTGATGACCCAAGAAACATTAGGTAAAGTGTCTTTTACATAGAAGTGGCCAAAGATGGCTGCCTTTGTACAAGCTGTAAGCAAAGGAATGAAATAGTAACAGGAAATTCAATGTTATTATGTTAATTAAATCAGAGACATTCTGTTCATTGTCCTCAACTGAAGTCATCCAATTTGTGAAATGGGTATATAGTTCTCTGGAATGATCAGAGTGGATGGTGATACACTCCAGTGTTGTGCTGACTCCACAGGATAAAACCAACTCTTGTTAGTTCTTGCTAAAAGTAGGCCCTGTCAGATAAGCCAGAGGAACATTCTTGCCCACTAGAGACACTTGATGTCTCTGAGATTCTAGGGATTTGGGAGGGTTATTTCTTGGTTTTTGTTTGTTTGTTTGTTGTTTGTTTTATTTTGATGAAAGGCCTTATTTCTATAGCCTTGATGGAGCTGCAACTTGCTGTGTGGACCTTATTGGACTCACATTTGCTAATATCTTGTCTCTTCTTTCTGAGTGCTAGGATTATAGGTATATATCACCAAGTCTGATTTAGATTCCTCATTTCCCCTACTCAACCCCTGCCTTTGAGACAGAGTGTCATATAGGCCCAGGCTATCCTCAAACTCACTATGTAGCCAAGTATGACTTAGAACTTTTTATTTTCCTGCTTCTATTTCTCAAGTGCTGGGATTTGTAGCTTAAAGCCACCAATACCCAGTTAGCTAGAGTGCATACTAAAGTAAGCACTCTATCAGCTGTGGAATATCCCTCCTCACAGGACACCTTCTTCTTAAGGCAGAGAGTCATGACAACAGCCATGACCATTTTCCACAGATGATCCTCAACAGGCAATGGAGCTCTGGGGAAGCAGCAGCTAGGAAGCTTGACAGTTCGAACTATTAAGAGATACGTGTGCTTCTTTAGAGCGTGCTGGCCGATTGTTGTCTATTCCTTCACCCAACAACACTGATTATTACTGATTATTACACAATCAACACTATTCCAGGTAAAATAGTGTGTGTGTGTGAATGTGTGTGTAACTGGCTGAAATGAGAGGGTGAGTCAACTAAAAAGGTGGGAAGGGTAAATTCCAGCAGATGAAGGCAGCAAGCAAGGGCAGGCATGGTGGAAATGGTTAAGTGTGGCTGAGACTACTGAATGAGGTACTTACTCATTTAAGGTACACAATTTAATGCAGTCCCCTCAAAACTCAAATTTTAATATAAGGCTCTTTTACTGTAGCATTTTAAAATCAAATTAATGGGGAGAATGACTAGGAATAAAATTAGTGATTAAAAAAATAGACAGCATATGACCCAACAATGACCTCACTTGCTTACCCTTACTTTAGATCTATGTTTGAGAAAGTACAATAAATTCAAACTAACTAGATCACCATGGTGTGAGATAGGGCCTAAGTCACAGTAAAAGTATCCATCATAGGCCACAGGGTAAGGACTGGCTTTGGTCTTGACTGAATAGCCGGTTAGGTGATTGCCAATATCACCATGATCACAAAACTACTTGTGCATGGCCACACATGGGTATCCAAGAGCTGAACCAATGAACTCTTCCAGCTGATCAGGTGCTTTGCAAAAATATCTAGCACTTTATCAGTAGTTTGGGTGGAAATCTATACCACCAATACTGTAGTTCAATCAGATACCTTTACCACTCTCATGAGAATATTTAAGTTTCCAGGCTATCTGTTGTCAGGACTTCCTTAGAAGACCCTTTAAGAGACTAGACATCTCTCTGGGAAGTGCCTGTCTCAGACCTTGAAAGTAATATATTAAAGGAGAGATGCAAAGAAACCATGTTCCATTATCTTCCCTGGGCCATGTATGCTGGCAACACATAAGTCTTTAAAGTGAAGGCAGACTAACAGCATTTTGTCTCTTCAACTCTTTCTCTGTCCTTCTCATCCTTTCTCCCTCTCTATCTCTCTTTGTCTCTCTCTGTCTCATTCTCTCTTTCACCAGAACTGTACAATTCCAGAAAGAAACTGTCACTGGAGAATCTTATCAGCAAACAAGTAAATTGGAGTCCAATTTCCTTCCCTCCAAATCATCCTCAGAAATGGAAAGGAAATATCTATGTGAGGGCAAGCAGGACACAGGAAATATTTCCTGGCTGGCAGCTAAAGTCTAATTAGACTGACAAATCTTCAGCGCCTTCCCTAGTTATGAGGCTTGGCAGGAAAGAAAGGAGCCTGGAGCTAAACATTATGTAAGGCTGTTAATCAATATTAGCTGAGCCCTGTTCCTAAAAATAAACTTTCCCAGAGGGTTTTGTTGTCTAGTGGTAAAAGGAAGGGAGCAATGACTGTGTATTCCTTATCTCATTTCTATAAAGCCCATGGCAGTCAGGAAAAGAGAGAGGGAACCAGAGGGGTTAACTCTCTGATCAATTATGACCATTCTTGCTTACGCTGAGATCACAAGGTATCCCAGGCCTAGTAGATCTGATTTACATCCCAAACTGAGACCAGTGGACTAGTCAAAGAATGTGGAAAATACTTAGTGACCTATCTGGGACCTAAAAATATCCCACTGATGATTGTGTACTCTAAATCTGAGTGCTATGTATTCTACTGAATAGTGTGAAATTTATGATCTTTCATTATTTTGACCAATATATGAAACTGCAACTTCCCAAGCTTTAACATAATAGTTTCTCTCTGTGTACTAACTGCTCAGCTAAGCTGAACTCTACTCAAACATACAGACATTTTCTGTGGAGGAATGTAAAAGGTCCTAGTCTTGTTGGCTTCTGTGGGTATAGACCGTACAATGCTTGTGCTGATGAAAGCCTTGGAAGGGTTACACTCAATTATGGTATGTGAGTTTGGGGGTGTCCTAGTGTGAAATTCTTCAATGAACGTGCATGAATGACTTCCCATGATCGTATTTATTACTCGAAATATAACAAAGGGGAAGGTACACTTAAGTCCCTTAGGCAGGTAGTGAAACATTCAGAGAGAGAGAGGTAACTGACCTGTCTTTAGGCACATAGCTAAGTAACTGGAAAAAAAAATGAGTCCTCAACTCAGAAGTTTTGGTGGCAAATCCCACAGTCTTTAATTCAACATACTGAAATCACACTTGGAAAAGTTGGTATGTATGGGCAACTTGCTTTTTTTTTTCTCCCAAAGCAGTCATTATCAGTAGTATCAGGTCTGAAGTGTGCTCCTAACCTTCCACAGCCTAAAACTGAGGAGCCCAAAGGAGGAATTTCCACATATGTACTGCTGCAAAGGCTGAAAACTTAGAGCTCCTTTCTTTTAGAGGTGGTTCCCATTCAATCATCATAATTGTGATGCTTGAGGTAAGAATGAAATCTTATAGCCTTTCATTCCACTGTTTATTAGGATACTTCCAATCTAGGCTGAGCATCATGACTGTTCTGCCAGTTACCTGGTGGTACACAGTCTGGCCAATGTCAAGGTGACTTTGCCTAGGCCCAGGACACAAAAAGTAGGCTATGATCAATTTCTTGCTAATAGCTCATAAACAAGTCCAAATGGCTACTTGCACAGAACACTGTGAACTTTTTTTTTTCCTGATAACTATTCAGACTGCAAGCCGAAGATAAGAGAATTCTCATTTATTTTTCTTTTTGCAACTATTTTCCTCTTGGCCAGCTCCTGTCTTCTGGGAACATTTTGGCTGGAGAGACTAAAAGTAATGGCAGTTGCTGCTCACATTTTCCTTTAGTCCTGAATGAGGCAAAGAAACCTGAGTGTATACTGAGATGAGTTTTCTCATTTTAGAATCTGTCTCCTCAGTGTTGCTGTAGCTACCCACCTACACTGGAGTGTAAATGGGGGGAGGGCTGTAATTTGGTGGTAGAGCTCTTGTCCTATACAAGCAAAGCTCTGAGTTTGATCTCTACCACCTCCTAGAAGATTTTCGTGTAATTACTTGGGGTAATCCTAAATTTTACTCATAGGAAATTCAGTTCACTCCTCAGAGTCTTCTCCAAGATGTAAGGGGATGAGGATCAAGGTAAGGTCCTCAAATTCTGGAAGCCTTGCAAGCTGCATCTTTGACTTACAATATAGCTCACAAGACCTGGACTTTTTTCCTGCCCTAGCACACTCACTCTCTAAGACCTAATTTTATGACTATCACATCTATGATAGAATTCCAATTCATTCCAGACGCTAACATCCCAGTACACACCCTTCCTCATAAGTTACACTGGGAGGCCTCTTGTTTTCTTTAGGTTATTGCTCCATGATACAAATAATCTAGGTTTCATTTATTTTGTAATCTTCCAATATATACGCATATTGGTTTATTTCACAGCATATTCTCTAAAGTCCACTGAACTCTAAAGTCAATTAAAAAACTGAAAAAATAATTGCAGGTAGGTAATGAGATGCCAGAGGAATTTATTCCTGATGTCATATACCTTTGTGATCTTCTAGGATTAATTTTAGCCTCAAAATTCTACTCAGATCCTTCTAAATATCTCACTCCCTGACAAAAAATTTCTAACCTCTGCCCTGAACTATAGCTGCTACTATCAATAGAAACAGTCTTTCCTTACTCAGTAGATTATTACTGGACTTGCATATCAAATAAGTAATTATAATTGGCTTGCATATCCAAATAATAATAATAATAATAATAAATGGGTAAAACCCTGACAGTCCAACTCTACATCATATACTTAAGGCAGTAATTGTATTGATAACATGGTTCAATGTTGTTTTTTTTTTTTGACTCACAACTCTAGCATGTATAATTGTGGGGAAGGCACAGCAACAAGAGAATGAGGTAGCTGGTCACATTCAGGAAGTAAGGGGAAATAAATGCTTCTGTTCAGCTTGCTGTCTGCTTTTTATTCAGTCCAGGACTCTAGCCAATGGAATGGTCCCACACACACTCAGGACATGTGTTTCTACCATAATTAACCCAGAAAATCACATACAGATACACCTGGAGGATTATTTCTGCAGTCATTCTAAATCTTCCCTGAAATTGGGAAAGGCCTAGTGACTTAAATCACAAATGGGTAGCATATAAGTAACGCATGCCTTGTCCAGGCCCAGGTTATGAGAACCTGATGGCCTCTGCTTTATGTCCGTTTAAAGAATATCGGAGAACCTAGAGAGTAGGCATTTGCTAAAGAAATCACAGGGGAAATTCTCAATGTTCACATAGTACAACTGAATCCAGTCTTCCCAAATTTGGTTTGTCCCGGTACAAGGGATGTGATAGAAGAAAGCCTCTAGACCATAGCAGGTTCTGAGTGAACCTCTGTCAGTTTCATAAGAGGAAGCAGAATTGCCTTGATGAAACCTACATCATTGTCTGACTCTGTAAATTATGATATCTAATGACAGAGTTATTTTTACCTGTAGAGTTACAGGAAAGATTTTGCTTTTAGCAATAATTATTTAAATGTCCTGTGATCTATCCAGGATTCCCTAGCTGGTGTGATAATGAACTAGACATTGAACCCAGGATATCTGGCTCAATGTTATAGTTATACCAGTGGAAAAGACTGTCTACACACCCTGATTATTCTAGAAGTAGAACATTCCTGCAGCCATAGTACTTCTGGCTATTAAGTGGCTACAACATAGCAAATAAAGCCTGTCTAGTCTTCTGACTTACCAAGTGTTTATTGAATACCTACTAAGTATAAGATGTTTACTGAAGATTATTATCTACCCACCTAGTTTCTTAATGTGCACTTCAGCTAGTTATTTCCCCCTAAATTGAGAGGAACATCTTGAAGCATTCTTTTAAATATAAGGTCAAGATCTACTGCTTGGGCACAATATCTGTGAGTAATTTAACATAGTCCACACCATTCACAAGCAATTCTGTGTTCCTATCAGTAGCAGTCTGATATATCACAGAGATCAAAGCACCAATTACTTCCAAAAGACTGGAGCATTGGAGAGCTGTATCAACTCAAAAACGATTTGTTCACATTCACACACAGTTAAGAGCACTAAAGGCACTTTACAGTTTTCCTTTGATCTGATGTGAACACTAGCCAGGGTCCATCAGAGATGAACTCCTCAAAGGAAGTTTTCTCAGCTAATGCTTTAGGAAAGAATCAGGGAATGTTTTTTTTTTTTTTTTGAATAGTGACATTTTCTACTTGTGGTCACACATGCTTAATTGTTTTTCCCCTAGAAGAGGCTCATTTTAGGACAACCAAGCTTTAATGATATTATCAAAGAGAAAAAGCAAAGAACAGAACATCACTTGTAAAATGGCCTGCATATGATTTTGTAGAGATGAAAACTAATTGATGGACTGGTAAACATGAAACTTAATCTTCTCTGTTTTCTTTCTTTTTTGAAGTACCTCTAAGAGATCAAAGCTTCAAGAGTCCAACAAAATTGGCTGGGTCATACATTGATTACATTTGAAGCTACTCACTATTTATGTCCAGCATCTAAGACTTGTCCTAAATATTTAGGTAGACTTGATGCAATCTATAGAGTGTACTTATGACAGAATAGGCTTGACTATGAAGTTTTCAGGTTTTCACGAAGCCTCGGGCAAAGTTCTTGTGGCTAGTTGAAAAGAACAAAGGCATCTAAAATCTTCCGCACTTTGTCTCCTTGAGTTTCTCCTTACAGAATCCTGGGGTTTCTGCATCCTTTGGCCCAGGTCTATTCTATTCTGCAAAGCTGCTGGTTTTCCTCCAAGAGTATATATTTACACACCCATAAAAACAAGGAGTGTCAACAGATTTATACCCCATCTTTATAGTTTTAGTGGAAGGAAAAGGAAAACCAAGTAGAGATGTAATCAGGTTTTCACCGGCCTCTGAAAGAAAAGCAACTCACCAGAGGAAAGGTATTAGAGAGGGCTCTCTCGGCTACTTACTTCCTCCAAGAGACAACCAAGGCTTTGAGTTAAATCAGTGGCCAGGCTTATGCACCTTAAAACCTACCCCTTTCCAAAAGTCCCTGGCTCTCTCAGGTTGTAGAAAGAGTCTAGGAACTCAAGCAATCTGCCCCCTCCCCCAATTTACGTATTTGCTGTGAGAGGGAAAACCAAAGACTGAAAATTACCACAAATTGAGGCAATTCCATGAAGTGATTCCAAAGAATCACTGACTTGTGGTCAGTGAAACTTTGGTCCGAAAATGGACTGCAAAATCAACCATTCCTATGGAGAAAAAGCCATTTGCTATTTTGCTTCCCACAGAGCTCTCAGAATATACTCCGACAAAAACGAACCAGGTCTGCCAAGATCTGTGCAAACAGAGCTATCCTTTTACTAACAGTAAACAGATCTATGCTTGAACAGTAGAGTCATAATAGAAATATATATTGCCTTTTATCTTTTTCTCAGTGAGTGGAGTGAAGTGTCAGGAGTTATTGCTGTGATATCAGCAGAGAAATGCTATTTTTCTCTTTCAAGCATGTGTGTAGGTATGCCTGGGATAGCACCCATGATTACAGGCCCACTCTGCTACCCAGATTCTTTGCAACCTTTGCAAAAGACAAAAAATTGGCTGATAGCATCAGCACCACACATGGCTTCAAATTGTTCTTAGGAGTTGGAGTCATGAAAGGAGCTGTCTGGCTTTCTGCTCAAGCTCAAAGAAAAGGAATAAAGGAAGCCAAGGTGCTTCTATATAGAGATGGCACATAACTTAATTCAGAAAGGTAAAAAACCCATGAGTGAGTTTTAATTAAAGATTCACTTTAAGTTTATAGAGGCCACTGGAATGGATGGAAAGGAGGTGTTAAGGACTCTACTGAGCTCCTGGATTGTGTGTGTAAACTGAGAGGCAGAAGAGACAAGTGCTGACCTGCTGATTTTTATAAATAACTAACCAGAGTATTCCTAATTTCCCTACAAGCATTGGGATGCTTTCTTTGATGCAAAGCACTGAAGGCTAATAACTCAATTAACCTTCAACCCCCTACTAACTAGATTTATGAACTCCCAAGGGAGGCAGCTAGTACTAAGATTTAGCTTGTATATAATTACTTTCAAGTGAACCAAAAATAAAAAAAAAATAAAAAAACCTTACCTCAAAACTAAGAACTTTTTGCCTAGCTAAAATGAAATTGTTACCCTTTCTAATATCAGTATATTAGTCAAATAAAGTTTTAAGAAAAGGACTACAAAGTGACAAGTAATTAATTAGGACTTAATGTCAAAAACAAAGACTATTATTCTCAAGGTGTGGTTGAGCTTCTAGTTTCAATTGTCCTTGGTTTAATGATACCTACTGACCTTAATAATGTTTAGTTCATGCTCTACCAAAGCTATCTAGAAGATGTGAATAGAATTGAACTAGGGTACAGGTTTGCTTATGATAACAAAAGTTCATTTCTCCTTTCCCACTTTCTGTTATTTGAAAAGAAAAAGGTAATGCAATGAGAGAAGAAATATGTTTTATAATAAATTTGTAGTCCATTGTTCATTTTGAATAGTACCTTTCCCATTTCAGTGATAAATGGAAGGGATAACATGAGTTATCTCATGAGCACATGAGTACCACAAGACTTCTCTAATGTTCCAGGTCATTACTTCCTCTATTTTCTTAGTTCCCATGAACATCTTCATCCTTTCTCCAAAGACAGTAATTCAAAATACTTAGCTACCTAGAATACCTATCACAGCAGTAATGTTCCAAAGCCAAGAAAGAAGAACATTATTACAAGAGAAAGGTTTACCTGAATGCTGGCTGTAGAGCGATTCTTACGGGTGGTGGTAGTAGCCATGGTGGTAGTGGTTTCCATGACAGTGGTAGACATTTCAGGTGGCATGGAGGTTGTCGTTCCCAGGATTGGTGGGACTTCTCCCACTAGCCGGACACTTCCATTGATTTTAATATTAGGGTTGTTCTCAGCTGCCATGTTCAGTACTTTCAAACCATCATAATAGAGCCCAGAGAGTTGGCCTTGGAAGAGGCGTCCTTTGTCCTTTCCTCCAATGGCTATTTGCGCCTGGGTGTTGAAGATGGTTAACTGCCGGCCTAGTGGATTAGGTGGAGGAAATACTATTATTTCCGTACATTTTTTTCCTTACCTTACCTATTCTGAATGGAGCAAGCACCTAAACAAGCTTCCTTGAACAACAGAAGTCATATAAAATGCACAATAAAAATTCACTACTGGCATTGGTGAGTAACATTTATTGGGAATTACCTCTTCCACTGACTAGCTAACAATCCTAAGTTCCCAGAATAATTAAGTCTTTTTCTTATTCTAAGGAAGAAGACATCTTGGTTTAAATATGAGCAGTGTTACAGTCTCTTGAGACATATAATCGAGGATGAGAGAAACATCTAGTTCAGATTATGATTGAATAAACCACAGATGCCTAGTGTTCAGAGTTAAGCTACAAATTAATGGAATGACAACAAAAAAGAATTATATGTAGCAAACAAAAACTCAATGAGGTGACTGAGAGCATTGAATTTAAAAATTAGGTTCAGTAACTAAATTAAATTAACTGAAATTAAACTGCAATTAAGAGGCTCAGATTCACTGCGTGCTTACAAAACTGGACATTCTACTCATGAGGAGCAGAGTTTTCCATAAATCATCATAGTGAGTAATATGCTATAAGCATTTACTATTTAACAGCATCATGATAGATGTATAATTTGGAGGGAGAAATGATCAATAGATTTTCTGCTAAGATGGGGGAGTGATTAGGAATTGATAAAGCCTCTAGAATGGAAATAGAGATGAGGTAATTCTAAAGTGGTAAGAGGATATGGGGAAAATAATCAGAATATATTATGTGCATGCATGAAATTGTCAAATAATGTAATTAATCAATAAAAATGAATTTTAGGAGGAAGACAGGTTCTTTGTCAGTTATAAATAACTGACAAAGAAAGCAACACATAAAACTCATTGAATGATGTAGAGATAAGGTAATGGATTGTATAATATCAATAGTTAATCTTATTTCAGGTTTTCTTGTGGATAACATTTTTACTTTTGTTGCAAAAAAAAGCTATTAGAAAAAAATCATGGCAAAACAGTTTAGAATGGAGCATTCACCTAACTAGGCTCATTCTCAATGATTTCTACTTGTTCTTTAAAGCCAAACTAGCTCTTTCCCATGGGAGGAAAACAACTTTTAAACCTCCTTGTAATTTCTCATGACAGCAACATGCTAAGGCTTACTTCACATTATCTGTTTAGATTAATGCCATCTGCTCTCCCAGATGGAGTAGAGGGGAAGAAAAAACCTATTCATGGAATTGGAAACATCCATTCTGGAGTTTTCTTTAGTCAGTGATCAACAGATCCACTAATTCTTCATCTAATCATCTTGATTATTTTAAGTATAAAAAACTCTAAACAATTTTCTGCTACTCATCCCTGCCTGGAAAAGCATATATGCTTCTATCTCCCCTCCTCCAAGTTCTATATGAACAGAGAGAGGTATATTGTGGTATTTAGGTTCTCAACCTCTATCAGTCATGCATTAAGTTCAAGTTTCTACAATGCACAGCTAGCCTTGTACTTCTGGAATTTAGTGTAGATACACCTCCGTGTATACTACTGGAAACTATGAAAGAAAAGAGAAGGGGAGCTGTGTATGTTGAAAGGGAACTCTTCAGACAAGTATGAACTTTGCCATCTGGGCAATTCTTAGGGGTTATTATTTGAATGATTTATAAATAATACTACTCTGTTTTTAGACTGGGAAACTTTGTAAGGGGAAAATTGGTCCACATTTCATAAGAATCTTAGAACCGAGGGATCTCAAACTTTAATGTTAACAGAATTCTCTAGGTTCCAGAGATGTAAGCAGCTCATCCCATAATTTTCCAACAAATTCCTTCATTGTCCTGTGCGTTGGTGTTACTTGACAGTTGCATATCTTTTGCCTCTGTTCTCTTCACATGAGTTGCAAGATGTTGCAGGGTCATGTCCTTGAGGTCACACCTCTTTCTTTGTGAATCATACACTCACTACAATAGCAGTGGGATAATAGATGCAAAGAATAATGTTTGCTTAAGTTCATATCAGCATTTGGAGGTGCTTAACATAGTGATTTAGAAGAAGTTGTTTAGTAGGGGAGTTCTAGGGTATAACTTTAGTATCTTAAACTAGATAGAACCCATGCAAGCTATCTTTTGCATATGCACAACTGTTGCCCATTTATAACATTCTCTCTCTCTCTCTCTCATCTTTCACCTTCTCTTCTTCCTTCCTCTCTTTTCCTATGTAACCCAGCATGGGTGATTAGTGGATAGCTGAGAAACCTTGCTTAATTGTAGAAGATTTTATCTTCTAATGTCCTTGGTCAGCTTCATAATGACAACTTCTTTTAATGTTCCTCATCTTACTTTCCTGGAAAGATTCATTCTGTAATACTAAAAATGAGATGCAGTCAGAGAAAAATTGAAATTTAAACTGCAATAGACTGGGTGGAAATGATGGATTGCCTTTTTTTTTTTTTCTGTTTGCTATAGTTCTCTCCATAAAGTGGTCATTGTTTATTCAAGAGCAACCTAAAAATGAGGAAAGGAAAAAATGACATGTTTGAGGGCATTAGATTGAAGTGTTGCCTCATTCTTGGTTATCACAGCTTTGTCAGATAGATGTGACTGCTCACTTAGAGCCAACACACTGGCGGTGAGACAAAGAAGGTGCTATCCAAGTTTCCATTTCTTTTCATGCTATAGGAAGCATTTGGGTTTCTGTTAGCTACCTTCCTCGGTAGGCTTATGGCTAGGTGTTTTCCTTTTAGTTTTCCAACTTTATCCTAGCCCTCTGTACTTTGCTAGGCAGTTAAGGTCAGAGCTAGACATTTCTTGGGGAAGAGAGCACTCTGCTTCTCCCATGCCTTCCTGTCACTGTCTCACCTCTCTAGAGCTGCACAGAAGCTCATGAACAATGAGAAACAGCGTTAGTGCACTCTCCGTATGGATATGCACAGGACTGACTGAAGAAAGTTTCTGCTTTTATCATTTTCCCAAGATGCGTCAAAATCAATGCCAGGTATCATTCTCATTGTTGTGACTGATGACGCCTAATGTTTTTATAATAAAAGTACTGTGTATGTACATTTGAATAAATATGCACTACAAATATCCATATATGTATATATGTTTTGGAGTATGAGACTTGTTCTATCAAAAATAATATGACATTTGATGATGACAGCAGTACATGATTCCTGGCACGTGACTGTTGGTTTCATTTTAGATGTACATCCTTTTGGAAGTCATTATTTGTTGCCTCATTTTACCATCAACTTCACATAGTCTTAAATTAAATCTTTGCACATCTCCAGTCAGTGTTGCACAAAGACTAATTAATTAAATCTCAGAATACCCTGGGGGAATAGGCAGTATTATTTCTCCTCTCCCCATATGGGAAATCTGAGTCAGAAAGAGGTTAAGTGGATCGTCTAGGGTCAGAAAGTCAGTCGATAGTAGACAGCCAACAGACTTGGGAATGCTGTGACCCAGCTCTCCTCCCCAGTGACAGAAATAACTCCTAACAGGCATTCCATGGACTTCCAAATGCACCTGTCTAATCATTCTTTAATCTACTTAACCTTTATACTTATCTTCCCAAACTCAGTCTTGGAATTTTTCCATTCTGTTTGAAAGTGAAGTTAGCTACACAGAGGAAGAGGTGAAGAGAACAGATGCTACTCACATAGAGTAATTTCAGGAAAAAAAAACTCGAGAAGATATTATCACAGTTTGCAGATAAGTTGTCCAGTAGTGTATACATACATACATACATATATACATACATATAAATATGTATCTAATAAAGAAGCCAAGACACCCCTATCAACATCACCTCAGCCACCCTTTCCCATCCCAGCACTCAACATGTATGAATGAGGGCTTCTTTTTTTTACATGAAAGTCAACTAGTAGGACTATCAGAAGGAAAACTAAAAGCGCACTAACCGCTTTATAATGGTTTGTACAAATGAAAATGCCTGGCATGCTATTAACTTAGACTTCAAAAGGCAATGGAGTAAAATAAAATATTATTAACATAAAATTGAAAAAAAAACACAAAAGTTCTCTCAGGCACATGAGACTCAGACATGCAGCTCGTTCTCTGTTTTAAAAGTGAGGCAATCATTGTCTTTAATGTTAAAGGGACTTTATGAGCTGTTGATTACTAATCAAAATTATTGGCTTTTTAGAGTTATTCTTAATTTATTTTTAATTAGGCTACATGTGTTGAAAACAGGGTATGCAGTTAAGATTTGGTAAGGATTTTCCATGTCTAAACATCTGAAGCCTACCCAGGCATCTTTCATCTCTTCATTTGTATATTATGTAATATCTCCAATTATTCCTCACATGTAACTTAATGAAATCTCTGCAACCTGTAAGGGGTTCTTTTAGGCCTTGAGACAAGAATTCAATTATACTGCCTCAAGAACAGAACCCTTAGTTTTCTTAGAGATAAGAGAATTTTCTTCATGGAAAAGCAACTGTGTATCTAGCAAGCAAAAGAAATCACACAGAAAATTCTGCCAGGATTTATAACTGCTGCCCTCTTTGATTCATAGACTGGTTGCTCCTGTCAGCAAATCAGAACTTGCTGTTAGGATTTTCACAAGATTTTTCCCTTACCAACTCATTGTCTTAACAACTTACACCCTGTTGCATAAAACATCGCACAACAGAGCGAGGGTATCACACCATCAAAGTGTGAAACAAGTCTGCTTAGCTTTGGTTTCCTGCAGCAACTGGAACGTGATTAAGCTTGCCTCGCCTAGAAACTTTGCCTCTGATGGTTGGAATTTAGAGGCAAAAATCTCTTTTTTGTCAGCCTTTGCGTTGTTTAAAAACAAATGTTAACACACACTGCTTCCTCTGTAACATTTGTTGCAAGCACTTTAAGTAACAAGAGTTGATCTGTGATATTTTTGTTTTGTTGTGTTTTTTGTTATTTGGTTTTTTTTAATCATGCTATAGACAGTAAACCAACATAGCCTCAAGACATATTTTAACAAGTTCTTTTGAAAATTCTTTAGAAAGCTTTCATGAGAGGTAATTTAAAACAAATTAACAAATAACACCATGCAGAGGTTAAGTTGCCATAGTCCGTTTCTTTTTTCTTTCTTTCTTTTTCTTTCTTTCTTTCTTTCTTTCTTTCTTTCTTTCTTTCTTTCTTTCTTTCTTTCTTTCTTTCTCTTTATTTTTTTTTTTAAGTTTCCTGGAATTCCTTGTTGGTGGCTGCCATTCTGACAGCAGGCTAGATGCTAGTCCCTTTAACTGTGTTTTAATGGCAATGTACTATTGCATGATTTATCAACATATGGCAGGTGGAAGCTGACACAAATTATAATGAAAATTAAAACAGTCATTTATGCAGCAGGCGATTATCATTTAAGTAACATTTATTTGCAGGCTTTAAAAATGAGGGTTTAGAATCAAATGATTTTAGAATGAAAGTTTTAACGACCGTTACCTTTTTCCTGCAGCCACTCCTCTACAGGCCGGTTATATTTGAAGGGGATTTTCTGTTTTACCATTTGGAGGCGTTCATTATCAGTGTTGCCTTTAAAGTTTAAAAAACAGCTTAAAGAACAATCTGCAAAGTCAATAGGTCATTAAAAAAGCATCCTCGGTGTTCAGTGTGTTTTATGAAGATTTTTAGAGATAGATATCAATTTATCTTTAGTAGAGGTGGAGTTGAAGTCACTCTGCCCTTGGATGACAGGTTTGAGGTCAGATTGATCTCAACTATGCAGTGCTCCGGCATATTTTGGTCACGTGATCTGGGATATAGATCAGTAAGCAGTTGAGCTATTTTCAGAAATCTCTTTACCTTTTTACCCTGGTCTCCTCCTTCTCCCATTTACCACTGAGTTGGTCTCAGTGAGGCTCAGTGATCTCATTTTTCAATATTTCTCCTACCACATCAATTTCACAAAACCAAGGGGACATTCAGATCCTCATTCATGCAGAAGCTCCTGTTTCCTCTGGTGGGTTCCCTTCAGGAGCGCAGGGTCCTTACACTTGCTGCTCCTCTCAAGCATCTGTACTTGCTCAGTACTCCAGAAAAATGTTCAGAGAGGATGGCTGATCCCTTGCTATCCAAGAGAGACTGGCCGAGAGACAGCTCTAAGATTCTGTTACATTTGGTTGTTGTTGCTGTTTGGTTGTTTGTTTGTTTGCGTGGTTTGTGTTTCTGACATAAGACTCTGACTGTAGCTCAGGTTCTACTTAACTCTTGGTAATTCTCCTGCTCCAACCGCAAGAGATTGGACTAAAGGGAGATTGCTTTGTCCAAAAGGAAATCCTGATATTGCAGTGCCTATGTGTAACTGGCAGAGAAGAACAAGGTGCACTGCACTACTCTATCTTTCTTTGTGGCACATGATAAACAGATGGGATCCACAAAGAACATAACTAGAGGCAAAGGAAGCTACACTGCTATACAGCATTTACAGGCTTTTGAACATTTTCATTTCATTATTGCTTGAATATGCGCTCTCAACTGTTCATTCTCTCTCTCTCTCTCTCTGTCTCTGTCTCTCTGTCTCTCTCTCCTTCTCTTTCTCACTCCCTATTCTATGAAAGGGCCTTCCCAAACAAGCACACATTAAGAAAGCCTGTTAGGGATATTTCTTCTGAGCATGAAATATCAAATTAGTTTCAGGGTCAAACATTGTGTTTTAAACAGCTGGTTGCTTCTTTTTGTAACTGTTATTACCATTCCTGGGAGGTTTCTCTAATTAAGGGAGACTTGGAGAGTGGTGGTGTGTAGTTACACCCCTAATGAATATGCTTCAAATAACAAAATAATGAAGGCATGCTTTGGGAACTGTTCTAGCTCATCAGCCAACCTCACATTGATTTAGTAAAATCCAGTACACTGTAATTCATCATGTTTGATTCAGAGCCCTTATTCAAACTTAGGGAGAACTCCAATCTAAATTACTAATATTTTAAACAGGTAATAAAATCTTAAACCAGGTGGTTCAGGAGCAAATTACAGATAAGTCTAGAAGCTAGAGTGAATATTAGGCTCTTTCATAGCATTACATCAAGTGAATAGAAGTGAGCCACAACATTTTAATCACAGAGCCTTTGCAATACAGTGGTTATCACTGGCTGAAAGACCACATTGCAATAAATAGGACCTGCTTGTTGGGTCTGGTGGGGGAAGGTAGAGTAATCAGATAGAAAGTGGGTAGCAATATTGAAGGAGGATGGTTCTTTATAGGCTTCTATGACAAAAACATTATTCTAAAGATCTGAGTCATCCTTATTGCCCTGGAACTTCAACAAACAAACAAGGCTCATGGGAAACAGCTATGGCTATGCTTCCAACCAACATCCCATATCTCTATCTGCCTACATAAATTATAACCTACCAACATATCAAAGGGCAGTTACAACTCTTCAAGGACTTTCTTGTGCAGCAGCAACTCAGGGCCTTGAGTTGTTGCCTAGGACCACCAACCAACCAAAAACTTGTTGAGGCACAATATGGATAAAGGGAACTGAATGATAAACAGTTCTGGGTTCTCATGGATAATTTAAAAATTTTCCAAAGTGCAGCAGAATGAAGGGTAGGAGACAACAAGCAACGAGGAAAAGAATCAAGAAACAACATCATTTCTTGCTATCTCAATGTGGCCCTATTGAAGGAGATTGGTTTAACTGGTCCATATAGTTCCAATTACTGACTAACATTTGTTATCCTTGGAGGAACAGTGTATTCTGTATTCTATTAACCTAATAGAATGGCACATAAAGTGTGGACGACCACAGCACAATATCATGCCGCACTGAGGAACAGCAATTGAATTGTGCTGAATTCACCTTCGATAAATTATGCTGCCTTGGGCTTTCTGTACTTATTATCATTGTTGATGACATCACTAAATGCAGTGGTGATTTTCATTTTATTCCCAAGAATTAATTAATAAATCCAAAAATTAATAGAAAATGGAATATCCTATTAATAATAATCAGGGGAAATACAGAAATGACTAGAATTCCAAATTCTCAGTGTCGTCTAGACATGAAGTTAATTAAATTTACAGGTTATATTGATTTGCTTCCTCTAAATACACAGGGTTTCTAGTCCTCCCAAAGAGCCCAGAACTCATGATTCATCCTCTTTTAAATATAAAGCAGTGTTGGAAATCATGTATGGACATAATATAGGGTAGAAAAACAGGAAGCTGTTGGGTAACCAAAGGAGAAAAGCACAGCTGGAATCAACCTCTGACCTTTCTGAAAATATAAAGAGAGAGTCCATTCTTCTCCACCTCAGCTTTAAAGACATTTAGAAATATGGTTTAAGTCTTGCATGCTAGACTGATACCACCTGTCACTGAGCCTTGTGATCTAGCATGCTGTTAAAAGTCGTGAGAGATGGAAGGCCATTTGGAAAACCACATTGGTTTAAGTCACCACATTAACATTGTTCTTAGTCTCTTTTCATGTTCTTGTTGGCTTTTATTTTAATTTATCTAAAAACTAGTAAACTTTGTTTTAAAAGCATGTGCAAGTGAATGAGTTCATTTGCCCCGAGCCCCATTCTGTAGAATGATGGAAGGGCAGATATTCTTTATATAAAAATTCATTCAGAGGACTATTCTGAAAGCTGCACAAACCACTTTAAATTCATATATATGCTTATTAAGTACACAATGACATTAAGTTGCACATTTCATGTAACAACTAGTATGGACACTTAAAGAGCATAATTAATTACACAATAAAAATAATACTATACTCAGAATAAAATGGCCTTATGAACAGTTAAGTGATAATTCCCTTCAAATAAAGTACAAGCATCACTCATTTGAGAGAAACATCAATTATTACCACATGGAGAAACCCATAAATTGAATAAGGAGGTCTTAAAATAAGTACTTAAGTTAATTATAGGAATATGACACGTACACAGAATGGAAATTTTAGAAAAACAACTATCCATGTTTTAGTCTACTTGAAATAGAATGTGTGCATGTTTATTCTCTACCACTCTTGACAAGTTACTGAAATTTTTATACAATTGGTTTTCTATAGTCTACTAGCACTATTATCAACTAATTCCACTTCTGGAGACATGAAAAATATGCACTGTGAAATTATAATATTGTGGAGAGCAGAAGGCTCTGAGTTGAAATCACTGGTTCATACACATAGCACTGGTCATCATGTAGAAGTACCTCACATTTTCTTTTTCCTTTGGGCTTAATTAACCCTTTGAGGATTAAATTATTAAAGTAATAGAAATAGAGTAAGATAATATGAGCAAAGCAAACTGACCCTTCAGTTGGCCCCCATCTTACATCCATACCTTTAAGATGAGGACTTGAAATTCATTAATCACTCTCAAAAAGTAAAAACATCCTTCAACTAAAGAACTGAATGAATGCAAGAAGAAAAATCTTACATAGAATAGAAAGCAACATCTTTAACACCATGGTCCAAACATGGGCTACTTTAGTAGGAATTGGGTCAATTTTTTTAAAAAGCTCTAATCAATACAGTATAAATATTTGGCATGTGGGATTTAGTGGTATATCTGTTTTAGAGTTGGAAATTCACTATTTATTATATGTATGACTTTGGGGAAGTCACATCACATTAAACTCACCATTTTTCAGTTCATCATAGGACTTAATACTGAGTATTAAGGGGGAGAATATAAAAAACCATTGATATATAAAAAGAGCACTGAATTTATTTGTGAGAATAATATTAACATAACTTAACTCTCTTCTGGTCCAAAGGAAGCACACTGGTTCAATGGTTTGTTCCCATGTTGCTCAAACCTTATCAGTTGTCATTTTAATGATGACTATGTCCCATTTGATTACACATAGGTTATCAGTCAAAGAACAGTTGATCACAAAACAGGTAAAATATTCTAAGTGTCCCCTGAATCTCGAATCTCCTGCTATTGTGTTTATAGGTCTGTGTTTTCTAAAATATAGCTAACTCCATTTCCAAAGCAAAGTGGGTTTCTAGAACCACTGAAAGTAAAAAAGCAATTCAGGCACTGACAAATGTGATTTCTTAGTCCAGTCACAGGTAATGATGATATAGTGCCACTGAGTTGAGGAAGAGTAGCTTAAATGTTCTAGCAATTTGCACCAGGCTGGCAGAAAAGGCTTTTCTGCAAGTAGACTATTAATACCATCTGATATGCTGTCAAGCATGGGGGCCATGCTAATAGGAATAACTGTAACAACATTCGTCTGGATGAAATTAATGCCAGAGGTATTTTTGCTTTTTTTTTTTTCTGAGCTTCAGAATGAGGAAAGAAAAGTTTTCTTTATTGTTCTGTCAACACTCTAAAAATGAGAACATGAGTCTAATGAATAGTTGGAGACTTGAAGACTATGGACTAGGGTTGGTGGCAAAAGAAAATCAATGCTGGTAGCTCATGTGCTAGGGCAGTTCACAGGTTCTTGCCATTCCTTTGTCCCCAAGGAACACTTGGTGAGTTTCAAAGCAAATATATAACAGTGAATAAAAGGTACCAGGGAACTCTCTGAGTGTGGCTCTGGCCACATTCTTGAAGCTTTTCTAAAACAGCTTTCTTAGAGTTAGACAGGGAAATGTACTGCCCAAAAGGGATCTAGAATGTTCAGTCACTTGTAAGGGATGGAGGAACCTCAACAAAGAGCTAATATCATATATTTCTAAAGTGCTTTTCAACCAAAGAGTTCAGAATGCAATTACAAACAGTTTCTCATTAATCCTCACTACACTACACACCTTTAGGCTGCAGGTAACAGAACTATTTGTATAGTGTGAACTTTGATTCTTCAGTGTGTCAAGGCAAAGAAATTAATCTAAAACAGAAAACAGATCGGGTAGAGAAAGTAAATTTAAGGACCCAGAGAACAGGGGAATTACTAAATAAGGAGTTTTTGTACATCCACTTAAGTAGTTCCCTCAGCCTGGGAGAGCTACCTTTCATAAAGTGTAGAGAGCTGCGACGTGCCGCGCCTTAAAGATGGCGCTGGTCTCCGCCTTCCACCAGCCCGACGGTGAGCACTCTCGGTGGTAAACAAGTCCATATTTGGCTAAGACCGCTGATCTGGCTTGCTTCCGCATACGTGGGCCTCTAAGATAGCACCACTTGGCTTTACTTGATTGGCTGTTCATTTAGTATTTAGCCTGTGGGTTGGGTCTGCCCGGGCATTCGGAAGACTGTTTTCAAGGGACCTGAATAAACTGCAGGAGAAGAGCTTTTGTGAGTTGCGTCATTCCTTGCTGGACAAGGGGGGACGCGACAATAAAGGACATGATATATAGCAGTGTGCTCACCACGTAGACCTTGCCGAGACTGACAGAGCTCACGTAAGGAATGCTATATTCTCCCTTACAAAAGAAGTTGAGCAGTTCAGGCAAAGGTGGTATTCTATATCTAGCTACTCAAGTGGCACTGTCTCTATAATTTGCTGTCTGTTGCTGACTGAAACACACTTTTCATGCATACATTTTAACACTGATTCTTTCAAGTCCTAAAGATAAATCAAGGGCAGGATTTTTGTTGGGATATCATGATGCCGAAGACAATCTGATATAGTACGTAGAGCATACACCATCACTTCCTGTCCTTTCTCCATCCTTAATTCTCATCCTGAAGCCTATTTCTTCTAGAGCATCTTCCTACTTTATGAGTTCACCAAGAGTATTTTGAGTCCATGTTGGATTAATAAAATGAGGTCCAGTTGATTGCAACACCTTCATTCCCTCCCATGGTCAAACAGAATGTTTTTAAGGAATTGGATTGAAACCGTTTTCAGTATTGTCAGGTTCTGTAGCACTAATTTCTAATATAAAGCCAATCACAAAACTGGCCTGCTATATTAATGAAACAGGTGGCTATATCTCCCTTCCTCACTCTTCTATCATTTATTGTGTGATTATTCTAAAATACACACTGAGGGTATGCTGGTAGACTCTCTGAATTTGTATCTCTCCCTTCTAGAAAGCTTATATATGATCATATTTTTAAGTTTCAGTTTCTTTGCACATAAAATGTTACTGTGATAGCAACTGCAGCATGAAATTGTCCTGAGAATTAACTGAGGGATATTATGGGGAGTCATTAGCAAAGTGTGCACCCGGCAAAATTTAGATATAGGACTTAATTTTTGTTGTTTACAACAAGTACCAGATTCTGAAGTGTTGAACTGAAAAGAGATGAATTCAATGAAAATTACTTCCCTGTGTAATTTTTAGTGCATAACATTTCAATTCTTCCTTATCAAAATGAAGCTTTATCATTCACCATTCAGCCATTTGGCATATGACCCTTCAAGATTCCAACTTCAGCTCCTTTTTCCTCTTACAATTTACACTCTTCTTTTGCTAAAGCCACACTGTTATCTTTGCCTTATACATGCTCATGATACATACACTCCTGTGTATCCTCTACCTGAGTATACTGTCTGTCTTTTGTTAGTTTCTTTTGCTTCTATCTACCCTCCTCCTCCCATTGCTGAGCAGAGAGTATGACAACTAATGCTTTTGAAACAAGAATGCTAGAATATTTTATTTACAAATTCTGTTTCAAACATGTATGTGTATTGTTTCCACACCACTCAGAGGACATATAGGAGTACTGGAGGAACAATTTTGTTCGCTAACATATAGGAAAGTTTTGATGCTCAGGAAAAGAATGTCATGCTGGGGTTGAAGAGATGGTTTAACAGTTAGGTAAGTCTTTTACTCTTGCTTATCAGGCTCCTTACAATGAATGGCTTGTAACTCAAGTTCCTGGGGATTTAATACCTTCTCTGGCCTCCATACACATGAGGTACCTGTGTTCATGTGTATACCCATACATGGATGTACATACATACAGATACAATGAAAAATAAAATAAATCTTGAAAAATAATGTTATGTAAATGTCTATATCTATAATATAAAAATTTATATCATGCTTATACTTTTGATTAAATATAATGGAATCACTGGAGTTTATAAGTAGAGGTGTTTTAGATTATAGTGCTCAGCTCTTGCCACTATAATGAAATACCTGAGGATATTAATTCAAAAGTGAAGAAGGTATATTTTGGTTCACCATTTTAGAGGTTGCAACCCAAGGTTAGAGGATCTCATTTGCTTTGGAGTTCTGGAGAGACATCAAGAGAACATGGTGGAGCAAAAAACTGCTCCATTTACTAGCCAGGAAATAAAAAGAGAGAGTCTAGAGATGCCAGTTTTAGTCTCCTTCAAGCCAAGCCTTCAGTTATCTAAGCATGTTTCATAAGATTATCAAGGGTCCATTTGTCAACTGTGTTCATCCCTGAGTGACTAGATCCTATTCCCAAAGCCCTTACTTGTGCTTATATGTTATAGTATGATTACTGCCTTTTCTTCTAGAACTTTCAGAATTTCAGGTTCACCCTGGAGGTCACTGATTCACTTGGAGTTTATTTTAGTACATGGTGAAAGATGAACGTTGGGTTTCATTTTCCACAACTGAATATCCAATTTTCCCAGCACCATTTGTTGAAGATGCTTTTTTTTTTTCTTCTCGTGAGCACTTTTGGCATTTCTTGTCAAAAAAAAATTAGGTGGCAGTAATTGCATGGGCTTGAATGTGGCTCCTCTATTCTATTCTATTACTATGAATGTCTGTTTTGTGCTAGTCCCATGCTATATTTATCATTATCATTCTGTAGTATAACTTTGGATCATGTATGCTCATCTCTCTAGTATTCTTTTTCTTGGGATTGCTCTGGCTTAAAAAAAAAGAAATCTAAATGGTTCCCCTGCCTCTAAAGGGGACATCTTGATGACCAAATGTTTAAAATATAGGACTCTGGGGACTCTCAAGATCTAAACTATAATGAAAACCTGCCTTAAAGTCCATACCTAAGAGTGACTATAGATATTGCTCTATTTATGATGGAGTGATATTAAATAAGTACACTATAAATCAAAAAGGTAGTTGAAAGTTTAAAACACATTTAATGTAGCTAAGCTATATATTCCAAGTTTGTATTATTCCACCCACATTATCATTTTTAACTTGAAACTCCTGCTGGATGCCTCAGTCGCCATCAGGATACGGTATCTTACTATACATTTCTAGTCTACCTAAAGTTTAAAATTCAAGGCATGTTTGCTATCGAATGTGTATTGCTTTTTCACAATCATAAAGTTAAACAAAAACTATAAGTTGAACTACTCTACATCTAGGAAACCCCTAGGATCTAAATGTCACTGTTTCCACTCTGCATTACCCCACTTATGGCCTGTTTAGGTTGTAGGTTTGCACTATTTGTCTAAGCAACCACTATTCAACATTTGCCTTATTACCAACTGAAACCCAAGACAGTCCCCAGTTGAACTGCCTCCCATAAATATTAGTCAATCATGCATTCATGCAATGCACATTTTGAACTTCAAAACAGGACTTTAATTAGATTCCAGAAATTTATTCCATTTTTGTTTTATAACAGCCTTCAAACCTGATAAGAAAATGTTTACCCCTGGGTTTCTTTGGGGTTTTGTAGGAGGTATCTCTCTTAGCTTTGTGTCATCGGCAAAATTTAATAAGCCTATATTTTGTACATTTATTATAGTCACTGAATATTTTTGCAAAGCGGGAAGATATCAGTGCGGCTTTATTATGTGTACAAATTCATTGCAATTTGTCTCTCTGAGAAATAGGGCTTGGTTTTCAAAACTTAGAAGTATGCTGGATTAAAGACATCATTTTTTAAAGAAATTTTTCTAATGTGTATTGGTGTTTTGGTTACATATATGTCTGTGTGAGGGTGTTGAACACCCTGGAGCTGGAGTTATAAACAGTTGTCAGCTATCCTGTGGGTGCTGGGAATTGAATCTGGGTCCTCTAGGAGAACAGACATTGCTTTTAAAAGCTGAGCCATCTCTCAGCCCCTAAAGACATGATTCAAATGTATGGGACATGGTAGCAATAACAGTGTGTGAACTTAGAAGTTAACTCATAAAAGGTGCTGAGATTCTCTCTTCCTTTCTGTGGATTACTCTCCACAGGGAGACTGTAGTCACAGAGCCACTTAAGAAGGTCTACAAAGAAGTGGGCAAGGTAAGGAATTGAGGTAGAGGTAAGGACAAAGGTAGAAAGAAACAGCCAGACAATGAAATCAAACAAGCTCCCTGTCCCTGTGAGTGTGACATAATAAATCTTTCACAAGTAGGTAAGTCTCCAGATGACCAGAGAACCCAGTGGAACTTTTGACAAGAATTGATAAGTCACTTGAGAGAGAGGCACCTGCCTAAGCTGTTACCAAAGCCTGACCTTAGAAACCATAAGGTAATAAATGTTACTTTTTTATTGTGCTTTCTCCCACATAAAGTGTAATGTTTTGTACATAGTAAAACTTTGAAGGCAATGAGAGAAATAATCAGCATCAATGAGATTTCCTCACAGCTTTCCTTAGGTTTGCACAGTTCAGGAAGAATTTCCACCACTATGCATATGAGTTTATAGTATTTTTACTGTCTATCCATTTGCTATAATCACCAAGAAAGCATTTATACTAGTTTTCTAAGATGTATTTTGATGAGCCCATGTTAGTTTTCAGACATTAGTTTCATTATTAAATATGGTTAAATATTACCAAGTTTTTTTTGTCAAATGAAACTTGACAATTTGTGAATATGATTCCAAAGATTAAGATATCCATCTTTCAATACAATGTAAGATTTGGGACTTTTTTCTAATGCTATTTTCTATTCTGATTTTCTCTTACTGGTTAATTTTAAGGGAACAAAAACAAAGCTTAGAGTACAGGTTCCTTAGGTCTATTCGGAATTTACCTGAGACCTAGAACTTTAATCTCTTCGAAAAAACTTATGATGTCATTTTCTTACCTTTGGTGGGACTACAAGCTACAATTTATTTCTATTGCTGACATTATTCTCTACAGTATGAAGAAATCTACCATTGACACGTAAAAGTGTGTGTGTAGGAAGTAGAGTGCTCATGTAACCATTGTGGTTCCTCTTGGGTGAGTTCTGTCTGACCTTGTAATTAATCACCAAGTATTTTCTGCATTCTGGAAAATCTAAATAACTTTACAAAACTGTACTGCTTATTATTTGACATAAGACAACAGTGATAGTAAGGTTGTAAAGTCTTTGAAGAATATCCATGAAATACAATTTCCCTAATTTGTTCTTTCTCCCATGTTACTCTGCATTATTAGAATTTGTAATCTAGGAAACTAGTCTAAGAAAGCATCAGAGTACATATTTTTAATACTATCTCTCTTTACAGAGGTATTAATTAAAGAAGAATGTATATGTCATTTGGGGGGATTAAAACAGTTCTAAGAACTCAAAGAGTGATCCGGTTAACAGTCATGAGTCACTTAGTGTAAGATTCAAAGGTCAGATGTATAGACAATTATAATGTGGACCAGGAATCAAAATGTCTCAGGGAAGAATTCACCCCAGGGAATGAAGTTTCTTAGTACATCTTGAATTCATAGGATGCCTCGTTAACTCTACTTGGCAGATTAATTCAAATTGATTTGTTTGTGAGATTTCAGCATGGCCTCAAAGCTGGCTACAAACAAAGACTATTTATAAACAACAATGTATTAAACTCAGAGAAATATCTAGAGAAAGTATGGACACGAATATAACTGTCTTTTTAAAAAGAGAAGAAAGGAAGATGAAAGTAAAGATAACAAGAGAGATCATATAATAATAACTATATAATAACAACAAATTTAATAAATGGTACTGATTTATTATAAGCACTCCAAAATGCAAATGAAGTATTTGAAACAAAGGCGTATGATACAGTGTGAGAAGCAAAGATTAACTTTAAAATACCAGTTCCCAAAAGAAAAAAGATAGAGCTGGGGAGATGGTTCAGATAGTAATGTGCTTATGTAAGTCTGAGTACCTGAAACAAATCATCATAATTCATGAGAGCAGAGAGAGAGAGAGAGAGAATTCCTAGACAAAAGTTGCTGATTTTTAACTTCAGTTAGAGACCAGAATGTAAGGTTGAGAGCAGAGATTTTAGGAGCAAAACATGATTCTAGATCAGGGCCCTTTTCTTCTGATGTATCTCATTGAAAAACATCTAACTTCTCATTCCAGTGTTGTACCCTGGTACCTCTTCAGTGCCACTGTGTAATTCCTCTCTCTAGCAGGTAAGTCTACCTTCCTACTTTGGGTTCTAGGCTGCCTGCTAGACCCCTCTGCATCTGACTCATTAGCGATGGCAAAGTGAGGTGAGGACTGAACATACTTGGGGATGTGTGCTCATCCCTCCTCTTGCCACAACCTGTGATGTGAAAATGAAGAAGATTGGTCTAGATTCTTTCTCCACCAGAAGAGACAGCCAACCACCCAACCTGCTCATCCAACTCAATAATCTCAGCTGAACACTCACCAGTGAAAACCATCAATACTAGGACCTTGATCCTGAAGCCCTGGTGGGAGAAGAAGGAGTCCAAAGACAAACAACAGAATTCTCTCTCGAAATTGTAGCTGTACCCTTCTTTCACTTGAAAACTTGATATGTTTAGTAGGCAAGTGGAATTCAGTGCTTCAAACTGATCTCCAAATAAATGGTATACTATTGAATGTATCTATCGGAGAATGGATCCTTCTACTGGGGTAGACAGGGGTAGGGACTGTACATGCCACAAACTGTGAAATTTTTTTTTCTATTTAAAAAATGGTGGATCTCTTTCCTTGGCTCAGATGTAAACAAATTAAGAAAAAAAAACACCACATTTTCTTGTGCATAGAACAGTAGCAACCTGGGTCAAAGTCCCCTGCCCACCAGGTTTACCTGTCTTACAGCTTCATTTATATGTTGTAAAATTTATCTCATGGTTTTCAATAACTTGTAATATGGCCAGAGGCATGTTGAGGAAGAAAAATGTTCTCATCTTCCTTATTTAGCCAAACTGCAAACAAATACACTTTCCTGTACTGATTAGTTTCTCAACTTCTTTGGAGCAAAGGGAAGGTGAGGTAGTGGGTTTGAGTCTCACGTGCCTTATGGTTCACAGAAATGTGAAGCAACAAATGCCATTCAGAAAACCTAAAGAGATAGTCTGGAGGTCAGGTAACTGCTGAAGGACTATCTACTTTATATAGAGAACACAAAACTCTCTTATTTGAAAGTCATCATCAAGGGCCTATAGGAAGCAGGAAGCAGCTGAGATGCTGCCGCTGGAGTCAAGGAAGTTTGGAATCCAGAGCTGTGGATCCCAAAACTTGAGATGGAAGCACAGACCTGGGTCCTTGCTTTATAGCTTTAGCAAAGTACCTCTTTCTGAGGAAAGAATGAACAAATGTAAGAAGAGATACAATAATGTAGCCCCTGAAGAGGGAAGGAAAAAGTGAGGCTGTAGTTGGAAAATGTCAGGAAAGTCAAGAAGAACTGATATTCCTCCATCCCTTTAAGGAGGGAATGCCACCATCTAATAATGTCTTTTTACCATTATTTGACTGAAGAGCGGACACTCTAGTAAAAAGAGTTGAATTAATTCTGAGTTCCTGGCACTGTGAGCCCCACTGATGGCTGTGACTTGTCACTAATGGTTCCACAGTGATTATTATTTCAAGTTCACATATTCTTTGTCTGAACAAACATGACTTTTCCTCCCATCTTAAGGCTAATTTCCCCAAACCAATCTTAAACAATTTATGTTACAGCAGGATATGAATAATGGCTGGTCTGGAATTGCTTATGCCTACTTAGAATAGCAAAATATTTACTCCAACCTTCTCTATCAACAATCAACATTAAAAAAAAAATCTTTAGAACAAAAGCTAGAAAAAAAAAACAGTTCCATCTTTCAACCTAGGGTGTTAAAAAGTAGCCTTAAACATTGGTGTTCTAAGGTTTATATTTTAGCCAAAAGCAGTCTCTATAAGTGTTTTTTCCCTAGGAATTGAGAGCCAGTATTAGAATCACATTACTTTAACAAATGAATGACAGGTAGGCTCCAGAGAAAAGCAACAAAGTGATTAAGATCTGAAGACTGAAGGGTTAAAGAAAGTAAGAACAACTAACATTGCTCAGTGTTCTGAAAGACATTGTGAGGGACACATGCTAGTCATTCATTAAAAGTACATTATGACTGAGGTCATGACTGAAATATCAGTTTGTTTTTTGTAAGGTGTGATGCCTAGAATAACATTTTTTAAAAATTAGGTGTTTTTAATAAAATATTTTAGGAAAGTAGCTGATGATACATTGGAAATTATTTACACTTTTAAAATATTTGAGTCATAATGACTGCTATATTACTTGTAGCTGTGTATTTTGTCTGTTTACTTAAAAAAGCATTTTATCTTTACTTACATGTACTTGTGTGCGTACAGGATGGGGAATTTACACATGAGTACAGAGGCTTGAAGAGGCCAGAAGAGGGTGTCAGATCCCCTGGATCTGGACTTACAGGCAGTTGTGTACAACCAGATATGTCTGGTGGGAACCAAACTTGGGTCTTCTGAAAGAGTAATACATGCTTTTAACCACTGACTCATCTCTGTAGGTCTCGCATTTTCTTATAAAACATACAGACATATTAAAGAGCAAGTGTTGTAAAATTTTTATCAATCTACTTACATATTTACAACACACCATAACTTGACTCCAATTTCTGACAGATCTTAAGTACTGCAGAATATGCATGACATTGATAATCACTGACATTTTAGGAGATATGTCTGGAATATGTCTAGAATACAACTATTAAATTATATAACTTAAAACGCTTAATGATCACTGTTTCTCTTATATTTGAAACTTACAAATTTCAGACATATCAGTAAAATATTAATACCTTGCCCTCTCTTAGCCATTTGTAATATTAAATATATAGTATTAAATCTTGGCAATCTAAGAAACTGGTCTAAAACTATTTCAAACCAAATCTCACTTTTGTATATTTTTCAGAAGCTCCATACTTCCTAAATAGGTGTAAGAAATGAATAATTATGATTTAAAGAAATGATTAAGAATAATTTCGAGTGACATTTACAATCAAACAGACTTTGAACAAAAAATTAAAACTTTAAAAATCAGGCAGGTTTATTCTCTTGGCAGAAAAAGACAAATGTCATCTATAACATTTCAAATTAGACTGATAAAATTAGTCTATACTGTATATACATTTCTAAACCAACTAGGGAAATGTACCAAGTAACCTTGTATTTTTACCACCCTAATTACTAGGTTCCTTTGAATTTCACTCTTTTGGAGACCTACTTTTATCTTTGCAGTAATGATCCAAGACATAAAAATCAGGCTTTTGAGTGACTCAATTTGTGGTCTCGGGTTCACGCAGTATCTATTGATGTTCTATTCTATCTTGTCAGAGAGCAGTTACAACATTAGTAAGGTTGTGGTATAATTAGAGAAGGATGTGACAGGTGAAGGGACAGCACACAGTTTTCTTGGTTTTAAGATTTGATTTCTGATTTTGGGGGGATTGTGGTTTACTTAAATTCTATTAGAATCTTTTCAAGGGCTTAGACTTCTGAAAAAAGTTTGAAATATCTCATCTAACCGAAGGATGTTGTCTAGACGCTGATGAATGCAACTCAGGAAGGAGAAACTAGACCATAAATACGGAAGAAACATGATGCTACCCTTAGATATATTTTGGCTTCTGTGGTGATTAGAAGCTGCTACAGTTACTATCTCACTCCAAAAAGATTAAGGAGGAAGCCAGACTTGGAACAAATGATTAGAATAGTTTGTATTCAGTTAACTGAGACTGGAGATGAAACCTGAATTTCTTAGTAAGGTTTGGGATCAGTGTTGGCCTGGGCTCATGGTAAACATGTTGCTGAAGCACCTTGTTTGGTTCAGTTGACTTATTTCAAGAACATCTCTATTAAGTGTATTTCAAAATTCTCTTTATGGACCTACTTGAGCTCAAAATTCTCAGTGGTCAGAAAGATTCACAACCTGAAGCAAAACTGTTATATTTCATTGTTCTGCCTCCACTAGGGAAGCCCATGGCTTCTTGAGAACTATATATCCCATTCTGTGAGTGCTTTTATACTCATATATGACAGCCTTCCTGTGTCAGCCACCATAACCACCCAGAAAATTTGGGGGGAAAGTCGACCATTCATTTTGAACATCTAAAGGCATTAAGGTTCTATTTCAGTTTGAATTTCACTTATAGAAACTGTCAACAAATTTGTACAGGTAAAAGGAACTAACTAGGTATTTGTAAACCCTGGCTGTCTAAGGTTGTAGCTGTGCTTTTATTTTCATTACCATTCATATACTTTCTCTAACTCTCCTAGATACATAATCCATCTTTTTCCTCCATTTTCTTATTGCGTCTAAATGAACTGGGGAAATCCATGCTTTTGCAGCAACATAAAATCGCCTAACGGTTGTAAAAATTATTTTTATAAAATAAATTTTGTTTAAAAAACGATTTTATGACATTTTTAAATTAGTGATAACAAAATATTTGCTATTTTCCTATTGCTTTGAAATACATTTACTTATTTGGGGTTTATAAAGGAAACTCTCTACCAGGATTATAACATGGTTATTTATAGGTAAACAGAAAGTCCACAAGCAGTTTAACACTTATGAGGCATTTACTATCTTTGGCTAATAAAAGAGATCTTGGAAGGAACTTATCTCCATATGGTGTTTGAGTTATAAGAAGCAAACTCTGTTGATATGCTTTCTATTTTAACATTTGAAACTTTAATTTTAGATTGGTGATTTTATTAAAGTTAACACGGGGGTTACTGAAATGCAAAGGAGTCCCATTTTATACACAAAATCAGTGTACATCTTGGTTTGAATTTGTAGAGTTAAAAGTTCAATGTATAGCTAAAATCCAACTATAAGTGCATAGATGCCATGAGCATCCTTCTATAGTCGGGGTTTAGCCATATAGTACAGGATAACTATACCACAACCAATGCACCAAAGGGAACATGGACATAGACTTTTTCTTTTTCTCCCTGTCAATGAGACACTTTGCCCTAGTGGTGCTGCCTTGTAGGCTCCCAGTGTATGAGGAGGCTCTTGGCCCTCATATGACTGCTGAACTGGGGGAAGGGACTGTTATGTAGGGACACTCTACTCCAGAGGAGTGGGATGGAAGGGATAGGGGGTAAAGGGTGGGAGGTCGGGACTGGGAGGGGTGGAAAGAGGACACTATGATGGAGATGTAACCTGAAGCAATAAATAAGTAATTTTTTTTAAAGTTTAGTTCAATGTATATGTTTGCGATGTGTAACATGGTCTGATATCCTGAAAAACATGTAACTAATGAAGTAATTATACAGTCAACTGAAGTAACACAGCCACTGTCTCATACAATGACCTTTCTTTTGTTTGGGAAGATCACCTAGAGTTTTTGGTAAATTGTGAATGTACACAATACTATAATGATGGTCTTTGTGTTTTACACCAGACTTCTATATTTGCTCATCCTTTGTAACCACTGTTTTATGGCAAGAAAAATACTGCATGATTTCATTATATGCAGAATCTACAAAAAGAAAAGCAAATGGGTAGAAACAAGGAGTAAAATGGTATTTACTAGAGACAGGGGGAAGCAGGAAGATGAAGATCATACTGAATTTTTTAAAAGCTTATTTTAACCACTTCAATAAAATTCACAGCCTGTTTTATTATTGTTGTATTGTTCCTTTGATAATAGAGAACTAGATTCTAAACTCTCAAGAACTTCATGGTAGGGAGTAGGCTGAACCTTATGTAAATAGTCAGCCCTCACAACTCACAGAAAAGTCATGAGCATCAGGACATACAACAGATAACAAGAAAATGAAGGCCAAAAGGAGAGGGCCCCAGAAAAGACAGATGTTCCATGTGGCTGTCACTTTCACAGAAAAGGATTAGGAGAGCTCTGTAGGTCACTGAGTGAGAGCTTATGACTTCAGTGAAAGAGAGGAGTGCACGCTTGGACAAGTCCAGCTTGCAGTCACATCCTGGCAGTAAGAGAACTAGAGAAGTAATGCTTCCTACTGTTGTGGTTCAGTCTCATTCCAAGCAAGGTATAGTGAAACATACATGACACCCAGAATTGAATCTGTGCCTTTGATGTTCAGGATGGGAAAGAGTATTTGTTTTTGGTTTTGTTTGTTTTGTTTTGTTGTGGCTATTTATTGTGTCTGATGTCTTCAAATACATGTTACTGGATTCTCTGTCCAATTTTTGTGTCTCTCCATTCCTTTTTCCTGAATTAACCCCACCGGTTTTCTGTGTATAACAGCACTATTGAACTATGTATAGTATATTGTGTCTGGTGGTTTAACTCATCCACTAGAGATTTTCTTGGTCCCTCAATTTTACATAAATAAACAAAATCCAAAATCAGGCTGATGAGCAAATACAAGCATAAGTGTAGCCTTCAAAATATACATGATCTCTTTCAGAGGTCCCTCAACTAAACATGGCCCATTACAGCTTGTTTATGTCAAATCATACCATGTTTTATTAGAAATCTACCACGCACATTCTTAAAAGTATTATCTGTGATTGTCTTTGCAGTACAAGTGCAGGATTGAATGTTGGCAATCTATTCAATTTTGTAGCTGTATATATGTACATCTGAAATCTATTTTATAGTTGTACATATGTAGTATTTATAAATAGGATGTGTAAATAAGATATTTACAGTTAAGTGTAGTGTTTCAAAATCTATAAAATTACTTTCTGGCCAATGAGAATAAAAGAGTTCAGATCACTAATTGAAATAAAACTATCAGGTGTCCCTGGGTATATTGAAATCAAGGTTGTTCCGATCATCACCTAGCTCCATAACCCTGAGGCTTGCTATTGAAATAGCTCTCAGATTGGTTTTCTTTATCTCTCAAATGCTGATACTCAAACGTCTTTCTAGATGTTATAAGGAGTATTTTAGGATCAATACTGGGTCAGTTTTACCTTCTGTTAGTATTATTTCACTGAGGACCTTCACTCAAGGATATGCTATGATAGTAGACCCTTTATTCTTTCCAGAGTATTCTGTTTTCAGACACTTAGAGGAATTGCAATGCAGACCTCACCACTGAAATCTAAGAAAACCATATCAACAAAATGTGACTAAAATGAATACAAATCTATTTTAATTAGATGTGGGGGAGTTCCACTTGCACAATGGGCAAATGCATTCTTCTAGCAAATCTTTAATACTGGGATTACTGAGTATTCTGCATACACTGGGATGTAAGACACAGTCATAAATTTGCATGTGAATTTACATATGTCAAGCAGGAAACTGAGCTCTGCATACAATTCCATCTGTAGTTCTTCAGCAGTCACACTTGCGATTTTGCTTGATTGTTTTTGCTCTTTTAAGTATGAGTAAACACATTTGACTGTCCAACTTACCCTGAGTTTGACCTCATTACTATTTCTATGTGACTCAGCATAACAGTACTATAAAACTCACCCACTGAAAGGTGGAACAAGAAAAAGAATTGGGATGTGTGGAAAAGAAGTCTGTAGAACCCCAAAAATGGCACTTTGGGAAAAATGTCTGTAGCAAATTACCGCAACCTCCCTGGGACCCAGTTTACTTCTGTGTAAAAAATAAATAAATAAAAAGGAGATTAATAATTTTCTGTTGGAAAGAGTGGAAAACTATCAAGTGAAGTCATATACAGTGGGCATGTTTATTTATCAAAAGTGATGATGAAATCAGAATCAAAACTTAACTGATAGTATATATATATCATTTATATGAGGAGTTGGATGATTTAATTCTATATCAATAAGCCAACTATATTAAATATATATATGTATATACACATATATTCCTTTCTCCAGTATGAAAAGTTTGTATTTTCCATGCCATGCCACAGTTAACATTGTGAATATCTAGGAAGGATAGCCAAAGCTTGTTGACATTGTTCCCAAGGACACAGCTTAAACTCCACATATGCTAATCTCTCTCTGGTGCCTAGGTATGTATCACTAGGCACATCAATGTGACTTTCATTGATCTTAGATCTCAATCAAACAATAAATAGCACTTTCTTTCACTGTGTTGAATTGGGGGAAGGGTACAAGATAAGGTAACAGATTTTCCTTTAAGACACACAGTCTTAATTTGGGGTCTTCACATTCTGGTATATGACCTGGGAGAGTTGGTGGATCTTAAAAAATAACTCTATATGCCTATTTGTAAAATGGTGATTAAAAAATAGCACCTACCTTCTTGAGTCTATTGTGCACAGTGATTCAAGAATTCAGTAGAGTATGTAACACTTTAGTGCTCAGTAAAAGTATTATCACTACCTGTTCATGTACTTGTGTTGCTCTTTCGTTATCAAAAAGGTACTTGAGTAAGGGAGCTGTGTCTAATTTTCATTATGTACCCATAGTCCAGCTGTGATAGCCTAGCTACCACAGATTTGCACATTAGATGTAAAATAAATATTTGTTACATTCTGAGTAGATGCATAACTAAACGGATACCTCTCCTGATGAAGGTAGACGGATAGCTATATCTAGATTTTTAAAAAGTCTTCTTATAAGTTTTTAATATTTAAAATAGTAGTACCCATTTTTATAACTCATTATTATCTCATAGTTTATAGTATTTGATATACCTTTTTAGTGTCTGATTCTTGCTGAATTGCTATTGTCATCTTGTGTGTCGAATCCTGAAATCTTCTTGTGCAGTGTTGTGTATGTCCCATTGACATTTGATATGCACCATTATCCAGGATGACACAAAACATTATGGACTTATGGAAGATTGTGTAAGTAAGAAATGCGTCTCACACATCACATTGCAAATATTACTGGGAATCCAATCAAATCCACATTAACTTTGTCCTCCCCTCACTCCATCTTTCCCTTCTGACCCTCTGCCCCACCAACAAACATACTCCTGCTGCGGTATTGATTGGGATTTAAGAAGACTTTATCTCTTTGCAATGACCTGCAATATGATTATAATCGATTGAGTGATTCATGGCATAGGCTACCATAAATTAATCTCTCTACTTCATAGAATGAAAAAAGATACAACACACACACATGTGTGTGTGTGTGTGTGTGTGTGTGTGTGTGTGTGTGTGTGTGTATTCCTCTTTGGAAGAAATTTAATGTTCTTTTTAGACTTTAAATAACTGGAGACTCAAAAGCCTTATACAAAATTTAAACATAAGTGAATACATTTGAAAACTTTTTCTATAAATATACATAAGCTGTCATATTAGTGTTAGAAAGCATGGAATTCAGTCACCTCTAAGGTAGAGAACAAACCAGGAAAGACAAATCATATGAGATAGTTGGGGTGGTTGTCCCAGGTAATCATGATTGAAGATTAATCCTAAACCATACAACCCAGAATTTTTATTTACTACTAAACTGTAGCTTCCATGAGATGATAAGTATCTCCTCCAACCCACGACAATCACTAAACCTAGATTTAGGGTTACACACTATTGAATGATTGCTCTAATTGAGAAAAACATCATATGGATTATCCTTGCACTTGTAAGAACATTTCACATTGAGCAAGATGCTATTAATATTTTTATTTCACATGATTTCAAACAAGTGTCATTGTCCCATAAAATGTGATCCTCCTACATTTCTGATCTTTAAAGCACTATTTCCAAGATGTGATTTACTAAAATATATGCATAATAAATAGAATAGAACAAGTCATGGAGAAACCAAGATGCCTCAATTGGTTCAGTTAGCAAAGGCATTTGCTGACAAGCTTGAAAACCTGAGTTCAAACTCTGGGATATCATAAAATGGAAGGGAAAAACAAGCAATTGTACAACTGTAAGTTGTCTTCTGACCTTCATATGTGCACTACCACATGTATACACACACACACACACACACACACACACACTACAATAAAGTTTTTAAAAAAGCAACAATTTCCCTTATATTTCTTATCAAATAATATTCAGAAGTAATCTTTAAATGTGTATTATTTATATCATCAAGCTAAGAGACTAAAGTATTTAGTATTAGAACTTAGAAACTTAAAACTTAGAACTTAAAAATATCATTTTCTATTTACAAAATTCTAAGGAATGACAAAAGCCACAATGAGTTGTATATCTGATGAAGTTTAATATCAGTGTGCAGCAAAGCTACTCTTTTTTTCTGAATAGCCTGTACACCAAAAGTACAACCTGTTCACAAATGAATTATGTATAAACAATGTCTATAGTTACTGTAATTGCTATCACATTATCTGATACAAATCTTCATTATTATAACAAGCTCCATTATGTGTTTGATTTAACTCTTTTATAAATAACCTTGAGTTATGCACTAGCCTAATGTCTTGGGGGCAAATTCTCATATGTCAAATATTCATGTATTCCTTCTCCATTGATCCCAAGTGTTTTAACATTCATATAATGTATTTCTTTATATATAAGTTATATATATATAATAAAGTTATTATGAATATATATGCATATAGTCTTATCTTGTGAGTGATTTTACTTAGTTTTAATATTAGCAGATGTCTACAGCTTCCCTTGAAATGTTATTTACTAAGGCATGTTTACAGGGAGAGAAAGGCTCTAGGCATGATAGCAACAATTACATTTAACTTTCAAGATGCATGGCTATTTATCTTGTGACTAGAAATTCACTAAGGGGAAAAGTTTGTCTGATAAGACAAAAAGAGAGAGAGAGAGAGAGAAATATATGAGGCATCCTTTTTCCACTTCTAATCTCTCAAGCAAAACTATTAAGCAATAAAACAGACTTCCATTTAATGAAGCTCCTCTTGCTTGCTTAGATATGGAAATAGGAGGCATAATTGGATCATAAAAGATAAGAATCTTCCAAAGCCAAAAAACCATCACTGGTAGTACTGATAAAGGTAAATGTCCTGGCATTCGGAGAAGTGCCGATTTCTAGACTAGGCAGTAACTGGGGATTTAGCTTCCTAAAATAATTCCAGGGGTTGCTTGGAAAGAAAAAAATTACAATTTGAAGATTGAAGTTAAGGCTTAAATTTCTGAATATGCAAAAACTCTAGGGTATTCTAGACACAAGGTCCCGAGTTGTATATCAGCATCTTCAAACACAAACCAAACCCAATGTTTCTAGGCCCTTTCCTAATCCATATAGTATTTAAAAACAAAAAAACAAAAAAACAAAAAAACCCACATCCAACTTTCAGGGTCTTCAAGGCTAAGTGGTCGGTTTTTTGTTTGTCTGTTTTTTCCCCCCTATGGAGTAGAGAATGTAGTGTAAGTGACAGGAACTATCTTGTCTGCAATCTGGGGTGGGCATCATCTTGAAACAAAGCCCTCACTACGGCACTCTTTTTTACAATTATAGATTTCTGAAGGAAGGGTTAACAAGAAAGATGGGAACTTGCTTTTTTCCCCCTATTATCTGCTTTTCTGAATAAACTTCAGTGCATAAGGTCTTTTTAAACAAACAAACAAACAAACAAACAAAATTATTCTCAACTGTCCAAAAAGTGAGAAATAATTTTGATATGACTGCTGACAGTACAACTATTGTTCATGAATGCCTAACCAGAGTTAAAGAACATTGGGGTAGAACAGTAATCTCAATTCATAATATTGATTTTACTGATAAAATAACATTTTTTGGTTAGATCTGTTGATGGATTTTCTCCATAATCATATTGTCAGAGTATATAAATACAGCTTAATAAAAGGTATACTGTCACTTCTATTTAAGAAACACATGTCCAGCATCACTCCTTTTGAAATACTCTATATTAAATGTCAGCCTAGGCCATCATTTTTTTCTGATTGAAGAAAATGCACACACATGGATCTGAGGCACATGGAAACTTACTCAGGGTAGTAAGAGAAGAATGAAGTGGTAAGGAGCTCTTTGTTCCAAGCACATAGTAAGGTTCTAAAATTCTTACCTTTGATCACTACCCTGTCTTTCTTCTTCAACTCCTTGAGTTAGATCTAGTTATTGTCCCTGTATTTGCATGATATTACATATTCTAAGAAGGTACTTGGTGGCAAATGCTTATTATTCTATTAGTGACACAATGGAGACTTAGATGGTAGAAAATAGGGAAAAGGAAATAATACTTGCTATATTCTGGCCCTGTGCTATTTGGCAGGAGCTGACAAGGTGTAAGAATTGGTAAAAGTAAAAAAAAAAAAAAATATGTATTAAAATCATTTAATACACAAGGCACAATAATTTCACAGCAAAATAAAAACTTTAGAGTCTCAATATTAGTAGCCCCATTGTAAATACTGAGTGGTTACATGTGCTATGTGGTTGCCATATTGGACAATGCTAATAGTAAGTCTGAAAGAAGAAGAAAATAGTTTTAGCTTTCTAAATATCAGTGATTATCAAACATATCTTCATATAAAATTCACAATGCCTCTCCCAGCGTGCCAAAATTTTGGATGTGCATATAGCACCTGTGAATCTTGTTAAATGTAAATTTCAACTAGTCAGGGGTGGACCCTGAAAGTCAGCATTTTAGTGCATCCAAGGATCTGCTGCTGCCCCTGTTATTGCTGTTGGCGTTCCATGAACCACATTGAACATAAGGCTGATGCCTGAGCACTGACAGTTCACTATCATTTTCACAGGACTTTAATTTGCAACTACGTAGAGAGGAGTTTAACATTTAAATCTGCACCTAGGGGTTTATGATCCATTTTCCACCAAAGATCAACGAAAGTTGAATGTTGAATGATATTTGATAAAAACACCAACAAACACTGTGAATCTTAATTTGGTCCTAAAAGCTCAGGAAGAAAGAAAATTCCACAGAGCACATATTTAGAAGGTATTGATTTGATTGGTTCATTGATATATTTTGTGCCTGCTTGAGGACTTTATTAGAGTATTTATCAACATAACAAAGGATGCTCAAACACACTCATTAAGTGAGCTTTTCTTTAGCTGCTCTTTTATCTCTGTGATCTTGAATCCAAGTTCGAACATGGCTCTCTCTCTCTCTCTCTCTCTCGATTGTATTGGTACGTTTTATCCCTTTTGTAGGACTTTACTATGTATGTTTTTCTCCTATTCAACTGAAAGGAATACAAATGCTCAACAGATGAGTGAGCAGAGAGATGGGACTTGTCTTAATGCATACATTCACTCTGGCAAGGCCTCAAAGGTTTGCAAACAAAGCAAAGAAACAACTCACCTCTGGCTAGGAGTTAATGAAAACCCAAGGCCTAAGAAGTCTCTGTATCTTATCAAGAGTTTTTTCATACTCTTTATTTTTAACTCTTTAGAGTCTCAGTAACCTAGCATGAGGTGTATATATGCAAAATCTCTTATCTCCCCACACATAATTTAAACTGCAACAGTATGGCAAGAAATTTAAATACAGTTTAAAGGCACTATTATTAATTTAGTAATTCTTACTCAAGGACGATTTCACTCTGAAGTGAAGACATTGGACACTGTGGAAACCTGCTACTGGCATATGATGGAAAGAAACACAGATGCTACTCAATACCTCTGATGCTCCTAACAGTAAACTACAATGCACAGCAGAATCACTTAACACAAAATATCAGTTGTGCTAAGGGGTCAGAAACAGTATTATTGAAACTTCTCCAGGCATGTATCTCTGTTTCAGAAAATGTTTTATTTACATATTACCAAAGAAGTACAGTTATCAATAAAATAACAAGTTAGAAGCAGTACATCGGGCAGGATGTTTGAGATGGTTCAGTGTAAGAATCAGAAAGGAATCTTGATTCTGCCCTTGTTCTGTTGAAGCATTAGGCAAGTTATGTAGCCTTTCAGGGTTTGCTATGGTTTGGATAAGTACATCCCCAAAGGTCTATGTGCTAAAGGTCTGTGGTCCCCTGAATGGTGTTATTAACAGGTGTTGTGTGTTTAAAGGAAGTATGTCCTATTGAAAGGGCCTTGGACCAATGTGTCTCTTCGCCTGCATAACAGTTCCTGGATAATGAGGTGAAATTTCTCCCATTATGTGACCTTCATTAGAGCCTCCAAGCAAATGAGACTTATTCAGTCTTCAACTGAGAATTCCAGAATTGTGAACTGAAGAAACTTTCCTCACTTACAAGTTATTCACTTTAGGCCAAGTTAATTGCTTCAGATAGTGAATACAAGCTCTAGAAATATGAGCATAAACACATCTTTTGTGTTAGTTAATTGCCCCAGGTATTTCAGGATAGTAATAGAAAACTGACTAATAGAATGATGATAAGGATTTCAGTTAAGAGTACTTCAATTGAGCTGATATGCTATATTATGGAAAATCAATGATGCCTTTCTCTCCTTAACAAACTCTTGGATGGGAAGATGGAAAGATGGGAATGTCTTTGGAATTGCTTATCATCCCTTATTTCTCAAAGAGCTGGCTTTCACCTGAAAAGCTCTTAGGGTACTATGACCAGGATCCAGATAGTCATGGTGGCATAATGGCCACCTACTCACAGTTGAGAGTGAATCTTGAATAATACTATTCAGTTCAACCTCACAGGGGGCCCAGAGCTATGGCTAAAATTAACTCCACGTATTCAATTCATCCTTCACCTTCCCTCCCTTGTCCGTACCATTGTGTTATGTAGGGAGAGCAATCGGAGGTTGCATAAGGCACATTTGTCAGTGTCTGAATGATAGCTCTGTGCTGATTCTCCTTTTATTTCCCTCTCCTCTTCCTTAGCCTTTCTATTTTCAGTTTCAAAGAAAGAAGTGACTTTTGAGTCTGTCCCCCAGAAGCAAGTGGTAGAAGATCCCAATTGCTGTAGAACTATTTCCATTTTAGATACTCAATGATTCACAAAGAGCCAGGACTCCATGCTCTGTGTCCAGCTGGGCTCTCAATATTTCACAGTAGGATGTTTCAGTAAAGCCAAGTAAACTCCTGTAAATAACTGCGAAAAAATTTAAGAGCTGACCCATTCATCCTGTTGTGCAGCTGACCCCCTCATGTGGGATGGTCCGGAATGACTCCCAACAGTGTACGCTCAGAATAAGACAACTCAAGAGACTATTTGGTAGAAGCTACTCTATATTTAAACACTGCCTCCTTAAAAATACACATTATTCTCAATTGCCTCGTGAAAGCACCCTGCAGATCTGAAGAGGGCAACTTTGACCCATTTGTGTCCATATTTGTTTTCCTCTTTAAATGTAAATTTTCTGACCCACATCTCATGACAATTATCCTTGTATGGTTAATAAAACTGACAGTCATGGTAAGATACTCCTGAACTCTTCTTGATGCCGGCTAATCACTCACTGTTGTCAGTACAACAGAATGGCTTGGAAAAAGAAGAGGACATATCATTTTTTAGTAGAAATTGTGTCAAAGTCAACTAGCTTGGTGGCTTTTCTGTTTGGTGCTCAGGAACAGAGGACATTTTGGTACTAAGTTTAAAATAAATACTTAAACATCTTAATGCTATAGTAATGATTCCTTAAGTTTAGTTACATGCACTATTTCCATGTCATAAGAGAGAAATCAAGATATCCAAGGTCCAAAGGATTCTTAGGAAGTCTTGCAGTGTTTTGTAATATAATACTCTTGAACAGAAAGAATTGAATCTAGTGAGATACACATTTGTGACTATGCATTTTTCAAAACATCTCCCCACTTACTGTGGGGGCAAGAATAGAAACTCAATCTAATTGTGAAGAGATAACCTGGTCCTGATTTTGTCTTTCAGTTATCATATTAGCTTAAAATAGCAATACCATTTACCTGATTGTCAGTTTTTATTGGAACTGGAGACTACAAATATCCAGGTTACTAACTTACAGGCTAGCAAATAGTCAAAATGAATCATGCATAAAATGAGCATGTCTGGTAATGTGGCTACCATTTATTGTGTGCTTCCATGATTCTGTAGCCCTTTATTGAACATTTCATATATGTTCCTTCAACTGAACCTGCATATAACTCTAAAAGTGTTATTATATCAGCATCATCAAGACTGGAAACCAGAGGGGTAGTGGTCTTGGTGCCTTATGGAAGGTCTGCAACTAGATTACCGGCTAGGGAAAATGGGCACTTACCTAGAGAACCAACAAAATAATTAAAAGGGAAAATAAATGAAAAATTTGCAGAAGGAATCTGATATATTCCCAGTGTTACAGTAATCATAAGAAGAAAAAAATCAGAACTATTAAAAACTCTTATTCTTATTTCATGGTTCAGTGTTATTGTATCTTGAATTATATGTGTAGAAAGGCACCAAATACCTCAATATTTAGGACATTTCAAGGTCTTAATCCAGATGCTTGTGACATCTAACTGATAAAAACCAAATTCTGAACTTATCAGGTGGCTAGAAAGCACATATTTCTAACTTCAAGGCTCTACCCTGTCCAGCAATAATAACATTTACTACAACTGAATGAGAGTTGCCCGTGATGATGATAATAGTCGGCAGGAAAATCACTGCCATTAAAGAAAGGTTTATTCTTCTCTGAAAGCCTATAGGAGGCAATCCATAATTTAGAACTAAAAGTGCAAAGGGAAAGGTGCACAGCAAGGGTTACTGGTGTGTCTAGGTATCTGTGCCTTTAAAATGACAACCTCAATGGCTTCTCATTGCTGTCAACATATTTGTTCATTCTCCATTGGCTCTGGGCAAATGGTTAATATCAATTTAGAAATCTTTGAAATTCTTAGCAGAAACACAACAAAGCCTATAGCAGCAATTTTCATGCCAATGATAATATGCATGGAGAAATGGAGATGGATATTTTTTTCTATGAGCAAATAAATGAGCACCTTTTGAGGTCTCTGTTATTTCACTTTCTTCCCTCTCTTCTACCCAACCATCACATCCCCAGGGTTTAAGTAAGAAACTGTTGAAAATCGGGTCTATTAGTGTCTCTGGAATTTGGATGTTGATAAAAATTCACAGTTACTGCTAACACTTCTTTCTTCCTCTAGATGCTCAAAAGATAGCCTCATGAGGTCATTTGGGGGGGGGGGGCAGGGGACAGCCTAACAAATAAAATACTAACAGAACCCCATCAGTAGTTGAGCTGGCTGTTTGAGGGAAATCCAGGATAACAGATACATAAGTAGATGTGATAATTAATTAGTTAATTAGTTAGTTAATAGATTTATTGTTTCAGTTCCTTGGAACACTTGCTTCCATAATTCTTAAAGCAGAAGTAGGGAGAATCTAGATTTCAGGGAAGAGCCAAGCGGCACACATACTATTGATTGTTTTTTTTTTTTTTTTTTTAATGTAATACTGACAGAAAGCATGAAAATTCAACCATTGCCTCTAAGCTAACGAGAAAAGTATCTTGGGGCACAAGTATACAAGTATACTGTGATGATTTCTTTCAGGCATGATAATTAATTATTAACTAAAATGCTCAGAGTCCTGGAAATGTAATTTAGGCTTCATTATCAATGTGCTCATCTCACTGTTGAGGAAGTGAGAGAAAATAGAGACAAAAATGGGGGAATCTGGAGCATCAGACAGTGAGTTACACATGCATCTTGCTCACATTAGTGACAAGAACAATCTTATGAGCTATTTTCTGTCATCTGTCCATTAGGCTGCAGTGAAGTTATGGAGTAACAGCACCTTGCTGGGTATTTTCCCTTCTCTTTTTGGTGCTTTTATGGCCAGGGCTCAGGACTCTTGGTAGGAGACTTGAGAGATGCAAGAGAAAGCTAAGGGACTGTTTAAATGAGTCCCTTTAAAGACACCAACCTTCTTTCTCCCTGCCCTTGATTCGCCGCCATCTGGCTCTGGGAGTTTGCTGTTGGACACTCCAGGACTGTGAAATTCAAATGCACGATTAGCCCCTCCATCTCCCATGCCAGTGTGCTTCCTAGGAAAATCACTACTGTGACCAGATTCTAAAGAGCAACGCTGACTTTGTGTGAGTGAAAAAAGTACTTGGCTAATTCAAATAAATAAGGAAATTCTACCCTTGGTTTTTTCATTGCTCCCTTGAGTTAATGCTCGTGACTTCACGTTTCCTAAGCTTCCTCGTGTATTCGCTCTGTCCTCCCTTGCCATCTGTCCCTTCAATAACACCTAACAACATAGCACCACCTAGGCCAGATATTACATTCATTAAACTGTAATTATTGATTATCCCCCAAACAAGGGTTATGTCCCTTCCTTACACTAGAAACCTTATGATATTTATCTTCTGTATGAACCAGTCAGGCAGCATTGGTATAAGGTTTGTAAAATAAAATGTTTAGTGCATATTTAATCAGTCTCCAGAAGCTTCCCACACTTTTCAAATCCTAAAGAAATAACTTCTGTTCTCAGACAAAAGGGATCAATGTATTCTTTGCCTATAAAATGATGAGAATCACCAGAAAAGATGTCATAGAACAATGACCCTGGGAAGCCAAAAGGGAAGATGTTACCTGTAGGATAATGTTCATTCACTGGCCAGTTGTCCACCTGAAGTGTTGCATTGCCACCATTCCTGGTAAAGCGGACCACGTGGTATTTACCATCATTGACAGGGGTTCTCTCTTCTTTGATGGAGATGTCAACTGTGCCAATATTGAAGACAACTCCAATTTTCCCTTGTTCCTGCAATAAAGAAACACAAAGGGCATGTTTGTCACTGACTACAGGGTTTACTCACTTTAATGTTGATCCTCTAACTAGCAATAAACTTGTAGTTGCCCAGAGGGAGCTGTCAATATGAAGTTAATAATAGTATCCTATATTTCTCCATGGACTTTCATCCTGAACATTAAAAAAAGATAGTATAAAGCCATCCAAACTGTTCTCGCTGGCTTCCCAGTACAAGTTACACCATTCAGTGGCCTTCAGTGAATATTATGATTCTACTGTGTCAGAAATTCCCATCAGTGAGACATTGTAATGAAAAGTTCATTTCTGATGGATTGTGTCTGTCTCCTAAGAGAAGCTAATAAGAACATGAATTATTTCACAATTTACGTTCAGTATTAAATACTATTAGCCTGCATGCACTTTTGGAGTATATCAAGGCCAAGGGGAGGGGTACTGAAATATTAGGAGCCAATGGCAGAGAACAGACATTTACACCAAATCCTTGATGCTATTTTCTGCAGTTCCAAGGCACTTTCAAGTCATACTTTGAGTAAAGGGCAATGAAACTGACCAGGGGTTGGCAGAACTGATTACTACCCAGATTTGTAGCCCTATTGTTCAGTTAATCTAAAGATAACTGTAGCTTTTGTTGTACAGTCAAAGGCAACATCAATAGCTCAAAATGACTTTGGGGGCAGAGAAATTACAGTGGATTCCTAAAGATTCTAGGAACATTATGGCAATGTGCATGAAGATGCTGGAGACGATGAAGGGGGTGGGATGAGATCATCTACCTCCAGGGAAATGCCTGGAAATGCTGAACCAGACATAATAATGCTATTAGAATTTTTACTCTTTCCCATTAATAATTGGTTATGACTAAGAGTTGGAATTAGTATTCATGATGAAACAAAATGAAAGTGGCTTTCCTGGTCACATACAATCAGCTTCTTTAACCTCCTGGAACAGCATGACAGCTCTGCAGAGAATGAAACAGGATGGAGCAAGAGAGAGGGAGAATCATTTCCCCATCTCTGTAGTTTTCTGGCTTATTGACAATAGGCTGGGCACTTCATCATAATAAAATGTAGTTGTCATTCTGACATTTATAGGGCTGAATCATAGTATTTTTTAATTTGTTTTTTATTTATTCAAGTTACATCTCAATCGCAATCCCCTCCCTACTCCCCCTTCTAGTCCCACCCTCCTACCTTCTTCCCCCTCAAACCCCCAAACCCCTTCCTTTTTTAAGTTTAAGGTATATCTTTTCCCCCCCCAACAGCTCCCCCTTTCAGCCCAACAAATGGCTCTTTCTCTTATAACAATAAATACAACACAAAACAACAGAAATAATTAGGCCACAATTATGAGAGTTATAGTATTTTTAATCAGCCTTTCTCATCCACTATTTGTTTGTTTGAGGAGTTGAAGAGACAGTAGTAGAAGTAGAAGGGGGGGATGAACAAAAAAAAGGAAAAGGGAAAAAGAAAGAATGGTATAGTTAAAGACCAGAATCCATATCTCTTAAGTTCTAGAAAATATTTTACAGATGCTCAGATTTAGCATCCATCCATCCATCCATCCATCCATCCATCCATCCATCCTTCCTTTCAGCCGGCTGTCTGTCCATCCATCCATACATCCATGTATCCAATAAATTAATATAATATTAATACCTGGAATACTTATAAATTAGGATTTCTTGTGGGATGGACACTGACTTCCATACATTATGGGATAATTCATTTAGATCCCCAGGAGGTATGCTTTCCTCAACTTGCCATTTATCTTTTTTGTTCCTTACTACATTATGCATCTCAAAGCTGATTAAGGAAAAGACCAATACCTAAGAGTCTTGATCTTAAAAGGGAATAATATAGACTGACTAAAGAATCATGTTCTTAGCACTCAGAAAAGCAGACTTAGGGTGGACATTGTTCTTCCCATTGTTCACCAGAAAGCATGGTCTGGGGCATAATCTGTTGCCTGCATTTTTCATTTTCTAAACCCTATAAAGGGCAGCCCAGTGTGTCCCCTCACGGTAACAAAACAGACTCATTTCCTAAACCTCTGTTTATTGCTGTCAGTGTGGTCATAGTCTGTTTTGGTTGATTTGTTCTCTCTCTCTCTCTATTAAACAATGTACCTATCACTGGGAATATGAATAGAAAGGAGAATATGATGGTAGGGTATTTGTTGCAGTGTTCATGCCCATAATAAATAATATTACAATGCATTTAATCCTTTTTATTTGATGCTCAGGTAGTCTGGAAATGACACAACTTATCTGCTCTGTTTCAGAGAGGTTGCATTCATCATTCATTTCTATAAGGATGTGGGAAGAATGGGTAGGTGGGTGTTCATGCCCTCGTAGGGAAATAAGCAAGGATATAAAAGCCTGAATCATCACATGCTTCCAGAGTAACAGAACTGGAGGAGTTAAGAGACCACAACTTCTGATGCCATTACTCCTCTGCCCACTCTACAAATGTGGGCTGTTTATTGCATTGTGGTTCTTCCATGAGAAACTACTACATAAATCCTGTATGCGTGGAAAAGCCTGCCAGTGATTCAGTTCACCTCTGAGTCACTAATTAATCATGGAAAGAGGACAGTGTTACTGTTCGAAAGGGAATGGAGACCTCAGTGCCCTATGCTTTCAATGACAGAGAAGGCAAAGGACAGTTCTGGCTCAGTCAGTTAGTTGATAAACAGATATATTCTTGGGCAGATTTTCTGCAAGATTTGTAATAGATTCAGGACAAGAAAAGATCTCATCTCTGATAGAATAAATATTTAGTCCTTATCTCAGGTACCACACATTTGCCATTAGAATCAGGATTTCCAAAAGATCTTCTTAACTCTGTCAGCACATTGCCAAATCCAATATAGACCCTCTCCTAGATGTTTGTGTTTGCTTCCCACAATGGTAAAGGTGGCTGTGCTGGACCTCAGATGTGGTCTCTTTATTCACAGTCATAAGATTTCATTATCATCACCTCCTTGTAATTTGTCATGGGACCACAGTGGCATTGTAATCCATGGCTAACTGCTTGGTTTCAGTTCATTAGCAGTCATGGAAGCCTTGTGGCAAATACCCATATAGTTGCCCAGGCTTGAATCAATCATATGCAGCTGCCATGAAAATGAACTCCTATGGTCCATGTGCCTAGAGAAGGATAGAAGTAGAGGATAAACACATTAGCTTTGCATCATCTCTCCCCGACCTTGAGGCAACTTACTTAACTATTCTGAACCCATTTAAAAAAAAATATGCTGTGGGGCAAGAGGCCACTTTCACATTCTTCAAGGGACTATTATAATGAAATAACATGGCTTATGTGATGAATGCTGTAGTACTTTTTTCTTTCTCTTTTACTAATGTGTATATGTGCATATGTGTGTTTGCAGATGTGTATACACAGTGGAGAAGCTAGAGGACAGCCTTAGTTATGTTCTTTGTCACAGAGTCTCTCATTACCTTGGAGCTTACCGATTAAGCTATATTGGCTGGCTAGTATGTCCCAGAGACCTTACTCCCTTTGCCACCCAAGCACTAGGGCTACAGACACATGCTACTTGATCCTCAATCAGCCACATTGTGATTAATAAGGCTGACATAACCCTAAGAATGCTACAAGGTCTAGGGTCAGGCTTTAGGAACTGAAATGTACAGGGGCAAGAGAAATATATATATGAAATGAGAGAGATAGATGAAATCACACGGGACTGCATAGTCAGTCATTTGTCCATAAAAAAGAATGATCTGCCATTGTTAGAGAATTTGGTATGTAGGGATTCCAGCTCAGTACAGTAAAATAACACCTCTGGCTCCTAAAAGTGTAGGACCTTTAGAGTTTATTTTCAAAAGGCTGTGTGATGAGAAGGAGGGGAAAATTTCAGCCTCTGGAGCCTGTTATGTGGATTATGTGTGAAGCATAATCCACACAACAATATGCATATTTCCAGGCTATGACATGCCAGTCCTTTCTCTTCTTGTTAGTGTAACTGAAAGTTGTAGTAGTATGAGATAAGGACTGGTTGGTTTGGCAGGTACTGACTGCCATCAAGATCTGCTGTGAAAATAAATGTAAATTTTAGCAAGCAGAACTTTTTTCCAGGGTGGGTTTCCTGTTACAGTTTGGTAGTTGCTTTCTATCCACATTCCTTGGTATCATTTATAAGTCTCTCGGACACAAACAACATGTACTTGCAGAAACAACGTGGCTACAAGTGTTAATAACTCCACACCCATCATCACCGAAGTTGCTACCAAGGTAATCATGTTAATCTGTGTTCTTCCTTGATACTAAAAACAAAGGCAAGCAGTAAATCACAAGATATTACCAATCATGTTCAAGTGTATTCAGGAGAAAACCTGAATGGTACAGGAACGTCTGTCTGCCTTTCCACGGTCAGTAAGTCATTCTTTATCAACAATGACTATTTATGAGCACACCTAGTTCTTCGATTGAGCCCAGATCCAGCTCCTTGATCTTCAGTCAGCCACATTGTGATTAATGTGGCTGACATAACCCCAAGAATGCCGCAAGCTCTACGGTTAGGCTTTAGGAAGAGAAATATACAGGGGCAAGAGAAAATTTTCAAGAATGAAGAAAGAGCTCCCCAGTGGCCATCTCTTCATTTGTTCCACAGGACCTCTGGGGAAAGTAGAATGCACCATCCCCTGCCTCAGCAAATTGCAGCTCACAGAAACAAAACGGAGATTCTCAAATATATGCCTGGGAGATGTGCACTGGAAACATTTGTCAATGGTGTCACTATTAGGCTTCTCACAGAACTGTTTCTTCAGTGCTAGACAATACCGCAATGAAAGCAATGGGTAAATGATGCTTTCACGCCAGTGTAGAAAAGGTCTTGGCAATATTCCAGCCCACTTTCAACTATACAAAGTAGTTAATGGCTCTGTTCTGTCGCGTCCCCCTGACCAGCAGGAAAGACACAACCACGATTCTTCTTCAAGCAGTTTATTCAGGAACCTTGTACATCCGCTTCTCCTCAGCTTCTTTTCTCTCTCTTCCCCCAAGCCCTTATATGCCTACTCAAACCCAATCAGATCACGCCACCTAGCGATCCAAGATAGGCTCACAAAAGGAGGAAGCACACCGGGCTAGGCAGCCGCTACCAAATAAGGCTAGTTTACAGCTAAGCTTGAGCTTTCTGGCATTAAGCCAGGCGCCATCTTAGGGTTGTGGCTCGCCACAGTTTTGTGGCTTGCCACACTGTTCACCACATTTTTCTAGTTCTCCTAATTACAGGCTCCCAGTAAGGGCAACCTTTTGCACCCCTTTGTGATGGATAGGCCCAGGAGTACAGGGTCAAGTAATTGTCATTGTTGAGCCACACGTATAGTTTATGGTATGAGACTTACCAGTGTCCTCCCACTCCTGTGAGTCACTGTCCCCAGCAAGTTTTTGGTAGAGGTTGCTTTGTCATTTAAGTCACTCAGTGAGACTGGCACCAAATTAATTTCCAATGGACATGGCTGAGGAACAATGCTTATATGCTTTGAGTACAGAATGTTCCAGACTATAACTATTTCATGACTGTCACAATCTGAAATATATAATATATATTATATATAATATATAGTTATATAATATATGTATATATAATATATAAACGTATATACATACTTTTGAGTGGGTTTTTTTCCAATTTCTCATAATTATGCACTATTGAATATATGTGACAGGAACAGTGTTTACAGCTAGAATCTGAGATCTGAGTCTGTCTGACTTGAACTCATGGATTTTTTTTCACTGAGGCATATTTCTGTCCCATGTACTATGTGTTGTGATCCAATTGTAGTCATGTTTCTTCATGACAACAGGGTATTCTGAGGGGAAAGTACCTGGGTGATATAGTCTATGCACAAACATCACAAAGTGGACTTACACTGTCTAATACAAGAATGATGTCACCAAGTGATACGAAGCCACAGGATTACATTTCTTCATGCTATCTCTTGTTGAGTAAAATGCTACTCTATAATTTGTGACTATATTCATATAAAAAGTTATTCTCACAGTATAATATACACTTCATGTCCATTTCAATGCCAGCCATGTTATCTAATTTTTGCATCCAAAGAACCTAGTAATTAAGGCTCTTTGAACATTAAACATTTTTACCAGATCCCAGCAAATGATTATTAAATGAATGACGATTTTAAGTGTGTGGTTGTTAAAAATGACTATCTTTGCCACTAGATTCTAAACAGAATTTGAATAGTATCCACTAAAACAAATCATTAAAAATAAATATGCTCAAATTTTGTACAATAAAAGCAAAATGTACACTTTCATTTTGCTTATAAAGGCAATGTGCAAACACCTAAGATAATGGGGTATAATTTACCTTATTTACTAGTCAGTTAAAGGAGGATACACTTTCTGTGTGTGGAGCTACATACTATTAAAGGATTGATGGAGTAGAAGAAACAGAGTAGGAGTAGAAGTAGAGTAGAAGAAACAGAGTATCGTCTTCAAGAAATCTTATGGAAAGAAGAGGACTTCTGGGAGCCCCTCAGCTCACAAGACCCCAACCATCATAGTGTGAATTGTCACTGCCATCTGCTAACAGTGTCCTCTACTCATTCCCTTGAGAAGGTTGAATGAGGCTATAACAGGAACGTCAGGGAAGAAGAAAACATCTGCTCTGGGTTCTAAAAAAAATTGTGATTTAGATTCATAAAGAATGGAGACCAGTTGAAGCTCCACACTGTTTTGCCCATGTAATGTTGGGCAGATCTCGCAATTACCTGGTTCTGAAGCGTCTTAATAAAAGTGAGGAGCATATTACATAGACACAGTATAATTTGCATTGAGTGCTGTTTACTGATTGAAATAAACGAAATCGTGAGAAATGTGAAATGGGTAGGCTCTACAAAGAGTGACATAATGGTGATGTTAATGGTGGGGCATTGGGGGTTGATGAGTGATGACGTCTTTGACTGGGGGAGAAGTGGTCTTACAGGTAACATATGATCCACAAACACTGGCCATTCATTGTGGAATGCTGCTCTATTTGAAATGACTATATCACATTCAGAATTGATTACAGAATCTTTATCAATTGTCCTCAGAAAATTTACATTCAATGATATAAAAACTAATTCTGTTTTCCTAAATCTGTGTAAGTTTCGATGACCTCTGTACCTGCTCCACAAAGTTACAGCGACTTCTCCTCCTGACTACAGATGTGATTTACCTAGAGTTCCGCTGATGCCTGCTTACAGGAGGTCAATCAATTAAAGAGGATTAAATGTACAATCTGAAATGCTAACAGAGGACCAAAGGAGATAAGACTGATAAATAGCTCAAGACAGCTCCATCTCTAACACTAAGCAAATTTTTAAGAGAGAGAGAGAGAGAGAGAGAGAGAGAAAGAGAGAGAGAAAGAGAGAGAGAAGGAGAGAATGAGAATGATAGGGAAGACAGCAGGAACTCTGACCTGAAGAGAAGAGAGTCAAGAAAGGACATAGAGAGTGGTCCTAATAAACAAAACTCAAGTCACAACCACAATTCTAATCATCAGTGGTAACAAATGGCATCCTGAGTCACTGTGTCTTTCAAAGTCCTCTGAATATCTGCTTCTTAGGGACTGGCTCAAACTCACTACTATCATTTGGCAGTAAAGTTTAAACACAAGAAGATAGTAAATGTTCATTTCTGTAGGATATCTAGTGTTTTGCCAAGATCTGATGCAGTCTTCTGGCAGGGATCAGGTGACATCTGGGAAGGGAGCACTCACAGAATCCCAACACAGACTACAATCTCCTACCAATTCCTTGCCCCACCCCAGCCCCAATCTCTGATAGGTCATTAAGTATCACCAGTAACCTCAGTAGGATCCTCAAACTCTCTGCTCACAGTAACAGAATTATAGATAGCAAAATTAGGAAACATATTTCAAATGATGTAAAATTCACCTAACATACATTGTATCATATCTACATGCCAACAAAGTGTGGTCCCAGAACCAGAAATGGGCATCTCCAGAAGAAACATTAGAATTTTAAATGTTGGATCTAATAGCAGACTTTATGAACCAGAACTTTGGACTGGGGTGTAGTGTTGTCTGATTAAGCCAGTATGGTGACACAGATGCTTACTAAATTTTGTGACTGCTTCTTTACATTGAATTCTGCTTGAGTTCTGGTTAATCTGAGGATGATTCTGTTCCCAAAAGTATTTAGTAATTTCAGCATATATGTATTAGCTGTCATAAATGGAGCTGTGTGCTACTTGCATCTAGTGTATTCAGGCCATTGCTGCTAAATATTCAATAATATACAATGAAGGCTTATCTGGATCATAATCTCAATGGTAGCACTATTAAAAAACTATAAAATATATCTTAAAACTCTACTAGGAATATAAACCCAAAAATAAATCCCCTGTAGAAACAAATCTGTATGCTATTTAATACATGACTACCGTTACTACACACACACACACAAAGCATACATGCACATATACATGCATGCTTGACTCCAGATGCCCAGAGTACAAGGTAAAAAATAAGCATTGTTGATAATGTCTGGCCTTCCCCTCACCTACATGTTGCTCGAATGCCTGCTTTACAGAGATGAACTTTGAATGCAATTTCACATAACTGGTAGATATATTTTACATGATTTGTGCTAATTCTTCAACATGATCTATTGCCTATTAAGTCACTGTTGTAACTACCTGAAAAAATTCTCAGTACATCTCCCCTGACACAATAATATCATCTTCTAGTCCCTAGTCCATGCCAAATCTTTACTCTTTACTTCAAACTGGATATTTTTAGTCATTTTCTGCAAAGATGTATGACCAGCTCTAAGTAAGCTACATGGGATAAACTCTCCCTTTAAAACTGATATTCTGAGCCAAGTGAGGATGAGCAGAAGGTTCTTTGTGTAAGGAAGTCAAGAAACAGTTATTAATCCTCAAGACCCACTCTGTGGTTGAATAGAACCCTTTAGTGACTCTCCAAAGGGCTTTACTATTTACCTCATTTATAAGTGATAGCTGTGCTATGGTCTTAGGGTGAATGGATCTTTGTGAATATAGGGACCGACACACGGGCTTTCTCAAATAAGACATTCTCAGCTTCTTCCACAGTTAAATCCCCTGTAGAAACTATACTATTTTGTAGCTGATGAAAACAAAATTTGATATATATGCTACAGAATTGAGATTTAATATATGGAGTCACTAAAAAAATAGAATGTAGGTTATGGCAGTATTGTGTATGATTTGTTTTGAGAAAGACATATACAACTTTGGAGGAGACATATGAACCTGGACCAAGGATCAGCAGACTGGGCTGTGAATCTAATTGCTTTTTGGTCTTGTAAATAAAGTTTTATTGGGACATGGCTATACTCATTGATCCCCCCCTTTTTTTTACTGTATTGTCCTTGGCTGCCTTTGTACCACAGCAGCAGAGTTGAGTGGCCACCACCGAGCTCAAGTGGCCTAAAGGCCCATTTTGTTTTGTTCACTCTCTGATCCTCTACTGAGATAGCTTCCTGGTCTTTTTTTTTTTTTTTTTAACCCTCATTTTGACCAAAAGATTATGTTTAAGTATTACAAAAAACAAAAAAACAAAAAACAAAAAACAAAAAACTCAAATGAGTGTGGGAGGGTCATATGGATAAGATGCACCATACCTATCCATTAAAGTACTGCAGATACATCTAGACTGACCCAGTCCATCCCCTTTTCTTTCTTGCTTTTCACAACAGTATAAAATCCTGGGAATGTAGTATATGTAAATAAGAAGTCACTGGCTAGAGCAACAAAGGCTGTGCTACAGTCCCCACTTCAGGCGCTGAGTTCCGTTTCCCCAGGAAAACAAACCCAGGTGCTTCTTAGGATCCCCCAACTGCACTACATTTACCAGGGCAGACAGAGATGGGATTCCATCCAACACACACAGCTTAACCTGAGCCTTAAGGGACTGGCTCCCAATGAATCTTAGGTGTTTCTTATCACCTGACACTTATCTGTAAGTCATAAACACACTTCATAGAACTTGGCACGTGTAGGGGAATTTCTGTCTCACTGGGATCAGGCATGTTGATAACTGGTGCATCACAAGTCGCCTTCATAACTATCATCCAGCAGATAGAGTACAGTTCTAATAAGGGGAGACAAGATATATAAAGAATCCGCCAATTAAGCATGAAACTAACGTGTCTCAGATCCCACAGAGAGTGGTCTAGGCACTAAAAGCAATTCAACCTAACACTGTTTGAAGGCGGTCAGCTGTGGATGCAGAGAAATAAATTAGAGGCTTCTGGCAAAAGATGAGAGTAGCTAGTAATAGTCTAGTAATGGAAAAGATAGGGCAAAGTTGTAAGTTATTAAAATTATAATGATAAGATGTTACTTTCAGAAAATCTATCCAGTTCTATGAGAGTCACTCATGTGCGTGTTAAAGGCTTGGGACGAAAAGACAACACACATCACTCAGATGTTAGGATTTCAATTTATTATATTAGATGAAATGAGAAAAAAGATGACCATTGCAACACAATGAATATCTCAGTCTCCAGCCCTCCAGTGCATCTTTAGGACACTTGACAAATGGTGAATAATGGAGCTGTCTGGGTCTACCTGCAAGGAGAATCTACCGTGCTATCATCTTGGAATGAACACACTACAATAAGGGCTCATTTTTCCTTTCCCAGTTATTGTAAACAAAATGGCCAGGAGACACTCATATATCAGTACTGCTTGTCTGCACACAAGGACTGTGGGGTGTGTGTACTGGAGACAGTGCTACAGCTAGGTTTTTCATCCAGGTGATATTTTATGGTCATCTTGTTTGTCAGATATCATCACTCTAACATTCCCTGGTGGATCGTATCAGCATTTCTAATTCAAAAGGTTGGTTATGGATTACACCGAATCACACTGTGAAAAAGCATCAGAGAGAAGGAAAGGATGAAATTTAGACAGGTGAAGAACATCAGGAAGAGGCAGGACACTGACCTGCATGGCAGAATCAAAGCCTCTACGGGGCCAGAGTGGCAGGAACCCCAGACAGAAGCATGAAAAGGAAAGCAGTTTCCGCTCCCATGGTGGGATGAGTGAAGGTAACCCAGATCCAGGACTTAAAAACATATCTCCGGAGCTGACTTAGATGTGCTTGTGAGTCTACTACAACATCCTTAGGAATCTATTGCAGGGCTCAATGGCAGGCCTTGTTCCACCTACAGGAACCACTTCATACCTACATGATGTTCTCTCTTCTAGTATGTTTAATGTAATTTTATTTTTTTATGAGTATGAGATGTTTTGCCTGTATACATGTCTGTGTGCCTGGCACAGAAGAGGATGTCAGAGCCCCTAGAACTGTAGCTGTCATCTTGGTTCTTGGAATTGAACCAGGATACTTTGCAAGAACAAATGTTCTTAACTGAAGAGCCCTTTCTCTTCCCCCATGCTATGTGTTCTTTAAAGAAAAAAAATCGTCAAGGACCATGACTTCTAATTTCAATTTACTTGAACTTAGTCTCCCTACCATATCTTCGGTTTCCTTCAAATGGAGAAATGTCCCGGGGAGAACAGAACACCATCCTTCCTCTAACAAGGTATGCCCCTGCGCCTTCAGGAAGCAAGCCCCAGCCTCAGATACACAATGAAGCCACAGACAATACAGCAAGCATTCTACAATGGCATTTAAACAGCACAGTCTTTCTTCTTCCTCTTCTTTATGAATACCTTACAGCTTTATTCATTAATATAAAGATGAGAAGCAATTTAATTTAAAGGTCAAGAAATATTGCCAGAGGAGCTGAACATCTGTTTGTGTCTCTGCTTGCGCAGATGTGTGTGTGTGCGCGCGTGCGTGTGCATGCACATTCACACATGTGTGCATACATTTGAGGAACACTTCATATATCCAAATGCTGCATCCTCTGATCTTCTTTAAGTAACCCCAGGATGACTTAAGAAAAAATGAGTCCTTTTTCTGTCAACAGACAGGCTTAGTCCAGCTAAATCTAGCCCATACACAGTCCCAAAATAGTAGAATCCTGGGCTTATTTTTTCTGTATAAATCCTCTATGAAATGTGATTATATCATAGTCCCCAACTAAGAACAAACTATTAGAATCTAGGGTAAACCAAAAAGTGCGGTGATCTAGAGGCTATGTAAGCTCTATTAAAAGCAGGAGGTGTTTAGGGATTGCATTAACAAACCAGAGGCAGAATAGATTTTCTTAGCTTTGCCCAGCTCAACGTAGAATGGGGTACCCTCTTGAGACAGTCAAAAATATGTTTCTTTGCCAGATATCAGGATTCACAGAGGTGAAAGCATATCCATAGGGATGCCCTCCAAGAGCCATCTTTGATTAACCAAGTTTATCTTTTGGTTGGATGGAAGAGTGGAGTTACATATTTGTATAGATTCATTAAATGCTGTACATCTTTGTATGTGGGGAAGGAGTAGGTCCATATACGCATAGAGAATAAAAGAGGACATTCAGTGTCCTTCTCTAGTACCATCTACCTTGTTCTTTTGCTGCAGGATCTCTTGCTAAAACTGAAGCTTATAGTTTTTGACATGTGTTGGACTACATCCCACGATTATGTGGGTGCTATGGTACTAATCCTGGACCTTATATTTGAACAGTGAGTACTTTTCATCATGGAAACCTCTCTAGAGCCTCAGTGATGCTTTGTAAAGGAACTGTTTTCTCTCTAGTCTCATCATGCAAATTGTGAAGGAAGAAAAGCCCATTTCTATGGTCTATTTCCTCTTCCATATAAGCATATCATGTATATCTCCATACAATGCTCAGTAAAGGTTCAGCTGAAACCCAAGACAACAATGAAGACACCTTTGCATTTGCCTGCAGCAACAGTCTAGTATAAAAATTACTCACTATGGTTGGTTATCTCCAACCATAGTTCAGTTATTGCAGTGGGTCTGTTTTACGAGAGAGAGCTTTTGAAAATGAGATGTACACTGGGCTTCATTGGGGACTACAGGTGCTAATTTATTTCTCATAGCCTGCCAATGAGTCCTTGGCATATTCGCCAGCAGGGTTATGCATCTTAAGAACTTGCTTTATGGACTTAGAAAGTGGGGGTTCAAAATCCATTAACAAAAACCTTTAAACCACTCTGGTTCTTTATTTGTACTAGGCTCAAATTGAAGTCATAAAAATTTTGCAATCAAGTGCATAGTGATCAGACACTGCCTGGAATACCTTGACAGACACTAGATAAATACACCAGGCATATTGTTCATCCTTTTAGGATGTAAACTAGACTTTGGTATAGTGGTAAGAAGACTGATACATTCTAATTGCTCACTAGCAATCCAGGGGTAAATTGAATGGTGAAGAGGATGAAGAAAAATAAAAGAAGAAATAAATAATGTTTCTAATATCAACTTTCACTTATCAAAATGAGTCATTACACAATAATGAACATAAAACAAACAAACAACAAGCACAGACGTCCCAGAATTGGTGTGTGCGTGTGTGTGCATGTGTGTGCATGTGTGCATGTGTGTGTGCATGTGTGTGCATGTGTGCATGTGTGTGTGCATGTGTGTGCATGTGTGCATGTGTGTGTGCATGCATGTGCGTGTGTTCATGTGTGTGCGTGTGCATGTGTGTGTGCATGTGCGTGCATGTGTATGTGTGTGCATGTGTGTGCGTGTGTATGCATGTGTGTGCATGTGTGTGTGCATGTGTGTGCGTGTGTGTGCGTGTGTGTATGTGTGCTGATATTATCTCCATATGTAATATTGGTAAAAATATTCCAGGGACTGGATATAAATTTTCATTATATACATTTTAGGACAGAAAATTATTTCCTAGTTGCAAGAGGGTGACCAAAGATAGAAGAAAAATGTGGGTATGTAAGTTCTGTAGACTTAAATATTTTGTTTTCTTCTGTCAAGTTATATGCTAAATCCCTAAGCCCTATGGTGGAACTTGGAGTAAACATGTTAAAAGGTACTTAGGTCACATGAGTGGCATCTCATTTAAAAAAACAAAAAACAAAAACACTGGAGCAGTGACCTCTCTGTGCTGAAGTAAGGACACAGCAAAGAGGCAAACATCTGCTAATCAGAACATGAACCTCTTTCAGAAACTGAAAGAAATTGATTTAGTCTCCAGAACCATGAGGAATAGGCATTTACTGCTCAAGGTACACAGTGTATAATACTAAGTCATAGCAGACCAAGCTGATCAACATTACAAAATGTATTTAGACAGATGTAGTCGAGGAGATAAAGATGAGTAGGAGAAGGTTAGATGTTAAAAACTATTAGCTTGGAAATAAAATTCAATGGATAAGAGAGAGAAATAGGAAATATTTAGCATAAGAGATTCTTACAAATTAACAAGTTAAGTCTGTATTCTAAAAACTCACTAAAATTGACTTAACTGAAATACCCAGATGGTAAGGTAGACAGAGTTTTGGTAGCCAAACATAGCGATAGAAATTTCAAGACTCATGAACTGCATGAACTGACTAAATCTTAAAGATTATTTTCTCTCCTACCCAAAGGGCCTTTCCTGCAGCCCTCAACACATGTTTCCTTCATGATAGCACAATTCCATTTATGAGACTTAGAAAGTATAGATTAAAAATAAATACAAATAAAATCCTTTATTTCCCAATGTGCCCATGGATGTCCTTGTTTTCTGATGGAAGCATCTCTTTTAAAACAGAAGAGCCATGGCTACTTAGATGGGCTATAGTTTGTGGTGCATCAACAACCTATCATTGGCCAGAACGTCAGTAATCATCCAGAGATACTACAGCATCATTGTTTCATTAAATAAATGTGATTTTGGTATTGCTAATCTCTTGTATCCATGCTCAGGGGTTCCTATGAGTTCACAGAAGTAGGAATTGTAACCAGAAAAAAGTGAAAACGTAGTGGGGTAAGAGATGGTAATAAGGAAACAGGCAAGGAGATTGAGCATGAGTAAACTCATCCAGGCAGATGCATCACTTCGCAAATCCTCAAACATGGTGGACTGAATCCTTAACTGCGTTGCTGTTTGTTGACTTTAAGGAAGTCTCTTCAGACATACATTTAGAGACAAACATCTTAGAAAGCTAGCCATATAACAGATATGTTCCTTAGGGGACAAAAAAGATAAACTTTTGGTTCTATTGCCAGTGGATGGGCCATGATGTCTCTGCTCACCAGAGTACAGGACAAATGATCAGGGTATCTATAACTGAGTATATGTATCTCCAGTCTATGAAAGATAGAATAGCATGTATATCACCGACAGGCACAATACAGAATGGTTCTGAATATAGAAAGAAAAATTTTTACAGGAGTAGTAGATATTAATCAGATTTTGCTCACCAGACCCTTATTAGTTTCTTTGTATAACAAAATAACTTACAAATGTGGAGCTCATCGGGCTTTCACAAGTATTATATTTTTTCAGAGAGATAGTACACAATTTTCATGTGATGTATATTTCAATATTTAAAATAAAAATTATAAGGTCATTCTGAATATGTTGATTTCATAGAGTTAGGGTGGGAGGAGTTCATTTATGTAGTCCAGACTGGCCTAGAATTTGTGATTCACTTGCTTAGACTTCCTTAGTTTTTGTTTGTTTGTTTGTTTTTTAGCAATTCAGCCATACACATTGAGGGTTGCTTGGTTAAAAAGGGCAAAATTTCAAAATCAGGCTAATAATTCTGTAGTCTAATGAGCCAGAACTGACAAGGAAAGAATGGGGTAAGTTCTATTGCTTACAGCCTTAATTGTGTCCTACTAGTTAGCAGAAACAAAGAGGGAATTGTGTTTCTTATCTATCAAATTTACTCAACTCCTTTTTGATATAGTAAAGAACAGTAGCCCTTTAAAGCTACAGAGACAACAGCAACAACAAAGATTGGGAGTGGCACAGGACTCAAAGGAAATGAAGAAAAGCATCATTTTTAATGTTCTATTTCATATTGATAACTTATATTACTTGATTTCCCCTGTAGAGTCTCTTGGGTTTATTAACCTCTTCATGTATTATGGTGATCTTAAGCTTCTGCATAAGTTTGATATGACTTTTACACATTCCTATGTTCTTGACCATATTTTATAGACAGTCTCTAGGAATCAACGTTTTCATATTCAATGTTGGGAAAATATCTTACTGTGAAAAGCTGTTACAATGATAGAACAGTAGATGCAGGTACCTAGCAGGTATGCAATTGATCAGGTATCCCCTGTGAAGGGTTGGAATGGATTAAGCAGCCTGGATCATAAAGATTACACTTGCATCTAACAAGTCTGCCAAATAATTAATAATAATAATAATAGAACTGGTGCTTCCGAGGGTTGGCTCAACTAAAGATTTCTGAGTGTCTTTTAAGGAATGAAGCTCAACAGTAAAGGGTATCCTGTTAAACAGTCTTAGAAGAAGGATTATTTTTAAATAAACTAATTTATACCCTCTGGTGGGTGATAGCAGTTTTCACCTAGACTCAAGAGACACAAGAACGGAAAATGCCCTCAAGCCAATAACAAAAAGAATAATAAATACTAGCAAAGATAAGGACAATAAAAACCTATTAACTAAAAGTTGCCAGACAGCCAACCATTTGGTACAGAAGAGTACTTATAAATTATATGCAAAAACACTTAGTTCTCTATGTGCATATATCTATATGGCTATAACCATCAAGTAAGATTTAATGTAGGTCATTGCTCTAGCACTACCATTTAATATTGAATAGAAATGATATTGAAAAGAATATTTTAGTTCTATAACAGACTGTCAAATAAATAAAAAAAATGTTCATTGCAATATTAGAGCCTGAAAAAACAAAATTGCTACCCTTCCACACAGAAATTTAAGTGGATCAATAAATCATAACCCTCTCCATTGTGAATTTCAAGCCAGCTAAGTGATACACACAAATTAAAGGGCCAGCAAAAGTTATTGCTTATGGAATCTAACAGAGAAAGGTTCTGAGGCAAGACCTGGACCTGGCCACAAATCAGTCTTTTTGTGATTTCATCATTTCACTTCATCTGCAAAGATGAAACAGGCATGGTTGGTACCTCCATGTAGGGAGAAAAACCTGGGAAGCGGAATTAAGGAAGAGAACATTCTCATAAAATATACACGTCAACTTCAGGCAATGTAATTGAGTAGATAAAGGATTGTCTGAAAGGTTCACGTGTTCTTCTGATCACTTCTTTTGAGGGGAGGCCATCTCACAGTGAGGAGACCATGCTTTCAGAGCAGAAAGTGTAATGAAGCCTCTGCAGGCAATCCCACAGTCTGACTCCAGGGAGGACCTGAAGTGCCAAACCTCAGGCATCTAAAGAGCAGACATTGCTTGAAGCTGGGTGTATGTCTGACAACCTGGAAGTGCTTACTTTGTGGTCATTTGGTGTATGTGTAAACGGTTGCTACCAGTCTTTGTTCTAACTGTTGAAAAAGGCTTAGCAATATGCCATTGTCATCTTTGCTGTTTGGAGACTGGGATGCAAAAAAGTTGTTAGAAAAGGAATGTTAAGTATGACTTATGAGCAAATTACATGATAATTTTGATTGCTAAAATTCAGCAGGACTATAGAACGTCATACTACAGACTTCTGTCTCCTTTCACAGGAGCTTGGAGTCTTCTCTGGTGTCATTTATGCATGTGAACTAGCCCAAAACTCCTTCATGCAGTCAACTATGCTGTCAACTCCACATCCTGAGGGATGCATATAATCACCATATTTACTGTGATGGCCCAGACAATAATCATGACACTGCCTCTAATGAAACTAAAGTGCATGTGTCATTTTGAAGATGTGATTTGTTCAGATAGTTACATGTCAGCTGTCTCTGGCCAAACTATACAACCTATAATTTAGTTAACAAGGTGAGACATCACAGGAACCAATGCTCTTAACAAGCTTATTTGATTCACTTGGATTTCTTGCCTGTCTTCCATATATCTTAAATTTCTAGGGACACTCCACTCTAGAGGAGTGGAATGGAAGGCATAGGGGGTAGATGGTGGGAGGGCGGGACTGGGAGGAGTGGAAAGAGGACACTATGATGGAGATGTAACCTGAAGTAATAAATAAAGAAATTTTAAAAAGAGATAGTAAAATTTTTTTTTCTAGTAAAGTGATAGTAGTTGTTGAACAGCAGAGTTCAATAGATAGAAAAAACAAGCAAACACTGTTTCTTGGTGTCAATAATTCTATTGTTGTCAAGAAGAAAGGTTTTACTGTAGGGTTTAGATAAATTAGATTTAGAAAATATATAGGAGTTTCTGATACTGTCTCTTAATTCGGGGCCTGAAGAGCATTATCAGCATGAAGTCAGCAAAAACAGGAAAGACTTAATAGACTGAAAAACAAGGTTGAAGTCAGGAAAAACAGGAAAGACTCAATAGACTGAAAAACAAGTTTGAACTCTGGAAAACAGGAAAGACTCAATAGACTTGAAGAAACAAAGTATCTGGCCTGACATTGTTTTCAGCTGCTAAGTGGGTGGAGCCCAAATTAAGCTGAAACAGAGTTCCTCCTATTTAAGGACAGTGTATGGAGCCCAGAAAGGGAAGAGGCCCCTGATGCTAGAGAGCTCCAAGAGTCCTGCTGAAAAAAGGGCTGGCCATTGATGGCCAGCTCTCTCCCTGAAGCCGAAAGAAGCCGGTGAGCAAAGAAAGCCTGAGCAAGACACCAAAAGGTGTGAGCAAAGAAAGCCTGAGCAAGACACCAAAAGGTCAAGGACTAGACCCTGTGGCTCAGCTTTTGCCTAGAGGGGTTTGATCTGTCCGATCAGTGGCCTAGGGGAAACTGTGCCTGGCTTTAAGGACTGAGGCAGAGCAGCTGAGTTCCTGATTCAAAAGAAGTAAGTTGGCCTGCAGACGGCTGGGGTCTCCCACAGAGAAGAAAGCATGAAGCCTTATTTAAGGTGAGACTGCAATAACCAACTTACCCTGATGAACCTGCATCTGAGAGATCCAGAAAAAGGACTGCTAAGTGCGTTAAAGAATCTACAACAAAGACTGTGTTCCTGACGACTGAGGACCTGCCCCAGAGACTGTATCATTCTAAAAGGTTATGAAAGTAGTTGTTATAATTATCAATAGGTTTAGTGCATAGGTTAAAGGGGTTGTAGGAATTTATAGGATTAATAGTTAAGAAATTGTTGGTGTTTGTTATAAGTGAATTTAGTAATAAATAAATAAGAGTTAAATAAATAATAATTTAAAAGTTCGGTTACATTTTACTCTTCAACTTGGTGCCCTACATCTGAACATTAACCTGTATTCCCTGTGAGCTTTCTGAACCTTCTGCTCCATGCAGAATCAATGATTAATCTAGCAATTCTCTCAGCGAATATAAATTTAACACTCATTTGTATGTATGATGCTAAGCATTAATAACTGAATAAACAGAATCATTTCTAGTATTCAGATACATCTTGTGCTAATGACAGCTATCAAAAGAAAGTGACATTGTGGGTGGAGAAACAGTACAGTGGTTAAGAACACTTGCTGCTCTAGCAGAGGACCAGAATTCTGTTCCTATTCCTACATACCATGACTCACAATCACCAGTAATACCAGCCCCCCTCCCCCCATACACACACACAGAGAGAGAGAGAGAGAGAGAGAGAAAGAGAGAGAGAGAGAGAGAGAGAGAGGAAATATTTTAGAAGAAAAGAACAGTTGAGTATCATGGCACATGTTTTCTGTCCCAATACTTAGGACTCAATGATAAGAGGATCACTGTATATTCAAGGCTACCCTGTTATACATAGAGGGTTTCAGGGCAGCCAGGGCTACAAAGTGAACCTCTGATGAAAACAACAATAACAAACATCCACAAAACAAGCCACCACTACCGCAATAACAAAGAACAAAAGTGAAATTGGGGTGAATTCAAATGGCTTTTTTTTTTTTATAAATACTTTATTTTTTTTTCTTCAAGTTACATCTCAGTCACAAACCCCTCCCTATTCCCCCTTCCTATCCCGCCCTTCCACCCTCTTCCCCCCAGAAGTTTCCCCTTTCAGTCCAACAGATGGTTCCTTCTCTTATAACAGTAAGTATTATACAAAACAACAGATATAAATATCAAATGGCTTTTTTAAAAGAAAAAAAGGAAACTTGTCTCACTCTAAAATGCACCAGGAGCAATCTATTTAAGGTCACCAAAACTTGTCTATAAGGATTGGCCTTAAGTCATAGTAACATAGCAGACCTTATAATGGAAATGGGATTTAAAAATCACTCTTGGACATGAACAGAATATGGATGAATAGAAAAAGAATGTTCCTGTCTGCCTAATGTAATGTAAATAAATCTGTAGAAATGAAGATGTATGGAGGTGGACTTGAGTCCAGAAAGGCATCCACAATACTCTACTGTCTGAGAGAAGAGTCAAGTAGCCCTGGACAAGTCCTTAGACATCTCTGAGTGTTACTTTCCTTACTGTAGATGTGGTAATGGACTGACCTACTTTACTAATGGACTTCATGGAGTATTCTTAGGAGCAACTGTGGTAACACGTGTAGAAGTGCAGGTGAATTGCAATGCCTGGTGCACATACTGGAAGATCATTAGGTGCTCTACAGTAATTGCTGACTTTATTTTAAGCAGGAATGGCTGTGTCCTCTCCAGCTCTCACTTTGATAATTCTTTAAAAGGCTGTTTTCACTCTCTTTAGAAGCTTCAATAGAAGCAGGAAATGCTTCATTTCATACTTCTCCATTTCTTTTATCAGAAAAATATCAAAGCACCCTTTGGAAATTATTTCATTAATCTCTTAGGGGGTGGTAACTGAGGGGACACATATTTTTCACAATTGTACATGAATGTCAGTTTGACAAACAGCAAAAACTCTGATCAATTTCCCTAAGTCACCTAGTGAATCAAAGGCAGGGCCAAAAATAGACCCATCTATTTATCTATTTAGTTCCTACCATTGGATCCTCTCCTAGGATTCCAAGTCAGAGCTGACTTTCCAACACCTGAATATACAACTGTTTATACTTTTAAAGCCTATATTTTTTATATATAGACATGCTTGCCCAATAAGATTTTGGTGGATATTTATAAACAATAAGTCATATACAATACTATCTAGTCCATTTATTCTTAATACACTAGGTGAAAAGTAAAGGATATTTTCTTTTGATTTACATGAAGATAGTTGGGTTTATGTAAATCTCAAATAACATCTATCTCTGTCCTCCAAATATACAGAGATAGATGTTATTTTGAAAAAAGTTTAGGTTGGTTGTTCTAAAGTCAATTTATTTATTATTAATCGATTTTTACATAAGTCAATAAACATTAATTGGATACACTAGATACAAAGAACGGTATGAGATTCTTAAGACACAAAGACAGGGTGTGGCATAGGTCCTCAGTGAATTTGCAGTTTATAGGTGAGCTAAGATGGGGACAAAGTAATCATTGGAACAAGCAGAGAAAGCTCTGTTGGGATGAAGAGCATTGACAGGACTTCAGTGGACTTGGCTACTCTTGGGGAAAGTACAGAAGACCTCATGTAAGAGGATAGACATGGAATGGTTCACAAAGAACATCTCAGAATCATCATCATCAAAGGAACTGAGTAGAAAAAAATGTAGTTAGAAAAATAGAAGTCAAAGCAGTGGTCCTAGTATAACAAATGCAGTTACTGCAAAAACCATGAAGACTGATCAGCGGGCAGTTTTGGTTACGTTAGACTGAAAAACCTGGAGGGAAATGAAAAGGTAGGCGGAGGCCAAGTGATGGTACACTTTGAGTGCCACATGAAGAAACACAAATGCTCTTTGGTGAGCACTGGAAGTCCCCTGAATGAAATGACTAAACACATAAATACATTTAGTTATCTTGGAGCATGTTCTGAGCAGATGGGGGCAGACAGCAGGTGGGAAATAGAGATAAGAGATGAAGGGGCTGATGACGGGGATTACGCAATAGATGGCGAGAAGAAGGTCAAGACGAGTAGGCTCAACTCTAGAAACAGGACAATCTCATTTTTTTTCTCAAATACAACAGTGATTTGGGCTGTTTTGCTGAGCTGTGAAAGAGGTACCCTACTTCAATAGACGTAAAGAGGGATTTCTTAGAGACATTGTAGCAGAGATGTGTATGCTGAGTTGAAATTTACAAGGACTTTCCAAGTCCCTTCCAAATCTGTGTCAGGGAATAGACCAAGTCTTTTAGTGAAAATGAAGGAAAATATGCATTCATATGGTTGGCATGCATGTAAAAGGGTTTAGAAGCTGGACCGTTACTTGGCAGACCATGTTAACCCATAGGTTTCATTTGTGCTGACGTAGACTCTCTCAAGGGACATCTATCTCTGATCACAAAATGGCTTACATCCATCAGCTTATATAAATGCACATTAATTGTCTGGCCTTTATGAGCATTTCCCTTTGTTTGTGGCCTTTAAAAACTAAGGATATTTGAGACACTGTTATATCTGCATAAAGAATTTTCACATCAAGCTAATCTCATCTTTTTGGGACTATGCTTGTCACACAGGAATGATGAGAGACTGGAGTAGATAGAGTGTAAAACTTACAAACAAGCTTCATTATCAGACCTCTTTGAGGTCACGATGGAGAGAAGAAAGGAATGTCTGCCCATTAGGATGGATTACAGAGGGTCACCCAGAGATGGGTAGATTTTGGGTGGATGGCCACAGGGCTGTGTCATTAGCAGCTTCTTAGCAATATCTGTATCAGTGGCTTGTATAAAGAGAGGCACTGTGCACTAATGCATGGCTGGGGGACATGTAGACTGGAAACACCAGGGTGAGATTGGGAGAACAGAATAAAATGCAAGGAAAGTTTTCCGAGATGCATATATGTTAACTAAAATTAAAGAAAGGATTGCCCTAATGTTTGGTTATGATGACTCAAAGTAAATGTGGGAGACAAATGGAAGAGTTATGTGACCAGGAGCTGAATGGAGTCTAAAGTTAGGGTATGATATCTACAAAATTTGCAGGAAACCTCTTGATGGATTAATAGAAGTGTCTTGCTATTAGAGCCTAGAATGGCCCCTTGCTGCTCTGCAGAGATCAGACAATGTGCGGAGCATCCTGTTCTTGAATACATACCTTGACTTAATAAAGACCCCAATAAGCTGCATGACTGGAATTGTAACATTTGTAGGGATAAGGCATGAGGATCACTTAAGTCAGAGGCCATCATGAGGTACATACTAGACTCTGTTTCAAAAATATGGATGAATGAATGAACGAATTAATGAATGATGTCACTAGCAGACTTTCAGTGTTTTCCCCATGTCATGCTACATCATGAGTGGACCTCTTTAGATCATGGGATGGTAGCAGATGTGAAGTAAGGAAAGTTTCAAAAATGTTTCCTGTATTTGTAGTGTTTTGGGGGTGTATAGATTTGCACCATGTAGAGAATAAGTCCAGATAGCAACAGCTTCTTCAGCTTGAAGCTGAAAATAAACATGCACAGAGAAGATCTGAACCTAATCCTAGCCTGGAGACAATCCTAGTGCTTTGCAACCCAAAGCAGAACCACCACGTGGAACCCAATGGAGATAAGTCAAACTTCAGTCAGCCTGCAGGCTTGTAACTCTGGGGACAAGGATTTTCTATGGCAAGTCCCTCAATTCAGGCTTGTGAATTATCTAGCTTTATAAGACAGTGATTGACTAGTATGATCATTTTTAGTAAACAAAACTCCAAAATGCATTCTGTTATATATTCAAATTTGGAAGCTGTGACCCAAGGAACTGGCTACACACCATTTGTTTTCATATGTCTTAAAGAGAAAAGCTTTATGTTACTTCCCTTCTTTGTCTTCTAATTTAATCCTTTGCACTTGGAAAGTTCAGGTACTGCAGTTCCTTCCAAACCACCACTGATGATATAGGAGGAACCCTTTCTGATTACTCCATCTCTATTAGCCACATACAGAACTGCTTTACTTACATTAAAGTCAACAGTGTCTTCTAGTAACACCCTGACCCTGGAAGTATTCTTTTCACTTGAGGCCATTTGCCTCTTTGCTTCTAGTAAATTACTGACAAGGTTTATGCCTGCTTTCTCTGTATCAAAGTAATGTAATTTGTACTCGATCTATCTAATAGTGAATGGGATTTATAAAGTAAAATAAAAACTTTCAAACTCTTCCTTGTGTTTGAAATGAACCCTAGATGCAGTTTTTGAAAAGTATATATATTTTAAAACATAAATATGTATATTTTCCAATAAGGTAAAAAAAACTTATTTTTAATATGCAAAAATATGTAAATAGTTTAGGTACTATGTTCAAGACTTTACAAAGACCATCCTGGCAATTGATAGGAAGAAAGAAAGAAAGAAAGAAAGAAAGAAAGAAAGAAAGAAAGAAAGAAAGAAAGAAAGAAGGAAAGAATTTTAAGACCTGTGCACAAGGAATAGTGGTAAAAAGGTGATGAGAAAAATGTGGCTCATGACTTGAAACTTTGATGGGTGGTCGTGGAGTAAATGTAGGTAGGCATGGGGAATGGGAAGTGTGCTCATTTCTGCTGTGGAAAAGCATTCTCTATTGATATGCATATGTGCTCTTTGCTTGAGTCCAAAAGAAGAAATCAGAATTAGATAACATCAAACTGCCAAAAGTAACCACACAGAAGCACCACTACCCATTCAATGCCATAGGGAGCAGTGCTCCTACAAAATCACACAATGCTCCTCTGACATCACTGAACGCACAGCCTCACCCCCACCCCACACCCTCCAAGAGAAAATATTGTCATGTGTTCTAAAATATAAAGAAAACATAATATGCTACTTTTTACTACAACTTTAGACTTCCTGGCTTATGTAAATTTCCCCCATATTGGATGAACCATTGTTCTTTGCTCTCTTCTTGTTTCTACTTTCTACACCACTAACAATTTACTGATGAATAACCTCACCACTATCCCTATATGAATGACAGCTGTGTGCTCTGACTACCCGATTGCTGCACAGATTCCTAGGGAAGTCTTGGAAGCATCTCATTCATTCACTTTTCCTTGGAAGGGGATTTATTATCTGAAATGGAAGCCAAAAGGTAACAACCTCTATTCAAGGTTATACCCAAAAGAGCAGTGTCTGATTCCCTGTCTGAAAATTTGCTTGCCTTAGCCACCCGTAAAAAATATTCATGACCTCAGCTACTTCAGGTTACCCAATCTCTTATGCAGAAATACTTTTCAATCTGATGCAAGTGGTTAGCCTTGCATTTGTTTTCTCCAGCAGAAATCAGTTAATACAGCAGTCAAGACCAATATTCCTATGTGTTCTTTTTCCTTGCATCTCCCCTTTGTCCTTTCACTGAAGTGACTGTAGTAGTCTTAATGATGGTTTCGAAAAAAAAGTCATTTTAAATATGTTTTAATATGCATATATTTAACAGTATTTTTTAAATTTTAAAGTCAGAAAAACCAACCCCTTAGTATTAATTACAATTGTTTCTGTTTTTTTTTAAGCATTTCCTATTCCACCAAATTTCACTGAAAGTTGTGTTTATAAAAGACCTGTAAATAACAAAATGCATATTCTCTTCTGCTGTCTCTTTGGGGGACGTGTGCACATTCTGGGTGTGGGTGAAGGGGTTGTGGGTGGAGGTAGCATTCACACAGGGGAAACCATAAATGAGGGAGCCTTGTAACAGAGAACCACATTACAGAGAGATGAGATACAGACCTGGAGGGCGAGCCGCCCCCTTGCCTGTTCCTCCTCTGGCACTGCAGTCCTATCCACACAACTCCCGAGTAATGCCTAAGCAAAGTGATTTCACAGTTCTTCCTTGAAATCATTCTGACAGCTCACCAGCTGTTTCCATGCTATTTTTTTGCCATGATGCCATGAGTAAGCCACGGTGTCTCCTCTGTTACTCTGCCAACAGCATTACTGCCTGCTGTTCTGTGCTCAGAGTCCGTTTCCCAACCAAACTCTACCATCTTGTCCCTTCCCCTACTTACTTTGCCATGCAGTGAATTTCAGTGTCTTTGATATGTGTAGTCCCTAGGGGAACCTAGATGGAGGTG
>CAJQZJ010000909.1:209526-247346 GCA_907164525.1 Lophiomys imhausi
TGATATGTGTAGTCCCTAGGGGAACCTAGATGGAGGTGTATGTGGAATGGCTATATAAAAAGTACAGGTAGGTGTACAGATATATTTATGTATCAAGTGCCATGAATGGAAACATACAGCTACTAGTATATTAAAAATACCTTATCTTCATGTCATACTTTCTGACACTTGAAACAATTGTCATGAGGCAGGAAGCACACAAGTCAATACTTAGACCCTAATTTTTATTTCCTGTTCCATTTTTCCAGCTGGATATTTCCCTGTGAGTGAATTTATAAAATTCCTCAATTTATAAATCTGGTTTATATAATTTGTTTGTGTGGGTTTTTGTTTGTTTGTCTTTACCCAATGAATTCAAGAAACCAAAATGAGACCACAGATTGACTAGAAAGAGAACCTGAACGAGAGTATGAAGTACAGAAATTTAAACTCTTAATCCTCTTAAAGATGGTCTTAATCAAGGTAAATGTGAGGTTTGCTTTACAAAGGGACCCAACAAGAATGATCATTGGTTTCCAGACATTGTTAGAAGCCTCTGACCAGAGAAGGGGAGGAGTGGGCTAATGGTCAGCTCAGAAATTGCATGACTCTAGGAGACTTCACTTAATACAGAGTGAGGAACTATACAACTAGTACAGGGGTGTAGGTTTGTAGGAAACAGAAGTAGATTTTCTGTACCTGACCAGTTCCTTAGATAGCAAGAGGAATTTCACATTTTGATTCTGAAGCTGGAGACTCCAAATAGGCCAGGGATGACTGACACGTGTTAATAGGCTTTTATCTCTGTCCTGCACTTGATGCTGATCCTTTGCCTTGCACTTATCGAGGACCTCCACTGTGACTGCAGGTGTCCTCCCAAAGGTTCTCCTGCTACACTGTTCCTCTATTGCTTCCAACATTGTAAAAACTGTTAAGACTACCAAGACTACGGCATTTATTGCCTTCTGCCTCCTGACTGGGGACACAATGGGATCAGCCGCTTCAATTTCCTGCTGCCATGACTTCTCTGACATGATGGCCTGTCCTCCCAAACTAAGTTAAATATCACCTCTTTTTCTCTGAGGAAAAAAATAAACACTAAACGTAGAAGAAAAAAATGAATCTTTACAATATGGGTATCTTCCATCACTGAATACAGTATGTTCCGCACATACAAATATAAATCAAGGATAAGAATGACTCTCTGAGATTCCATCTCACACCTGTCAGAATGACTAAGATCAAAAACTCAAATGATAGCACATGTCGGTGAGGTTGTGGAGAAAGGGTAACACTCCTCCATTGCTGGTGGGAGTGCAAACTTGTACAACCACTATGGAAATCAGTCTGGCAATCTTAGAAAACTTGGAATAGCCCTACCTCAAGACCTAGCCATACCACATCTGGGTATACATACAAATGATTCCTCACCAAACCACAACTATGTTTATAGCAGTTTTATTTGTAATAGCTGGAAACTGGAAACAACCTAGATGTCCGTCAATAGAAGAATGGATTAAAAACAAAACAAAAAAAAAAAACCTATGGTACATTTATACAATGGAATATTACTCAGCTATCAGAAACAAGGAAATCATGCAATTTGCAGTCAAATGGATGGACTAGAAAAGCTCATGAAGTGAGCTAACCCAGACTCAGAAAGATGTACATGGCATCTACTCACTTATAATTGGATTTTAGCCATATAGTCAGGATAACTATCCTACAATCAACAGACTGAAAGGAACAGGAACATGGACTTTGTTACCTGTTAGTGGGACACATTGCCCTAGAAGAGCTACAATGTAGGCCTCTAGTGCAACAGGAAGTTCTTAACCCTCATATGACTGATGAACTGAGGTGGCTGAGCTGTGAAGGCACCCCACACAGAAGGAGTAGGATAGGTGGGAGAGGGGTTAGAGGGTAGGAGGTTGGGACCAAGAAGGGTGGAAGGAAGGGGATGTGAAGGAGATATAACTGAAGTAATAAATAAACATAATTTAAAAAGAATAATAATAACAACCCTTCATTGTTCTCTGTGATGCAATGTTTTCTCTTCAAATATTACCCAGTTGACTTTCATATAAACTCTATGTGAAAGAGGCTTCTGTTAGTGGATGTTATTTTTTTGTCATTGTGACAAAATACCATAGAAAACAACTTGAGACCCACTGCTTCACAGAGTCAGGAAACCCATAAATAAAACGCTAAATTGGAAACCAAATTACGTATGCAGAGGACCTGGTGCAAACCTGTGCAGGACCTCGGCATGCTACCTCAGTGTCTGTGAATTCATATGACCTTTGATCATGTTGACTTAGAGGGCCTTGTTTTCTTGGTGCCCTCCATCCTCTCTGGCTCTTACACTCTCTCCACTTCATATTCCTGATCCCTGAGGGGGATCCAGTAAACACATTCCTTTTAAGAGTGATTACTCTCTACACAATGTCTGGCTATGAGTCTTTATATTTGTGCCTATGTACTACAGGAGGAAGCTTCTCTGATGATGGTTGAGCAAGGAACTAAGCATATCAGAATGTCATTTATCAGTAGTTTTTGTTTTGTTTTGTTTTTTAATTTAGACCAGTAGTATTTGGGTTTACCCTAGGGCAATGGACTATCTAGTCTCATGTTGGTTACTCAGGCAGTGTTGGGTACAGGTTCTATCTCTTGGAATGGGCCTTAAGTCAAATCAGATATTGGTTGGTTACTCCCACAAGCTTTGTGCCACCATTGCACTAGAATATCTTACAATTAGGACAGCTTCACAGATCAGAAGTTTTGGTGTTTACATTTGTTTTGTTTTGTTTTTTTTTTTTGTGGTATGGAGAGTATATTCCTGTACCAAAGAGGCTAGAACGTAGGAGTGAAGACTGTATATGGGTGCCAGATCAACTTATGTTCAATGAGTTGTGTGGGTATTGTCTTCTGCAATAGGACATTGCTGTCAGTTTGAGGAGGACAGTCTGGGCAATAGCCTATGATGCTTGAGAATTCCCATGGCACTCCTTTGATCAAAAACTCAATTAGATGCAACCAAATCCTGCTTCTGGAAGCTTTATGTTGTGACAAGAAATGGCCAGTTGGAACCCTGTCTTCCACATTGTTTAGCTATTTCATATATATATGAAGCTCCTACTGTATTAGACTTCCATACTACTCAAATGCCCCTTAATTTTAGCTGCCTTTCCCTGTATTCCCATCCCTCATCCCCCTTTTCTGTCCTCCTTTCCACTTACCCTCCTGCTTCAGCCCTGCCCCATCCATCTATAAATATTTTATTTCCCTTTCCTAATAAGATCTCTTTGTACCCTCTGGTTCCTTAGTTTATACCTACCTTTTGTAGTTCTACAGATAGTTAGCTGGTATCTTACTTGTGTGTGATCCTGGTCTTCCACCTGGCAGTGGTCAGCTCCATCATTTATTCTGTCGAAGCTTTTGTCTTCTCTTAACCACAATGAAGAGACCATAGGTCTTCAAAAGACCTCTCCAGTTGGGTTATTTATCCTCCTTTGGTGCAGTAGTCTAGGACTCTAGGGTACTTTTTTACATCTGGTTGAATGGCTTTTCTCTTCTCCCTCTATGATGTCAGTCAAGGGACAATAAGAACACAGTGTTCACTAGCATTCTCCTTAGTAATATCTGAACAGAGATAATGATTCCCTGTGGAAATGTTTTAATTTCTAGATCAAATGAAATATATATGATGTCTTTCCTCCCTGGAAATGTAATGCATTATATTTCTATTTGAGACTTTGCCATTTTACTCTGGGTGAGATGTCTGAAGAAATGGTGCTGTAGATTTATTTCAACAAAGGCAAACCCACACACTCTGTGTAACACACACACACACACCAATAGAGTCAGAGATTAGAGTGACAGAATTGAAAGGCAAAGCCATCTGAGAATTGACAGTAAACATCAGAAAGAAAAAGGAAGCAAGAGAGACTTCTAGTGCTTTTCTGGGTTTGTAATATCTACAATGGTGAGACCAACACATTTCTACTGTTCAGAAATAATTTGGTCATCAATATCCAATCATAGTAGCTCTTGGGATTTAATGTCTTTGGCGATTTTCATACCTATTTCATGAGTTCAAAAAGACTTAAACCGATTTCACTTGTGCTCTGTACCTGTGAAGTCAAACAAGCGCTGCCCTCTGATCAGCATGTGACTGAGAATCATAAAGCAGTTACAGGAAATTAAATGTATAGAACAATCACTAACCATGCCAAATCAGAAAACTGTTAAATTCCTTAACTCTTGGCTTCACCTCTTGAATATGGTTTTAAAATATGTAGAGACAGTAAAAGAAAGAAAGAATGAGGCTTTTGGAAATAAAGCGATCTAGAAGCAATGCAGTGTTTTGAAAGAATAGCCATGGGCATATTCCTTCATCATTTGAGCTGCCTAGTATTTATTTGTACATTGAGAACATTCTATCCACTTTAAATTGATAGGCATTTTGAACCTTTAGCTTTGTAAAACCTTATCTGCTTTTAGGCATAATTTCTTCTCAAGCAACATAATACTGGCCTCCCCTCCCCCCCGAAATTGCATTTATTAAAGGTGTAATAAACTTTGATAACATTTTTCCTAGGATTTAAATTCAAGATCTGTCATATATATATTAATGTACAAGATATTTCCTACATATGCTATCTTCTTGTGACTATTAAACTATAGACCACAAAAACCAGATAATAGGGTACAATTTACAATCCTGACTCTACCAATACAATATGCTAGGGCTATTCTTTCTGCTTTCTATTTATTCTCCTGGTTTTAGTGCAGAGGGAATTATTACTGAATTTCCCTTCCCCTTTACAGTGGTTTTTAGAGCTTTGTTATTGTTAAGGAAGAACTGTGAGTAATTAGATGTCCAAGGAAGCAAGAACAGCCTACAACACAAACTTTGTTTTCTCAGTGGGTTTGTGTGTGAGGTGTACTTGTTAGCATATTGCAAGTGCTATAAGTCAGAACCCAAGGTTCTGTGATAGTGAACTTCCTGAAGCAAAGTCCATCTGGGTGTGGCTCAGTTTGCCAAGGTGACTTCCTAAACCCAAGGAAGCCAAAAGTCAACTAGAGGTTAAACACATGGCTATTACGTTCAACTCAAGAACTGTCAGACGATTTTCAGTTTTATGATTCCATGGCAACAGTTGGCAGGAAATGACATGGTTCTGGTGTTACTTATCTTTTGCAATTCTTATTTTCTCCCATTTATTTATACATCTCAAAAAACAAAAGCCAAAAATAAAAAATAAAAAACAGTTTTTTGTGAGTTTCTAACCAGAACTTCTCATGTCTTGGATCCAAGAGAAGAATAGGAAGGATGGGGCATTTATGGTCCTTCACATATTGTCTATTCATTATCTATTCTGACTAATATAGTAATCATGTGGGTATTATATAGGCTGTATCAGTAAGGGAGAAATAGCTATTCTTCTTGGGGTGTGATAACATGCATATTGTTAACTGAAAGGATAAATGAAACATGTACAAACGTAACTGCATCATGTGAGTCTACCAGATGCCCAGGTCTACTCTGTGAACACTAAACAAGAATTTGTTCCTTCTACTTGATAGGGGAAAAATATCTATGATTCCACCTATCTAGGAACATAGAACATGAAATTACAAATGAAATAAAACAACATACAACAATAAACATACTTAAAATCTTGTCCCTAGAGCTAGAAGGATGACTCAAATGGTAAAGTGTTTACTGCACAAATGTTAATACTCAAGTTCAGATTCCAAGAACTCACATAAAAACTGGATGAGGTAAGACACACCATTAATCCCAGTGCCCCACAGTAAACTGTGAGGAAGAGAAAGGCAAATTCTTTATTAGATAGCCAACATGGTACACAGCAAACAAGAGATTCTATCTGAAGCAAGATAGAAGACAAAAGGTCAATACCTGAAACTGTCCTCTAACTCTAAACTCTAAACTCTACATGCACTCCACGGTACATAGGTAAATATATATATATATCTTGTCTCTATCAACCACTCTTACCATGTTGTCCTTTCTGCAGTCTGGATTCAGGTTTAGTGACTAAGGTGCTGATGCTCTTGGGAATCAGTCATATAGTGTTTAAGTGTCTTTTCTTGAGGTAGGTCTTACTCTTTTTTATGACTTTTTTAAAATTTTTAAAATTTATTTATTACATCAGGTTACATCTCTATCATCATGCCCTCTTTCCACCCCTCCCAGTTCCATTTTCTCACCCTCTACACCCTATCCCTTCCATCCCACTCCTCTGGAGTGGAGTGTCCCTACATTAACAGTCTCCTGCCCTAGTTCAGCAGTCATATGAGGGCCAAGAGCCTCCTAATACACTGGGGCCCTACAAGGAAGCACCACTAGGGCAAAGTGTCTCATTGACAGGAAACAAAGTCTATGTTCCTGTTCCCCTTGGTGCATTGGTTGTAGTATAGTTATCCTGTATTATATCGCTAAATTCTGATTATAAGTGAATAGGTGCCATGCGCATCCTTCTGAGTCTGGGTTAGCTCACTCAGGATGAGCTTCTCTAGTTCCTTCCATTTGACTGCAAATTGCATGATTTCATTTTTTCTGATGGCTGAGTACTATTCCATTGTGTAAATGTACCATAGTTTTCTTATCCATTTCTTGACCGAGGTAGGTCTTACTCTTAAGTCCCCATACTAATAATTGTTTGTATATGTCCTGGATCAAAGTTTTGACTGTTAATGCTTCTCTGTTTGTGTGCTTATAAAGTGATGTAATAATGCCTACTCCATAGGATGGTTTTATATTTTAGTATATCATATGTAAATTATACGTGATTGTTCTGTCTATATAATGTTACTTGTATGTATGTTTTCAGGGCTGGCAATTTAATGTTGGATTTTCAATAGGTGTGCTCTTCTCTGGGGATGACTCTCTTGCTCTCAGCATTCATTCCTTAGTTGCCTGTAGTTCTTCCCATAGTGTTGAAGTCCCCTGGATTTTTCCTCCATGCACATTAGCGTATCTATCATTGTCCTTGTTCAGCTCTTGTTTAGGAAGTCATGCTGGTGAGACTTTATGGGTGTAGATTCTTACAATTCTAGGAGACACAATCTCAGAGCAAACTTCCTGATCCTCTCGCTCTTACAATCTTCCTGTCCAGTCTTCTGCAATGATCCCTGTACTGTAGATATGGAATTGGTACTGTAGATATATCCTGGACTCCAGAATATTGTATGTTGTTGGTTGTGGTTTTCAATAATGGTCTCCATCATAGTTGAAGGAGGAGAAAACCTTTCTACAACATAAAGAACCAGAAACATTTCATAAGTAGGTTAACCAACATCCCTGCTGCCTTTCTACCTCTAACACTTGCTACTCTTGGGAGTTGACTGTGGTTCACCAAGTCTACTATTACCTGTCTTTTCTCACTAGAAAATGGTACACATGACAGCAGCTCTTCCTAAGACTCCTCCTGAAGCATGGTCAGCATCCAGTAAATAAATAAGTGAGTGAATGGACAACTTGAAGGCAATAGAGGAGCATTTGTCAGGGTCTAGTACACAGAGGTTATTCTTGCTTTGGTGTAATGGTTACTTTTGATTTAAACTTTTCCAGATTTAGAATCACTTAGCAAACCAACTCCTGGGTAGATCTATGAGTCTGCTCCCAAAGCACTTTAAGTAAGAAGGGAAAGCCCTGAATGTGGGAAGCACCATTCCTTAGTCTAGAGTCTTGAACTGAATTTTAAGAAGAATATGGTGAGTATAACTCCAGTATCTGCAGACTTCTTACCTGTGAGGTCAATGTAACCAACTTTGTCATTCTCCTATCCCCATACCTAACACTGCTCTTGTTATATGCCTTTCCTCTCATGATAGATAGCACCCTCAAACTCTGTGCCAACATAAATTCTGTCCATATGTTTTCTTTTCACATATTCTTGTCACAACCATAAAAAACAGTAACTAATATAATTGGAAAAAGTCAGAGCGGTAGAGGTAACTTTCTGACCACTGCAGCCTAGAGTGTGGACACAATATACAGAATAGCTACTCCAAAAGACTGACTACATAAATTCAAGCCTCCTCAGACCTAAATATTTTTAAGTTTGAGAATTCAAATCCTCAGACTCAAATATTTTTGAGTTTTCAAAGGACTGTTTCAGAAAGAGATTAGTATTGAAACATGACATGATTTAAATATTGAGCAATACTTAGAAGCACAGCCAGAAAGGTCTTTTGTCTCTGGTCTGAATGACTAAGTGATGAAGGAGACATTTTTTTCCCCATAGAATGCCCTGGAACTGAGAAGATACTCAGTAGGCTACATAAATAGAAAAGAGAAAAGGTATCTGGAACCCAACACAGACAGAAATATTAAGAATTTCCTTATTCTTGTCTGTCTAAAATGGTAACCAGTTTCTTGGTAAGGAGGGATAAAGTCCATTTAGGAGTAAGTAAATGCCCATCAGAGCTCAGGTAACACAGGTCCCAGGAGACGACATCCTTTCATCTTTCTCTTGGACCAGGAACAAAATATAAGACAAGTCAAAATTCAATGTGAGCAAAGTTTGGTAGCAGCATTCCTTTAGAGAAACATTTTCTGAATTGGGTTTATTCCTCTCTGCGTGAGTCACAGGTTATCAAACCTTAGCTCTTTCTTTCCATTGTGGGAACTCTCCAGAATGAATAGGCCCCAAGTTGTCCTTATGCTGAAGGAGAAAAAAAAAATACTAGAATGTTTTTTCTTTATGGTTTTGCAGCAATTGACTGCCTCGCAGAAACCTGCAGCATTCACTTAGGTTACAATGGCACCATTTGTCAAATTGCTATTCCAGCGAGCTAAACAATGTTCCTATGGATAGAAAAAGTTAATCTGCTTTTTCCAAAGAGCTCCGTTTCCATCCAGGGACATGGTTCATTTGCATCCCAGGAGCTGACTCTGTGCTATTCTGCTTCCACAGCAGAGAGGTTCAGAAGTTAACCACATGGTGTGTTAACAACAATTTCCTTTCATCCTTTTAGTGTTATTCTCATTTCATTAGCTACCCCCTTGCTCTTTAATTATGCTCTGTTTAGGTTTTGTTGCTGCCATCATCAGATTTCTAGGAGGGAAAAAGCTTGCTCTCTTCAAGTCAGCATGGGCATACCACACGTGTACGCGCACACAGACACACACCATGTACTTTCTTTGGGAATATGCCTTGGAAAATGCTCAGGCTCTCATGCACATCCTTCCAGTTCAGACCTTTGGATATCATCTTCCTTCAGTACTTGTCCACTTCATCACCCTGCTTACCTTGTACCAGGAGCCTCCACTGAATCACTCACCTCCCTAGAACTGGCCCCTTCTCAAGTCCCTCTGCTCTCCCTGTAGCTCCTGCCACTAATTAAATTCTAGTCTCCGACGACTGCTGCCAAGATTCATAGATACCTTGAAATGCTCAGCATTAATTAACCAGGGCTCTGCAAACTTTCCAAGCTGGAATATTAAAAGTTGGTAAATTTTGAACATAGGAGGAATTCTAAGAGGTCTATGATGACTTATGGGAGGGAGGTCTTGAGGAACCAGTAAAAATGTAGTACGTGTAAAGAGGAGTGGGTATTTACAATGGACTATAACTACCAGAAAGAGGGCTACCTTCCTTTTGGAAAATCACATTTATTGCGCTTCCCTTTTTCATTTTAGAATTGAATACGGTCTTCCTCTTCTCCCTCTTCTTTTGCTTTTTTCCAGTGAAGCAGAAGAAATTAAACTGACACTAAAATAAGTAACTTCCTTAATAGCTCAGATCCCTGTCAAGAATTATCTGGGATATTCTCCAGAGCAATATGCTAATTAGACATCACCTTTGAATATTTTGTGGTTACAAAGTGTTTTGGAAATTTTAGAAAGAGGAACTAAATGGATACATCTGATAAGGAGAAACAGAAGTTAAACAAGAAGTGAATCAGACTCTGATAACCATTGATTGAGGTAAAGAAGAAATTAGTGGTTAATAAGGGAAAAATATATCTGATGGAAGAATTCTTTAAATTATTCTAGAAAGACATTGCCCTTTCTTTTTCCTTCAGCTCCTTTTGGTGGTAGGGATTCACAGCCATCTGGAGAATTCACGATCATATGAAGAAACCACATACTACTTGACTATTTCTTAGAAACACCATTCCTATCTACTTCTGCCTGCTTGTTTGCTTGTTTATTTGTGTATATGTTTGTTTCTGATGTCTCACAGAAAATACCTACTGGCTTTTTTGTTTTAAATCCTGAGTTTGAGAGAAACTTTGTGCTGCCAAGAGTTGTGTTTTATGTTGTTTTGGGTTCTGTTTTGTGTTCAAGTTACTGTTCCAGATTTTTGACTGAATTCTTGACTGTATATCAATCACAGTAGTCATGCCCTGTCTGTTGAGGTTTGTAGAATCTTCTGGAATACTTGCAGAACATACTTTTCCTTGTTCTACACCAAGTGTCTGTCTTCATGTGACAACTTATTCCTGTCTCATAAAGGACCTAATCTATGTCCCAGTAGCACATTCTGCAAACCACAGGACGATTCCTCAACCGGATTTCAAAGAGACATCATCTAAAGATATAGCTACTTCAAAGACCAACAGAACTGACATATTAGAGAAAGAGTGTGGACACTGTAAAAAGATCAGAGATGAGACTGGAGAGATGGTTCATTCAGCAGTTAAGAATACGCACTGCTTTTGTAGAGAACCAGTGTTCAATTTCTAGCAGCCATGTTGCCTGGCTCACAATCACTTACAACTCTACTCAGCAGACACCTGCACTCACCCCATGCCACACACAGACAAAAAATTTAAAACAAAAACTTAAAAAATTAGTTCAATTTGAGAATATCACAGAAACTCTATGAGAAACAAAATAGGGGTCTTAAGTTATAGTTATCAAAAATCTCAGATTCAGACACTGAATGGTAAAAGGCTTTCTGACCCACGAAGTGGAAATGAAAGACCAAAGGAAAGAGAGAAAAAGGGAACAATGAATTTGTGGTAATCATTTTACTATCACCAGGATTCTGCCAAGACTATCAGTCTTCCCACCTGATTTGATAATTGGTTAAGTCCTGCCGATTATTTTTATCTGTCTACCACTTTTCATTTTCCCTTTTCTCATTTATTTAAACGAAAGAGAGAAAAAAAAACCCTTCAAATGTCATTAGTATAGAAGTGTTGTTATATGCAGGTTATCTGGAAATTTTGGAAGAAAAGGTTGTTACCAGGGCTAATGCTGCTGAGAAATCCTGAAGGCTTAAACTGCTAAGGAAAGTGACTAATTCACAGGGAGACAATAAGGGAGAGACACAGGAAACCCTGTGAAAGATAGCATGTGCTAGATATAAATAAGTACCAGGCCAGCAAAAGCTAACAACATCTAACTTCCATTCTTATATATTGCAACTCTTGCAATTTGTTTATCTGAAAAATTTCAGCATTCCTCAGCTAAAAACACACGACACTGTGGATTTATGTAAAGGTCAGCCACATTTCTGTTGCTTTTTATTTTATTTTATTTTATTTAGACATGTGGAGAAAACAACCATCTATGCTCAACATTAGAAAATTAAGCATGTGTTCTATTTTACTGCAGAACGGAATAGGAAAATGACTATTAATTCATTGGCCAAAACTTATGACCAAGAATCATGGCTCCATGAGCCAGGCTTCTGGGAGGAGGATCCAGGCCCTTGGATGTTAGTTCTACTTCTTGAAGTACTGGCAGTAGGGCTATCTTAAAGAATGTTCCACATAGGGAAACATATTTCTGAGAAATTTTCTTTGACAAATTATATATTTGACATGATTGTTTCTTTCCTCGTACACTCATCTTAGTCACTTTTTATTAAACTGTTAAATGGAGTGTACTGTGCTGGGTTAAAGAGGCATGGAAATAAATCGGAATCTATTATTTACCCTGTAAAAGCTTACAATGTACTGATGTGGACCTGTAAGCCAGTGAGGAATGAAAATAACTATTTGTTTCATAACTCTACAGGCTAATAATTATGGTTGTACTGCCTGCAGTACAATTTACAAATTATAATTCACTTAATTTCTATTTCAGTTATACATTATTATAATAAATGCACACTAAAAAATAACTATGGGTCAGGGGTTGGAGAGATGGCCGAGCACTGAAGACCACGTGTTGCTTTGGCAGAGGACCCACGGTTGGCTCCTAGCATCGATGTGGTCATCTGTGACTCCAGTTCCACAGGCAATCTGTTGCCCTCTTATGACCTCTGCAGACACCAGGCACACATGTGGTTCACTTGAATACATACAGACAAAACATTCATGCATATAAAATAAAATAAGGAAATCTAAAAAGCTTAAAAAAAAAACTATGGGTTAAATCAGCCTAAGGCAAAGGTGCTGAAAAGTGGCTCATTCTGTGCTCAAGAGTCACTGAACTCTGGGACAGAGTCCCTGAACTCTGGGACAGCGCAGCCATATCTTTAAAGCCTAAAACAGCTGGAAATAAAGGAGTAAGTTTTATAAGCCACCCAAAGAGGGGGGTGGGAGAAGAAATGGGAAGTATTCAGAGAAGAAATGCTTAGGTGTGAAGACTGATCTGCCTTGCACAGCAATTTATCCTTGTGTACTTCTGTCCTACTTTTAGAAATGGAATATAGGAGATTAAACTAAAAACAGAAGCTGGTAGAACTGTTGCAAAAACAAAGGTGACAGTTAAGACTGGATCAATGCATGAGTAGCAATCACAAATATATCTTCTGCATAAATAATCAAAATAACATCCACACCTAAAAAAGACATCTGTACTCCCATGTTCGCTGTGGTATTCCTCAAAATAGCAAAGATGTGCAAACAGTCCAAATGTCTCTGAAAAACTGAACAAAGGAAGTATGAGATGTATATGATGGAATGATATCCAGTCTTTAAAAGAGATATTTTGGCTTTTGGGGCAACATGGATGAATCTGGAGGACTTGATGTTAGGCAAAATAAGGCCGACTCAAAACAAGTGTCTGGTTACATAAGTACGTGAAAAGATTTAAAATATGTTGAATACCTAAACAAAGAGTAGAAAAGTCAATAGAGTCATGGTTTCCATGGGACAGGGGAGAGGAAGATGGGAAGATGCAGGTGAAAGCATGTGAAGTTGCCATTACATACATGTAGGATGAAGTAAGTCCAGATATCAGGTAGACATCTAAACTGTAACTAATTATATTGCTTTTAATACTATAAGTTTTCTAAGTACTCTTAATGTTCACACAGGTGCACAAACACAGAAGTAATTATGTCATGTGATAGATACAATTTTCAATTTCCTTGATTGTAGCAACCATTTCATTTTATGACCGTCAAAACATTCTGCACACCATCGATATACAGACCCTTGAAACCCTGATGGAAAATGGGAAGTTCCCACATCCAGCATGGTACTGGGGATGGACTTGGCTGGGTCAGTGAGGGAAGGAAGAAGACACAAACATACAGAGACACATGGACACACAGAAAGGCTGGGATTAGGCAGACTGGAATTCCTAGTGGAGAAACCACAGCATCCAGGAAGCTCAGTATGATCGTTATGTAAGAGGTGAAGAGGGAAGTGGGTTTATTGCATACAGCTAAACAAGAAGACAGGGTTTACTGAGCACAGCTAGATCGAGAAGATAGGTTTAGGAAATCTTGGTAGGAACCCTCTCTAGCCAGTCCTCAGGTCATAAATATCTGGGAGAAGGAGAGAAAACCATCGTGGACATTTTCTGCACATACTGCCAATATTAGCATTCAGACCAGAGCAAGGCTTTACTGTTTTCCTGAGCCTAGTCCAGGGAGTGCTCTGCCATTTTTTCCACTGGTCCAAGTATAGAGTTCTGAACACAGCTGTGCCCATGTTAACAAGGCACATTCAGTAAGGACATCACTCCCTCAGGGCTTCCTCTTCACCCTACAATACGCTCATGATAAAACTATAAATAGAAACGTTTCCTTTTTTAACCTTTGATCTCCTTACAAGCTGATAAGAAGATATCATATTGGTACCTTGAAGATGGAATAGAGGTTAGGCTTAGAAGAAACAATTCAGGCCACATGTTTCTAATACTCCGTGTGAGGAAATAACAAGACAGCCTCCCCACCCCAAATCTTCTGAATGTTTAATCAGTCACCAGAGGTTCAACCATGAGGTGAATACAATATCTGTATTGTCTGCTTTGCACACAGGTAAAGTGTGATCCTTGCTTGTATGTCATGGAATTAAGAAAAGGCAATCTTTATGTTTAATACATGAGAAGACCATGGGAGGTTAGGCATCTAGGCAAAATGACTAGAGGTAAGGAATAATTTCTGACAAGATATGGCCACTGTGGTTAAAGACTAGAATTAAATTTTCTAAGTGAAATACTAAAACCAGTTGGTTTTCCTTTAGATACAACTTTTTGCCTTCTATTTTGGGGAGGAAAATGTACAAGAGTACAATCAGGTCTTAGTCTGATTTTGGAGGTTGATAGCAGAATTTAATGAAAGCCAGGATACAATACCAGGCCTATACTCCATTATGTGTAGGCACAAAATAGGAAGATGCTGTGCCAACTTGTTCTTTATCTCCCAGAGTACTGTAGAAAATGTCAGTGGCTACAGCTCCATGCCTTAAACCTACCTGATGCTCTGACTTTATTTAATTAGACTGTAAAAACAGAAAGTAAACCAGACAAGTAACTAAATATAAATGAAATGAAAGGAATACGTTCCTAAGAAAGACAGAATCAGACAAGTTGTTTCAGTGGAGGTTAAACGTGTGTTCTTGGGTTGCTGTGCTCATCTGTTCAACCCTGCATTAGCAGCTGTAAAAGATGCTTTCAGAGTAAGGGAATGTTGAGATGATGGTATTTCCTTGGGAAAAGTGAAAGTCCAGGACCAAAGAAATAAGTAGTTGTAGCAATCACACAGTAGAGACTAAGAAAATGGACCCACAGATACCACCTGGATTCCTAACATCATGGAATTTGTCAATATTATTTAGGTTAAAATGATTATATTTTCTCCAAACTACTTATTAGTCTGTTATTTCATTACTCTTGCAGAAAGGGTCAGATATTATGTACTCAATATTAATGAAACAACAAACTAAGTATTAACAGGATAATAGTATTTACTGAGCCACTCCTAGGCTAGAGACACCATGTTAATTATTTTCTATGCCCTTGTTCAATTATTCTTGAGTAATTCTGTGATACAGGCAGAATAATAATTCATATCCTGTACCCAAGAAGACAAAATCTCAGTGTCTTCAAAAATACCTGAATTCATGAAATTAGAATGTTAGGACAAATTCCACGTGAACCACATATGATATGTTTGGCAAGTATTTCTGAAATACTTTACAGAGTCCTTCTTTTGTATATAGGAGCAATTCCTTGTGCAAAATCAGTCACATCTGCCTCTGATATTAGTGCCTCAAAATTTCTATTTATTTGGGCAAATCCATATGACAAATCCCAAATGAGAAATGCACTGATTTCTTATTCTAATTCTAATGGTTTCCATTGGATGGATGATGAACTGACTACAGGCTTCTTTATTACACCCTGACAATCACGAAGTAGCACATTGGAGCAGCAGGAGAATATGGATATTTGTGAGAGCCTTCATATTAGTCTAGCCTGATAGCTCTTAATATTACCAAAATTTCCTTGGAGTTCTTGCCAAGATGCATATTATGACTTAGAAAGTCTGAGATCACAGGTTGACATTTCTGACAAGAGTTAAGTGATTGACAGGCTCCTGGATAGAAGATAGTTTTTTGAGTAGAAAGGCTCCCTTGCTCTCCAAGACACCCCAAAGTTCATGTGTCACTGGCTGGAAGTATGGATGTATTTGAGAAGCTGGGATCCACCCAACAAGAATTTCTCGGGAATGACGAGATATAACGCTGATCAAGCAGGGTGGTGTGGGGTAGAGAATTGGCAGAGATTGTAGAGGCAGACTGGCACATAGCTCCACATCTAAACTTTCAGTTCTTTTGGAAAATCCATCAGATGAAACTGGCTTCTTTGACACACCAAGTCAGCAAAAGCAGAAGGTTCACATGGATTTCTAACTGCCAGCTGATTAGTGTGCCCACCCCCTACCAATGTGCAAATCCTTTTCATTGTTTCCAAATTTTATTCTCTTCAGATTTTTTTCTCTCTCACCTGCTTCATTTTTTTTTAACTTTTTGCATTTCTGACCAACTGAGTCTCTTAAGCAATTAAATGTTCTGTTTGTAAAACCAAAAAAAAAATATTTGATAAACAACAAAAAACAAATAAAAAGCCATTGCTTGAATGACAAACAGGGAACTAAAAAACAAAAAAAACAAAACAAAAAAAAAAAGATTGAATTTGGTCCAGGTCTGGTTGTGCCATTATGTAAATAATTTATGTTTTCTTAATTATATAGATTGGATCTAAAGTTCAAGTCCTATTTAGGCTACTGAAAATACCCACTGTTCACAGCTATTATGATTTCTATCAGGATTTCCGTTTGGGTGGCCTAAAGGGTAAAAGATCTGTCCACAGAGAAATGACATAGGACACAGACTCTGGCTTTTCCCAAAGCCTGTCCCTGACAGCTTGTGTGGAAGAACATAACAATTACACATATTCAATTCTCCTTGAACTGACTCATCAATTTTATAAGCCTAGGAGTATGATTTAATATATACCAATAACTTTATCTTGTCTGTCAAAGGACTCAAAAATAATTAGTCTTGGTGTCTCTTCCCACAGTGTGTACTTCTTCCATATAGAACTCTTGTCACAAAATGGCACAGGTCTGTTCATAGCACTGTCTCTGTCTCAACATTGATCTCTTGGAAACTGGGGGCTGCATCTTATTCAAATGAAGAACAAGAAAGTTTAGTGGCAATGTTGGATGGTGGCTACTATTTGTATTTACAAGGGCAGATGGATTGGAACATATTATTTTCTTGTGCCTAATTTTGCACCACATACTTAATCCCCATCATTTCATGTATTCTTGAAAAACACCTCATAATAACTACACCTTTCACATAATCAAGAAAAGAATCCCAGCATTCCTTATTTTGATGACTTTCTAGTGGTATAATTTCTTGACTCATGGGATGTTCTTTCCTCTGTTGGTACCATTTTCTAGGCTTTGGTTCCTTCTCGTTCCTCAAAAATTTGTTTTCACTTTTTCGTACTACTATCTTTATGTAGCCATGCCATGCCTCGGATCTCATCCTGTGACTTTGTTCTACCTAATTCTTTCACATTTCTTTCATTTTTGAGATTACAACTATTTCCTCTGCAGAAAATTCTCAAAAATCTCACTCCTACAGAGTCTTTCTTATCCCTGTATTCAGATTCTACTTCAACTTGTTATAATCTCTAGCAGGCATCTCTGTTCAACCTTTTCGGTATTATCCTGATTATCTGAAACATCTTTATTTTCTTTCCTCAAATCCAATTCATACTAAGCAAAATTGTGTGTGTGTGTTTGTGTGTGTGTGTGTGTGTATCAAGTTTCTGTTCATCCAGGTATTATTTTTCTTTCTTTCAAAGCCTAACTATCAATTGTGGATGAATTCTTTTCTCAAAATGGTTTTATTTGTTTGTTTTTTTACATTTGAAAATTACCATTTTGACACAAGTATTTTGAATGCTAAGTTGGCAATATCCTATTGTGTCGTTCCCCTTGCCCCTCTATTCTCATTTATCTTTTTCCATATCCTCAAATATTTTCCTATGCAGTGACTTCTTTGTTTTGAATGCATGTGTAGCTTTACGGTGACAAAAAGCTAATCACTGACACCAAAATTCCACAGTCCACATCCTCTTACAACATTCAACCTTTAAAATCTAAAATTTTGTCAAATAGTTTTTTTTTGCTATAGTAAGGCTTTGTCACTACCTACTATCATGTGACACTTCTATCCCAGTCATATGGTTTTCCTTCTGGGTGTTTCTTATGCTTTCTAACTTCTGGCAATGTCTGCTTCTACCGTACAAATGGCCCCATTTTCTCTTGGCCCATCTAAATTCTCACCACACTTCTAAGCCCAGCTTGCATCACATTAAATGTAAAAGATACAAGTGCCCACTCTGGTGGACATAGGCTTTTATCCTATTAATTCCAAGTAATTTCATTTCTGTGGCAAACTTACAAATTACACATAAAACTTAGTGAAAATATCAACAGGCCTCAGGTTGGAACCAATGATCATAATTTTACACGTAACTGCCAAACATCTCAGAAATTATAAAAATAGGTACTCAGGGTTAAGTACTACTTTAAAAGACATTTGTGTTTTCATATATATGGTGTTAGTTTCTATAGTCATTTGCGAAGTCTTTAAGGATGAGGTTTAGGAAAACATATGACAAAACAAGACTGACATACAGAGGAACAATAAAAATGTGTTTTGTAACTTTACCTTTATAGATATTATATTTATTATCATATTAAGCAAATATCATATAAAAACATATACTTGGATTTCTTATGATGATGTAGGCCCCGGATCATGAACTTGATATAAAGAAATTACCACACAGATAAAATCAATTATTGGTAGGATCTCTCTGAGCAATTTTGAGTTTTAATATCATAAAATATCTTGTGGTCAGACTATTGTTGGGAAACAAGAATATTACTTTATTATATGAAAAAGTAATCTTTGAAACTCATCAGACACCACAAGAAAGTCTTCAACATTAATAACTCATATAAACAGGAGAAAGTAAAACCTTAGATCAGTAATACAAAATGATAGGGACTTCTTTTTCTTTTTTTTTTTTCCAAAGTCAATGGTGTGCCATCTCAATAAGAAATTCTTCTTAAGGCTATTTTGTTTCTGCTATGCACCATTACTATATATGTATATGTGTATATATTATACATTTTTTTTTAAATACTTTATTTTTTTTCTTCAAGTTACATCTCAGTAACAAACCCCTCCCTATTCCCCCTTCCTATCCCGCCCTTCCACCCTCTTCCCCCCAGAAGTTTCCCCTTTCAGTCCAACAGCTGGTTCCTTCTCTTATAACAGTAAGTATTATACAAAACAATAGATATAAATATGCCACATTTATGAGAGTAAATTGGCCCAGTATACCTTCCCAATGTCCAGTTTATACATATTTGGCCCCTGACTTTAACATTCTACTATCTAACCAACTCCATGAGTTTAAAGGTCTATATGTGACTCAACATTCATACTATCTATATATTATATAGTATTACTTTAATCACATATATGCATATATAATGAGAGTAATACATTTGTGTGTGTATGTATGGTGTTAGTAATAATAGTATACTCTTACTGTTTCTAGTGTAACAGATCTAAAATCCTAGAAAAATTTATCACTGTCATTTGTGACACAGCAGTCATTAGAGGATATATTGATTAATGTCTTGACTTTTATATGTTATTTTCCACTTTTATCCAACAGGTTCTTCTGTACCCATTCTTATTCACAGTATTGTAGTCATCTTCTAATCAGGGAAAGAGTGGTCTGAGAGGAGTAGGAAAATAATGTTTTTTTTCTTTTTTTAATAATTTATTTTTTATTTCTTCAAGTTACATCTTAATCACAATCCCCTCCCTACTCCCCCCTCCAGTCCCACCTTTCCACCCTCCTCCCCCTCAACCCCCCATCCTCTACCTTTTTTTTTAGTTTAAGGTTTATCTCTTCCCCACCCAACAGCTCCCCCTTTCAGTCCCACAAAAATGGTTCTTTCTCTTATAACAATAAATACAATACAAAACAACAGAAATAAATAGGCCACAATTATGCGAGTTATATGGCTTAGCATATATTCCCAATGTCCAGCCCATATATATTTGGCACCTGACTTTAACATTCTACTATCTAACCATCTCCATGAGTTTAATAAAGTTCTATATCTAACTCAGCTTTCATACTAACTTGCCTCACAATTTAAAAACATCTTCTTAGATACAGAACACCCTCTTGATTCCTAAACAACTCAAAATTTAACTATGAGACTCTAGCTGTCTAGTCTTCTACCACCTCAGAGACCTGAGAGGGATAAATATATATGATTATATAGGAAGTGCAGGGCCCGCAGCTTCCAAAACTAAGAAATGACATACCAGTGGCTGCCTAGACAGTTCCCATTTTCTCTCCATACATTATAGCATCAATCTTCAGACATTTGGCCCTGTTTCTCTGACAGACATTGATTATAGAGCAGGAATTATGAAGGACTTGCCTACCCTGTCTTGGCAGAGCCAGGCTGTTGACTTACCCGCTTCCAAGTTTTGTCCTTTTTGGACAGCAGTCTGTCTACAGTTGAAGCAAGGGGTTTTTCCTGCCAAGAGATAGGTTTGCCACTAATTCAACCATCTCCCACTGGAGATTCTTCGATGCTCATCTTCTACTTGGAGTAGAATAGGGGATGCTGTCAGGAGCTGACATGTCTCAATATCAAAAAATCTTAAGTTAAGAAAACATCTTTTAATGCCATACTCTGTAGATCTCTTGAGGTTTTTGAAGACGCCCTATCTATCTCTTATATTATATTTGGCTAAATTGGTGTTGATCATTGTATATTAATGTAAAATTAAGATTGTATTGGACTACATCGGTATTGATCTTTGTATATTGATACAAAATTAAGATTGTATTTGGCCACAATGGTATTGACCCTTGATTAATGATGCAAAATTAAGAGTGTATTGGGCTACATAGGTATAGATCTTTGTATATTGATACAAAATTAAGATAATATTTGGCCACATTGGTATTGATCTTTGTATATTGATACAAAATTAAGGGTAATGCTTCTTAAAGGTATTGTACCTAGTAATGCTTAAAAATGAAATGTGAAGTTTCGGCCTTTTGTTACCAACCATCATAAACTGTGTAGGATAATTAAGAAGTGCAAACTATTAGTCATACAAGTGTGTCGTTTTGTTAGTTACTATGACAGTCTATCACAGTTATTTTCTAAGCTAATCAGAAATCAAGTTGCTAAGAGGAAATCATGTTTTTAATCAGGCTTACATTAATTAGAAAACCAAGCTTAGAATGTAAGTTACTCTTTGTTATTAGTTTTGACCACTGTTTCTGTTGTTAATATTTGCTACTGATTACAAAATTTTAACTGTATATGCATATCTCTTCACAGTTTGCTGCTCATTCTTAAGTCTTGTCCTAAGTTTAATGGCATAGGCTGATACTTCTCCAGTCTGTAAAGTGTTTATCACACAAGAATGAAGACCTGAGTTCAAATCCCCAACACATATATAAAAGGTGGAGTAGAGTAGTACACATATATGATCTTAGCACTCAGGAGACAGAGACAAGACAAGCAACTGAGCTTACTGTCCTGTCAAATCAAGGACCTTCAAGTTCAGTTAAAGACTGTATCTCAAAAAAAAAAAAAAAAGTAAGGTGGACAGCACAAGAGGAGGATGCTTGACCTCTATCCCTGGCCCCAACAGGAATGTGCACATACACACAAAAAAGTGAACACACATACACCCCACATACATACATAATAAAAATAACAAAAATGAGACAGTGAAAAAAGTGGTGAGATAGCTCTTTGGAAGATTTTCATGTGTGTACTTAAGCACCTAAAACTCATTGCCAAATAGGAAATCATTTATTAAGAGATGATCCTATGAACCAATTATTATTCTATCTCTACATGTGTACACTACTAATATATTTATACTCTTGATAACAAAAAGTATTTATACAAAGTTGTTTTCTCTTTCATATTTAGTGTATCATTGAAACCAACATTCTTCTCTAACAGACAATGGTTCCTGCAGAAAACCTAGGAATCCACCAGATGACAGTGTTCATGACAGATAGAGGGATAAATATGAGGCTTTTGGATGAGAGACCAGGAAAGGATGTATACAAAGGCTGATTTCCAGGCATTTTAGGGCAGGGGTTGGTATTTAAGGACTTTTTTTTTTTCCTTCGGAAGAGTGTGGTCAAAGTTAACAGCTATGTGATCTGAAATCTCCACTTCTATCTCTCTACACTTCATTCACTTCAACTTTATAAAAGGGTGACATAGGCCAATCCAAGAGTAAAATCTCTTAATTTTCACTATGCCCTGGTTGTATATATATTAATACATATATGCATACATAAATTATATACTCATATAAATTAATATACATGTGCAAATTTAATGGCTGACTCAGGTGGAGTCCATGGAATATATTAATTGCTTCCTAAATATTCTTCAAACTTATCAAGTTTTTCAGAACTCCCTAGCTTCCTAATTCTACCTGTCTGAGCCTAGTATCTGTTAATTTTGATCCCATATTTTCTGAATGAATCCTTTCCTAATTCAAGATATTTAGAGGATTTGGAGGTTATAAGCCAGTCAGAATAGCAGATTCAGTGACTCTGCTCCCCTACTTCTCTTCAATCTTTTAAGTGCAAGTCTACCACATGTTTGCTTCAAGTAATTCTCAGATGTTTCCTCTTCACCATACTGTAGCCCTCATGGTTCAGCTGCATGTCTGTGGTCTCCTGCCTATATTGCTATAAAAGCCACTTGTAACTGATCTTAATCTTCCGTTCTTTCCTCCTTCTAAGCAGTCCTTCCATCAGCCTCTAAAATAATGTCTCTAACATTAGAATGCCAAGCTGACTTTGTCATTCCTTTTCTGCAGTTCCCCCTTGTAAACTGATTAATTCCAACCACTATGCAATTATGATCACTAATGACTCTTTGGTATGACCTAATGTGATCTCCAATGATCTGGGTCTGATACTTATTCTATTACTTATCAACTAACCATGTAAGACTGGAGTAGAAGTAGTTGTTTAAGCTTCCAGTGCCTCTCTTTCATTAAAAAGATAAAGGTAACAGTTCTCAAATTGCTATGAGGGAATGTGTGTGTGTGTGTGTGTGTGTGTGTGTGTGTGTGTGTGTGTGTGTAGTCTTGCATATTGAGCCCAGGATAGAACAATTAAGCTTTCATTTAAGTTTTTAAAAAATGTCCATCTTATTCTAAAATTGTAGCATCTTTAAGTTTCCCAGGTATCTGGTAGGTTATAAAAATACATCCATCTGTGTGCACTGAACATTGAATCTGGTTTTTGTTTGTTTGTTTGTTTTGTTGTTGTTGTTGTTTTTCTCTTATGTTTCACTTTCCCTTATACATTGTCCCTGAGACCTGGGCTGAAAAATCTGACAAACTTCCAATCAATGCCAACAGCATACATTAGTAATGTGTCACTATGGGCATATTAGTCATGTGTCATGTGTCACTGTGTAATCCTTAGGCATGACACTGTGTCAGGCATTTCTCAACAGACCCCTCTGTGCATAAGATGGATTGAGACACTGAGCATCAGTCAGTCTTCTCCCAAGGAGAAAAAGTGTCTTAGTTCACTCTCAAGAACCACATGCCAGCCGGGCGGTGGTGGCGCACGCCTTTAATCCCAGCACTTGGGAGGCAGAGGCAGGCGGATCTTTGTGAGTTCGAGGCCAGCCTGGTCTACAAAGCGAGTCCAGGACAGCCAGAGATATTCAGAGAAACCCTGTCTCGAAAAACCAAAAAAAAAAAGAACCACATGCCCCCTTTCTCTCATTGGTCCTCAAGAGACTCTGACATATCCATACCTCACTAGGCAGCTTCTGCTTTACAAAAGAATCCACTTCATTCAAAATTAATCCAAAAGAACAGTTAGGAGAAAGGCATGTGAGTATATTCTAGGGAGTCTGATAATGAAATCCCACCAGTTTGTGATGGAAATAGAGTACAATCTGTTAGTTATGGGTATTTAATACAATGTTTCTCTGGGTTCTGGAGAAGCAGTTAGTCTGTTGAAAATTGCATTCCCATTTCCCATAATTCAATAGTGACCACCATTAGCAATGCAAGCTAGGGGGTGGGCAGAGTGATGAAGGAGAGACAGAGAGTAGGAAAAGGATCTACATCTAAACATAGATGTTACATCCAAAGGACTGACAACAACTTCACTAGAGTGAGCCTTTGGGTAAAACAGGACTCAGATAAAACAAAATCTGGCAGCGAGTTTCCAGGCTTCACAGCAAAACAAACCCTCAAATACAGGCTCCCCATGACCAATGTCCCTCTTGTGTTTACCTTCCTTGAGCTAAAGTTTAATTGGGCTTTGTTTACATTTATAAATAAGTGAACAGTGAACTTATGCTAAGGCTAGCAAGAAATCTTGAACCTTCAATTCCCTTTGTGTTTTTTCTTTGAAGGAAAGTTGTATTTCAAACACTGTGTGCATGCACTGTATGTATCTGTTACCCATGAAGTATCTCATGCCTACTCACTCTGCTCTCAACTAGTTCTTATATTTGACACAGTTTTATCCATCCACTTTCTTGCCATAACAATAACTTTTCTAGTTTTAGAGTAAAAGGGAACATTTCAAACACACACACAGACACACACACACACACACACACACACACACACACACACACACAAGATGAAACTTTTAAAAAATTAGATTTTGGATTTTTGAAGACCATGATTTCAGCTAAGTCTAAACTGGATGATTGATAACACTGTTTGATGCCAGCTTTGTCCTCAGGACATTTCAGCCTGGATTACTGTATGTAGTTCCTGCTACACTAGAATTGAAGGAGAATTTGGGGTTCCTCTTTACCATCTCTGAGTCTGCCTCAACCTAACAAGTGTGAATTTTGGTGAGTGAGTCAGTTGGTTAATCTCTTTCAGGGATTTGATGAATTGGGATTACATAAAGTTTTTTTGTTTTGTTTTGTTTTTTAGGAGATCTCTGGTCAATGTCTATAACTCTTCAAATTATTTATAAAAGACATTCTTTAGGGTGGAGTGTAGTTAAGTAGAGGAGTACTGTCTTAGCATGAATAAGGCTCTGAGTTTGATATCTACCACTACAAAAATAAGTAATTTATAATACAAATGAAAGCCAGAGCTCTTGTCAAAATCAATGCTATTGGTTTGGTCCTTGGAATTACATGGCTTGGCTAAATAACACCAACATGGATCATGTATTAGCAACTGGCAATGTACTTTTTGCTGTTTGGAACAGACATGAGAGGTAGATTGGTATCATGCTCTTCATTTTATAGGCAGAACAAACTTACTGAAGCCTGAGACAACCATCCACATGCATATATGCACATTGTGACTGTGATATAGAAAACATCAGCATAAACACCCATCCTATTTTATCCTTTTACATTAAGAAAGTTGTATGTTAGTTATATGCTTTAAGATTGATATAGAAATTTCTGTACTCATATAAAACTCAAAAAATTCTTTTATCTTCATATTTTTTGTGTTTCATTGTCATAATTTCCATCCTGAGGGTTGCCTTATGAAGGTTGCTTGTGTTACAGGCATCATATCTGCAGTCCAGGACACAAGAATCACAAGAAGTATGCTTTGCATCTTAGTTAGGTCCATTTATTTAATCTTTCTGGACATCCTATTCAACACTTTCCCAACGTGACATGTGCTAGACTTTCAGTTACATACCCACTTCTCTGCTAGTCCTGGTTTTCGTTTATTTTGTTTTGTTTTTAAGCTGGGCGCATCATCATTATAAATAAAACTGGGTATCTGTTCATAAGAAAGACAGTAGATTTTACTGGAAATGGGAACTTTCTCTCTATTCCATAGCACCTGGCATCTTTCTGTTACCTAGACATGTTTTCCTGGATCTTCTTTACTCTGGATTTCTTGTCCTCAAAAAATAAAATAAAATAAAATAAATTTAAAAATAATGAGCTGTTTCTTGAGTAGTTCATTGTCTACCTGAAACACATCACCCAGGTAATATAGACAAGTGCTTCAAAATCCAAGAATACCTTATACAGCATTCCTGACTTGGGTTCAACTACTGACCCACTACATTTCCCAGGAGCACTCACAAAATCCTAAAAAGCCATAAACATGGGAGATAACTGTAATAGGATGAAATAAAAAGAGGAAAGCTGAAGGAAAGACTGATGATGTAGCACCTTCAGGTACCTCAATCCTTGTGATTTATAAGGCCTTGGCATTAGCGCTGATTCATGTGAGTCTGTAGATGGCTCTGTAGATTTATACAGTCCCAAATAATAGCACCAGAGTTCATTGTCTGCCCATTTATTACACAGCATACACATTTCACAACCTAAATCAATTCACTTTATTTGAACAAGATTGAAAGCCCCCAATCTTCTCAATAATTAATGGCAAATAAATGATAGCAGTATTATCTATTTATGACCTTGGCTAGTCTATGTATTTTATTATGTGTGATATACCTTCATTTAAATTAAATCCTCAGGTTGCCATTTTACAGATGAAGTAAATGCAACATACTGTGTCATGCAGTCACTTGCAGAGTCGGGGTTTAACGTATGTATAAACAAAACCCAGTACCACGGAGCAATAGTGCCACATGGTGAGGAAGTGATTTTTTTTTCACTGTTGACTTATACTGTTACTGATTAAATGGCTCATGAAACCCTAGTCACCCTAGGCTGGCAATGGGGGACCCTGGTCACTGGCAGGACCTTGTGGGTGCATATGTGCACATGCATGCATGTGGAGGCCAGAGGACAACTTGTAACAGTAAGTTCTGTCCTTCCACTATGGGGATCCCAGGAAATAAACTCAGATCCAGAGCCTTGGTGGCAGATGCCTTTCCCCTCTGAGCTATCTTTCTAGCTCCACTATATGCATTTCTATAATATTTTGTTTCAGGACTTTAGCTGCTAGGATGAAGAATTGCACTTGCAATTGGATTGGAATTGTTCTTCATTTCACTTTTTATTTCTTATTTTCACATATTTCTTTTTAAAGAAAATACATATTGCTACTACTAAATGAAAATTCATCCTAAATTTTGTTTCCTCCTCATTGGACCATTCTTTTATGCAGCACCTGGTCATCCTACAACTGGCTTGGGAGAAGACTTCGTACTCTAGAATGAGTCACAGCACATCATGCCCACACATTGTTCTCTTTACCAAGGACGTTGTACCATTCACATCTCTCATTCCAGACCTTGTAGCCTAAAGAACAGATGGACACTGTACTTGTCTTTCACTTTACAAAAGCTTTATGAAGTGAGACTTTAGGGACAAGATTGGTTCTAGTTTTGTTTTGTTTTTTTTATAAATACTTTATTTTTTTTTCTTCAAGTTACATCTCAGTAACAAACCCCTCCCTATTCCCCCTTCCTATCCCGCCCTTCCACCCTCTTCCCCCCAGAAGTTTCCCCTTTCAGTCCAACAGATGGTTCCTTCTCTTATAACAGTAAGTATTATACAAAACAACAGATATAAATATGCCATATTTATGAGAGTTAAATGGCCCAGTATACCTTCCCAATGTCCAGTTTATACATATTTGGCCCCTGACTTTAACATTCTACTATCTAACCATCTCCATGAGTTTAAAGGTCTATATGTGACTCAACATTCATACTAACTTGCAACACACTTTTAAGAGTATCTTCTTAGATCTATAACACCCTCTTGATTCCTAAACAACTCAAAATTTAACTATGAGACTCTGACTCTAGCTGTCTATTCTTCAACCACCTCAGAGACTTGAGAGGGATAAATATATCTGCTTATATAGGAAGTGCAGGGCCTGCAGCTTCCAAAACTAAGAAAGGACATACCAATGAATGCCTGGACAGTTCCCATTTTCTCTCCATACATTCCTGCATCAGTCTTCAGTCTTTGGGTCCTGTTTCTCTGACAGACATTTGTTGTAGAGCAGGGATTATGAAGGACAGAAGGACTGAACATAAAAGGAGTGTACTAACATTTTTAACCATTTTTTCCATTTGAGTCGGGCCCCAAACAGGTCTACTACAACCCAAATCAGCAGGAAGTCACTTTAAGAGAGCGACGTCCCATGCCCAGAGGGTGGGGAAGGTGTTTCTCCGCCCTTCTTTTTGGTTATTTGAAGGATAACTGAAAACTCCAATATTTAAGGGAAGAGATTACAAGCTGATAAATGGTCCTGTTTAGTGGGTTTTGGAGGTTAGCCCCAGGGACTTCCTACTTTTCCTTTTCTGTATCCTTCTTCCTCTCCTATGTAGGAGTGCATAGGCTTGAGAAAAATGAGATATAGACATAGCACAGGAAGGTCCAAGAAGAAGGGGCAGATTATTGAATATGCCCTTATACCTTTGTATATTGATACAAAATTAGTAGTTTATTAGGCTAAAGTGGTATTGACCATTGTTTATTGTGCAAAAATAAGATTGTATTGGATTATATCGGTATTGATCTTTGTATATTGATACAAAATTAAGATTACAGTTGGCCACAATGGTATTGACCCTTGTATATGGACGTAATATTAAGATTGTATTGGGCTACATAGGCTTTGATCTTTGTATATTGATACATAATTAAGAGTATATTTAACCACAATTGAATAGATCTTTGTATATTGATACAAAATTAATGGTTCTAGTTTTTTGTTTTTTTTTAATAATTTATTTTTTATTTCTTCAAGTTACATCTCAATCACAATCCCCTCCCTACTCCCCCCTCCAGTCCCACCCTTCCACCCTCCTCCCCCTCAGCCCCCCCATCCTCTTCCCTTCTTTTTTTTTTTTTTTTTTTTAGTTTAAGGTATTTATTTTTCCCCCCAACAGCTCTCCCTTTCAGTCCAAATAATGGTTCTTTTTCTTATAACTATAAATACAATACAAAACAACAGAAATAAATAGGCCACGATTATAAGAGTTATATGGCTTAGCATACATTCCCAATGTCCAGTCCATATGTATTTGGCACCTGACTTTAACATTCTACTATCTAACAAACAAACGCTTCATTGCCTACTTTCTCAGGGAAGTGTCCTGAGAGGGGTTATCATGCATATTAAAAGAAGGGCATGATAAACTTCAAGCACGGATGTGGGAGAAGCTTATGAGATACTACCCCTCATTGCGGAGATATTGGCAATTGATATATTCTGGGAAAGGGAAAGTTATTTCTCTTAGAGAGTGCAATTGCTATTAGGATGCTCATGATCAAGTGAATGATTGATCCCACACATGCATATGTGTGGGAAGCGTTAAGTAGACCCAATGCACTACTAAAATCATAGTAAGATTATGTGAAGTTGAGAATGGGAACTGTTGGGGAATATCTGGGAAGAGTTAGAGAGGGAAAATTTGGAGTGGCTATGCTCATACTTCATTGCATATACTTATAAAATTATCAAATTTTTAAAGAATGAAAGTCTACTATGTGAAGCTATGCTTTCATATTTACACAACTATTATATTAGTCTGTCTATACAAATACTTATAAAAACTGATATACATACAAGTTTTTCACCTGAGTTAGTGTGAAGAACACAAAGAACATTATGTTTAAATGAAGTCCCATGAGCTTCTTGGGCAGTGGGGTAACTTGGACATAGTAGGAATTCAATAAATGCTAGCTCTTCTCAGTATATCCTCACCCTTTACATTTTATAACTTAATTGCAGAAAAGGCTATAAATATTCACACTGTTAAATGACAACATAAAATCTAAATAGCTGTATAAGCAATTTCACATGATAATTACTTTATAACACTATTAAATATTACTAAGTGTGTCCCAGTATTTTCTAACACACTATGAACTCAGATAACAATATATTTCTCTAGGAAACTGATAAAATGCTGCATGGCTTATTTTGTGCTATTCGATTTTTATTTTTCCTTCCTGTTACTATCATAATCTTGACCTTAACAGTTAGACCATACCAATGATATCTTTTCATCTAGCATATGTAACACTATTTGTGTACCCTAAAATTATTGTTTAAATCTCTCCACACAGGAACCTCCCTGAAGCTACAAACTACACCTGAACTATTCACTTGCTATTTCCAAAGCAATCAAACTAACTGGCATATTACATGCATGTAACTAATAGTTGGCAGCTATGTTGGTTAGTGAAAATCAGCTGAATCTACACTGAAAAGCACAAATTGCAACATTTCTTCTACATGTTGATATTGAGGGATAACAAAGAGATGTTTAGTAAATTGTCAGTCACTATTTCTTCCTCATTAATGATATGGTGATGACTCTGACCAGTATTAGCAGAGTTAATTTATTTTCTTTTGTACTTGTATCTGATACAGTTCATCTTCTTGCTTCAAAATTGATATAAATTCTTATGTTTTCTGTGATCAAAGTGGTGGATCTGAGTCGATGCCAACCCATTTATCAATTTCTTCCTCCCCAAATATTCTATGAAACAACCTGAAAACAGTAATATGATTTGTCATTCTAAGGGTCTGATTTCATGCCATCATGTATGCTTTCTTTAGAGAATCTACGTATTGGCTTTGACAAAGTGACTGTGACAAAGAATCTTTAAACACTTTTGATGGCAGATCATATGGAGAAATGTGTCCAAGGACATGGGCTACAAAATTGGGTTTTGAAATAGGAAGTTTAAATTGGAAATAGTAGGACCAATAGTCAACTTTAATCAATTCATTCTACATATTCACATGAGGTTTTTTGTTTGTTTGGAGTTTTTTTGCATCAAAGAAAAACAGCAAATAAAAACATGTCTGTCATCTTACATGCTTGGGGAATTACTTAATATTTCTATGTGGTACTCTTATTCATTAACTGCTTAATGAAATGTAGGAACCCTAGGTATCAGGGGCACTGCTGAGCAAAATTTCCCAGGGATCAGCTTTTAAATCCTATGTACAGAAAACCCAAGCCCATTTTCAGTCCCAAATGAGCATACAAAATAACCTGGGACATCATAAGCCAGTCTGTACCTCAGTTTTCTATCTGTTTGCTTGAGAAAAGTACACAATGATGGCAGAGACTGATATCTAACAATTAGGTATTAATCCAATTATGATCTATAATTCTCGACGGGCACTACAACTTCTCCAACCCTTCTCTCTCATCACTATTTTAACCATTCAATGGTTAGCAATCGAAATCTACTCCTAAAATTTCACTGCATTGTGCATCTATGTGTAATTTCACTATCTATCTGTCTGTCTATCTATCTATCCATCCATCCATCCATCCATCCATCCATCCATCCATCTATCTATCTATGGGTAGATAGTTGATCCAGATGAAAAGGGAGGTGGGAAGGAACTAAGAGGAGTAGAGGGAGAGAAAATTATAATCAGAATACATTGAATGAGAAAGAATTTTTCTTTCTTTTTTTTCTGAAACAGGGTTTCTCTGTATGGCTCTGGCTATCCTTGAACTCCCTCTGTAGATCAGACTGGCCTTGAATTCAGAGATCTTCCTGCCTCTGGCTTCTGGGAGCTAGAATTAAAGGAATATGCTACCACCAACAAGCAAGGATCTATTTTCAATAAAAGAAAAAAAATTCTGAAACCATGCTGTTTCCAGAAGCCTTCATTACATGTAGTAGTAACTTAGTAATGAAAGCCAAACTACAGGCACTGAATTGAAGCAGAAAGAACTCAATGTGTGTGTTTGTGCATGTCTACATATGTGTAGATAAATATATGTGTGTGTATATATGAGAGTGATTCTACCAGAAAAACAGCTTTAAAGAACCATGGTACTTAATCTACTATCAAACTGATTTTGTGAATTAACTCACTACATATAGAGTGTAAGCTAATATTTTCTCTCTCGTGTAGGAAAAATATTTTCCCTGGGTCATCTGTATAAATTGTCTGGATTCCTTTCTTCAGAGAAAAAGATATGCTCATAGAAGCACATTATCCTTAGTGAAAAAGACATGTTATTGTTATAGCTTGGTGTTCTTGTGGTACTCCTAACTCTGGGAGTGAGCACTGTCTCTAACTCTTTTGCCTGCTCTTGGGACCCTTTTCCTACTACTGGGTTGTCTTTTCAAGCTGTGATATGAGGGTACATGGCCAACTCTTACTGTAGTTTTTTATGCTGTGTTCAGTTGACATCCCTGGGAGGCCCACTCTTTTCTGAAGGGAAATGAGGGAGAAAGAAATTAGGGCTTGAGCACCTTAGAGGAGTAGAGAGAGGGGAAACTTTGGTCAGAATGTAATATATGAGAGAAAAATAAATAAATATATAATAAAAAGGAAAAGGATGTGTTCATAGAAACTCACACACACACACACACACAAGAACACACTACAAGAAATCTTTCCATTTTTTTATCCTTCTCTTGTGGGAATTATTGGCCAATTTGATCACACTTTTCCAGAATAGCTAGACTATTGTCTCTAGATCTGTATATGGCTCTGTATCTCCCTCAGATTAAATTGTGAATATGCTGAAATCCTTTAATGTTTTCCAAGTGTCAAAAGAGTGTTTTGTAGGCCAGAGTAAATGTCTCTTTGTCACAACCTCAGTGTGTTCATATGTGAAGAATGTTCAGTCTCAAATGACTGGAAGTGTGTGTGTGTAAATCTGTGTGTGTATTTGTCCATGTGTCTCTCTTTCTCTGTTTCTCTGCGTGTGTAATAATGGAGTACACACATGCTCTGCTCTGCCTTTTTCTCTCTGCTAAGAGCTATTGCTAACACATGAAGTCTCAAAATCTAGGGAGTCTCTTCTTACCAACATGGGTTCTAGGACTCCTCTAGCTATAGTAGTGAGTTAGTGGAGACATCAGAGATTGCAGGGCTGTGATCTATGTATTATAGAGTTGAGAAAGACAAGGACATGGCATGGGCTGAAAGAGAGATACAACTGGTATTTAGTGTTGACTCAACTTTCCACATCTATGACTGCAATAAAATTACTAACATGTAATATATGTATATATTGCTCTTAGGATCCTGGTATCTCCATGTATTACATAGATAGCTTTTAAATAATTTTTACTTCTAAGTCCAAAAATCATCACACTTCACTTTACTTTGACACAGCTCAAACACAGACATCTACCGTGGCATACAAATGCAGATGATCTTATGCACACAGAGGAATTAGCACATCTACACATGACTTAAGTAAAAGTTCCATGACCAATATTTAGCCTTTTGTTAAATTCACCAAACTAGATTACTTTTCACACCAGAAATCACCACATAGTTCTCTAACCTACAGCTTCTGCTGACATTCCATTCCTTTTTGTTTTCTTTTAGCAAAATCCCATGAATGGCTGTCAAGCTTGATCGTTACCTTTGTAATTTAGTGTACCTATAAGAGATGCATATTATATTGGGCTATAATTACATGTTTAAATATTACACACACACACACACACACACACACACACACACACACACTTTTTTCCCTCTACTCCACTAAGTTCCTTAATAATCTTAAGACTCTGTTACACATCCTGGTATATGCCAAATCAGAATAATATAAGGCAGCTATTAAAAGCTTAGCAAGTGCTAATAATATGAATTTATTTTAAAGTCAATAAAGCTGATGAAAAATTAAAAGTATATTGGAATTATTCTGCTGTGTAAGATCTTGTCCATGCACACTTGCTAGTGAGAAGTACAATGAAGCCCTGTGAGATGGTTGATCATAGTTGAAATAAGAAAAAATACTACTTCTGTACTCACTGTCTTAAAAGCAGACAATAGCTCCCTGATGCCAGCAATTGTAAGTTATGTAAATAACTGGTATTCAGATAATCAGAATTTTTTTTGATGATTATAAATTTACTTGTAACTATAATATATTTAGAATATCATCTGAGGGCTGTGAGTCTCACAGTGGCATCCAACCAACAGGATCTAACTGGACTCTCAAAGTTAACTTTGTTGCTTTGTATCAACAACAACAACAACAAAAGAAATCTAGTTATTTACTTTTTTTCCTTCATGGTAATTGAGTGTCCATCCACTGGGGGAAAAAGACAAGATTGAGGAGGAAGAATTGTTACATATTTCATCATGAAGATTTATCTAGAGGTAACAAAAAAAAAAACCATTTGTTAATTTCCCTCCTGAGTGGGTTTTGGAGACTTTCCAATGCTCAAACACAAAGAGGCTCATTAGCTAATTCTGAAGCAAACAGCTGCTACAATACCATAGTCTTGGGTTCTGGCCCTCTGTTCTAGAGAAATCATGGAGCTCCTCCATTGCCCATGTGATTAACCAACAGTAACTGGACTTTGTGTACCCTCTGTATACCTTATGGTCCATCACTTTGAGTAACAGACATCCATTTATTTCCTTCCCCTTATTTTTGTCAACAGGAAAGAGCAGCTTGGGTTCTCACAGGGTGTATGCCAGTCATGCAGCTAAGCAATGCCATATGGTATCTTGAGAGGATATGCAAGGAAAGACTGCAGGCCCCAAGGGATATAAGTAAAGTCAAGGCAGGCTTGGGCTACACCTTGTGACTCTACCCTTTAGCTCATCAATATGTGGGATGATGCTGAGAAAAGTGCCACCTTGTATAACATTGAGTTAATTCATCCTGGCTATCTGTGGTCCCAGCTTAGTCCTGAAAGCAGTGTCTTCAGATGATGATTAACACTTGAATCAAAGTGACTGCACTAAGAGCAATGACCTAAAATCCACCCAACATGCACATATACAGGTCTGCTCGTACCCATGACTGAGCAATGGCATTTACAATGAAATTATGGATTATCATGGCCATAAGAAAAAGCAGATTGTGTAGCTTCTCGCTACCACAAATCAAAGGATGCTTTAAAATGATGAGAGCTTCTTGTAACTTCTGAACATGAGACACAAAAGTAAGGGTAGCTTTTTATTTCTTTCTTTTCCATTTCAAATTTAGCTGATTGGATAAGTGGAATTGATAACTTCACTTCATCTTATTAGAAAATTTTCAGTGAATTAACTTTGGGTGCATAGGAAAAGTAGAAAAAAAATCACGAGATAAGATGATAAACTTGGGTTATTTGCCTAAACTGATGCTGATATGTGTAAAGACATCAGAATGCAAAGCAGAGAGTGTAGGCACATCTTTATCATCTAGACAGCTCAACCATTCTCAGTCTTCTCCCTCAATCAAAGCAGCTGGAAACAAAAGCAAAGCTCAACATTGGTTGCATACACCTGTAATCCGAGCACTTAAGAAGCAAGAAGATCAAAAAGTAAAGGCTATCCAGGGCTACCTAGCAAATTCTAAATAAGTGTTGGCTACGTAATGGGAATCTGTTTCACAACAAAATGAAACAAAACAAAACCAATGATGGAGAAAATAAGAAGCCAGATGCAGAATCTGATCCCTCACATAAAGGACAGACTTAATTCTTTTCATTAGATCCTAAACCTCGATGTGTTTTCTTGCCTTTTCTCCCGTGTTCCTCCTTTCTTTATGCTCTTTTTACATTGTGCTATCACCAGAAGTACCACGCTCATCTTATTCATTCTCTGCACTGTATTAGGATATGCCACTTCTTTCTTTGCATTGTAAGCCACAACCTGGATACTGGTACCCTTGAGTTTCTCCTTAGTAATTAAATTTGCCTGTCCATCTTCCAAGTTGACTGATAGAACTCTTCAAGCCTATATTTCTCCCCTGTTGAATCACCTGCTCTTGCTTCCTTCCTCTTGCTGTATAATCAGGGTGGTGTCTCTGTACCTTCTAGTGTTCAACCTTAACATATATTTGGGTTTTTATCTTCTATGAAATTTTAACATCACACTTGTGTTGAATGTATTCTTTAGGCTGAGACCTTGAAACCTTCACATCAAAAATACTCATGTGGGTTTTCAGGATGGAAAATTCTTTTTGTCATATTCAGAGACACAAGTACTTACATAAATATGATTGGCTGTGCTGAGAAATCTCAAAGGATCTTCAATTTTACAAATATATAAAACATACATAAGGAACACAAAAAGCAAGCATATGCTATAAGTAGACACAGAAGCATGGCGTCAAAGCAACAAAACACCGTGAACCCTAGAGTCAGAATACCTGAATTCAAACATCAAACCTCAGCATGAGCCACTCTTCATGCCTCAGCTTTCATATCAATATGATGAAGACATTGGTAACAGCCACCTAAAATAATATGATTGTCAGTTAAATAAATACATGCTAAATGTTCAGTGGGAACTTTGGGAGAAAATAAATATTATGGAAATATTTATTGTTGTCAGAAATGATACTTGGCAAACTGAGGAATAAGATCAACTGAGTTTAACAGACAAGCGAATGATAACCCATAATGCAAGTTTTTGCTTCTCTTTGTGGTGGAGGTCTGGTATCTATGATCCACATGTCTAAGATACCGACTGACTTAGGATATAAATCAATTTCATAAGTTCCCTTGAAGGCAGTGCTCTGTATTCTAAAGTGAGTTAACAGCCTGCTGCTTTTAGTAAATTTCCTTTGAACATGAAAGAACATTAACAGATGGAAACAGAGAGAGGCAATAAATTTGACTGGGATGAACCATCTAAACAAGTAACTAAAGTTTATATTTGATAAAAACAATAACAATAACAGTAATTATGTTAATATTGGGGTATATGTCAACTAGAGAAAGGAGGGGCTTCTCCTAATGCTAAGACATTTGATATTTTGTGAATCTCAAATGATTACCCACACACTACAAAAAGAACCAGGTTCTCCTCTCTGTCTGTTCTACAGTATGAGAAAGAATAAAGACAGAAATTTGTCCCTGGAGTAACATTTTCTTATGCAAACTAATGTAAATCACACATCTCTGTGTTGAAAGCTTGTCTGAAAAGCATTTCCAAAGCACAAAACAAATCTCAGAACAGGTTAACTTGCACTGGGCTAATACTGGCAAAGGACTTTTAGTACTTCAGAGAAGGCAGAAAAATAATTTTTCTGCTAGGAAAAAAAAAATGTACCCAAATATCATGGTGCATTAAGGGATTAGTGGTAGTTTAGCACATACTTTCTTTTCTTCACAACCAGGGACAATCTTTTGATCTAATCTAAATGGTAATTAATTTTAATTAAAGTAGAAGAAGAGAAAGCTGCCCTGAGTGTAGGGAGAGGGGCAAAGGTAACCAGCAGTGACAACTGCTTTCTCCTGTTGGGCAGGAGACTAGTCTCATAAGTGAATGTGTGCCTGTCATGGTCATTGTTGTTTGTACCACAGAACTTAACACTAAGTGGTCCTAGGTAAAGATGAAAATTACAAACTTAAGGATGTCTGGGTTCAAAACATTTTTTTTGAATTTTTTTTAATAATTTATTTTTTGTTTCTTCAAGTTACATCTCAATCACAATCCCCTCCCTACTCCCCCCTCCAGTCCCACCCTTCCACCCTCCTCCCCCTCAGCCCCACCATCCTCTTCCCTTCTTTTTTTTTTTTTTTAGTTTAAGGTATTTATTTTTCCCCCCAACAGCTCTCCCTTTCAGTCCAAATAATGGTTCTTTTTCTTATAACTATAAATACAATACAAAACAACAGAAATAAATAGGCCACAATTATAAGAGTTATATGGCTTAGCATACATTCCCAATGTCCAGTCCATATGTATTTGGCACCTGACTTTAACATTCTACTATCTAACCATCTCCATGAGTTTAAAGTTCTATATCTAACTCAGCTTTCATACTAACTTGCCTCATAATTTTAAAAATATCTTCTTAGATCCAGAACATCCTCTTGATTCCTAAACAACTCAAAATTTAACTATGAGACTCTAGCTATCTATTCTTCAACCACCTCAGAGACCTGAGAGGGATAAATATATCTGATTATATAGGAAGTACAGGGCCTGCAGCTTCCAAAACTAAGAAATGACATACCAGTGGCTGCCTGGACAGTTCCCATTTTCTCTCCGTACATTACAGCATCCATCTTCAGCCATTTGGCCCCGTTTCTCTGACAGACATTGATTGTAGAGCAGGAATTATGAAGGACTTACCTACCCTGTCTTGGCAGGGCTAGGCTGTCGACTTATCTGCTTCCAAGTTTTGTCCTTTTTGGACAGAAGTCTGTCTACAGTTG
>CAJQZJ010000909.1:252346-271626 GCA_907164525.1 Lophiomys imhausi
AAATAAATAAGTGTTAAATAATAATTTAAAAGTTCGGTTACAACTTATTCCACAGACTATCTGTATTTTAAAACATGTGAAATCCAAAGGATGTGTATATGTGTAGTGTCTCTAGAATTATAAAGCATCTTTTTTTCTTATTTTGTCCCAAAATTGATGAAAGGCAAATCAACTCTAATTAATACCTTGTGTGGGTTTTCATCAAAACAGGAAAAGAGCAGGTAATTCAACTACATACTGATTCCTTGATTCTCTGCAGCCCTCCTTCAGACTAAATACCACTGAAATCATCTGGTCTTCTCCAAGAAGGCCACATTAGACACACTCAGACTGCTTAAGAACTTTTACACTCATATGAATATGTCACTTTTCGGTAAAATTAGCATGGAAACATCCTAACTTGCAAAGCGAAATAATTATTTTTGCATTATAAAAGAAAACTTCAAAGGGTTTCTTTAGGCAGTGTGTTGCCCTGAAACATTTAAATGATGCCAGCTTTCTCCTCCCCAAATGATTTACACATGGCACCTTAAAAGGGTTTCTATTGTAAAGCTCAGTGTGTCTGCACCAGTAAAATAATTATTTGTTCTAATAGAAGCTATTGCCATTTTATTATTCAGGCAAGTAGCACTAAGTAACCTTATCATATTGGATATGAACATCTCACTTTCTAAAACCTGTGTTTTAGTGACTTTGTGTTAAATAAAGGTCCAGTGAATTGAAAGTTATTATCTCTCCTACCAGAGCTAGATTTGTGTTGCATTCTGATATGGCAGTGGGTGAGGACTAATCAAAAATCAATATAACCACTGTTATATTTTAGGATTTGCTTATTTGTTTTTCTAAAAGTTAATTTAAACAATGCCATCATTTAATACAAACACAAATACTCTGTGAAATATATTTATCTTACCATTTCATAAATTGTAGAGCTTTTTTTCCTTAAGGGGGTGAATAGTTGTAATAGGAACTTCTTGTTTATTAAATTGATACTCAAAACAGTTAATACTTTTAGAGGGCAAAGAGTTCTCTCAAAATGAGATCAAGAATAATTTCTATGATGAGATGCTGACAGGCCTATTCTTACACAGGAATTATACAAGGGACAAAAACAACTAAATTTCATTCATTTGATGAATCTGTCTGCATGAAACTGTCAAAGACTACAAATGAATAAATAAGTAACTTCTAGTTTTCTAAGCAGGATAGTAAGTTGAAAAATACAATTAAATATTTCAAAATGCTCCAAGAGAGGATTTTGATTTGTGGTATACAGTGTGACATTTTAACACATGCATATAAGGTATAATGATCAGATCAGGTATTTGTATACCACAAATATGTAAAATTATGTGTGACTTAAAAAATGTTAGCTATTCTATATGAAAAGAAGCTAAGATATTTGGGCATCAGCCTAATAAATGTTATTGCATTAACATAAAAGAGCACCAAGACAGAGGTATAATATCAAATCAGCAAACTATAGCCATGTCATTTGCACATGTCTTAAATACCAGGAAGTTAACATATGTGATTATCTATTGCTCAAGCAGTCTCCAATATGCTTGTCAAATGCACAGTTGGGGATTGCTGAACTTTATCCTGTCATCGGCATTCTTCAGTGCCACGTCTTCCTTTCACTGGTTAGAGTTACTGTTGGTTGACATGGAGAACAGCTGTATCTTACCCTTGAGGTTAAGCCATTACAATTCAGGTAAATGGTCAAGTATTAGTGACACCACGTTTTCTTTTTCTTTTCATTTCTCTCTTAAAAACTTGGGTATCTGGGAACATGACTTTATTAAATTAGTTGCAAAGAATGAGAAAATGAACAACTAATTTGTTAATTGGTCTTTTCCATTTAAGGAAGTTGATAGCATTCATTAGGAGCCAGAAGACTGGGTGTTAACAAATTTTATTAAAAGAAAAGTGTCTTTATAGTGAATGAGGGACTTATTTTTTGCTCCAAGGGTATGATGAGGTTAAAGAAGTTCACTAATTATAAAAAGAATATTAAAAATTCAAGGCAAACATCAAGGTCTGCACAACCAGAGGAGATTAAATCTATTACATTTCAGTAGTCCAAACTGTCCTGAGGCCTGAAAGTTAATGAAATACATTTTATATTCATCATGTAAGACATAGCAATTCATAGTGTCTAATTTCATTAGAAATTTTGACTTGTTCGTGTTGGTAAGGCTCAATGTATGTATGTTATTGAAAGGGCTGTACCCTGAACCTAAGCAGTAGCACGCTGAGAGATCAGCAGCTAGGATGAAAAGAAGAGAACATGCAATTCCCAAAGTCAGAGGGTTAGAAATGAGCAGCATGAATGCTGAGAAAGAGGGCCAACAGCGAACGGGATCAAACTTTCAGAGGGTATTCTGAGATTCTTTCTTACTAGAGGTCCACAGTTATCAAAGATCATTGAACAGTACACCCTATATCTGGCCATTACACTGTTTGAAAAATCACAGCTTAATAAATACAAATTGAATCAATATCCAAACACCAAAACTAACTTCAAAGGAAGAAATTGGATCGATCATGGAGATGACTATCAATCCAAACAGGTAACTTTTTTTTCTAAATGTTTATTTATTACTTCAGGTTACATCTCCATCATAGTACCCTCTTTCTACCCCTCCCTGTCCTACCCTCCCACCCTCTACCCCCTAGCCCTTCCATCCCACTCCTCTGGAGTGGAGTGTCCCTACATAACAGTCCCCCGCCCCAGTTCAGTAGTCATATGAGGGCCAAGAGCCTCCTCATACACTGGGGGCCTACAAGGCAGCACCACTCGGGCAAAGTATCTTATTAGCAGGTTACAAAGTCTATGTTCCCAAACAGGTAACTTATGGAATGGATGGCTGGTAAAGGATGGTAAGTCTATTATTACTAAACCCTGAAAACAGTGAGTTGGAATTTTATTATCCAGGAACTAAATATGTATAAAAAAAACAAAAACAATAACAACAACAAAAAAAAACAACTAACTCTATCTTATTAAATATATACATTACGCTGAGCTGAAGGAAAGATGGGAGCTATTGTTTGCTTATATACAATACATAAGATGGTATTAATGTCCAAATTTATACTCTTAAATCATTCCTCTTAAAACCTAGCTAAGTTGTTTGTTTTGTAAAGTTTTATGAAAATCTTACAGAATTAATCTTCAATTTGCACTTCTTTGACAGACATGATTTTACAAAAATGTTAATTAATATATAGGTAGATTAAGATAGAATAAATATATTTTATGCTTATTCTAAACAAATTTAAGTGCTAAAACAAAGTTGCTTGTTGACAAGGAAAAAAATAAAGGGCTATGCCTCAAATCAGAGTGAATTAATGATAACCATGACTCCAAAGTGGGAGTAATTTTATTTATGTCATGGAAAATTAAATATATGGAAAAAATAAATTCTTTTAAATTTGCTATCTTCTCATGTAAACAGTATGCTTCACACCAGAAACAAATAGTATATCTTTTATAAATATTTTTCACCTAAATATTGCCGCAAACCATGGACACAGTGAAACAATTTATAAGCAGTTTCTGCCTACTTAGATGTGCAAGGACCCAATGCTGTTATAAAAAATAGGAGCTCAATGGCTTTTGTCATCCACCAACTACCACTGTGACTATTTACTCCATTAATATTTACAGAGAATTTGTTTATGATGCAGCGGATTTTTTTTTTTATATCTAAGGCTCTGGGAGACTTTAGGAAAATGGGGTAGCGAGGTAGGTTGAATAGGTTGAAGGAGAGAATAATTAAAACTCGAGAGAAAACTGTAAAATGTAAGAGGCTTTCCTTAGTCCAGGTGGTATTCCATAGCAAAGAGTGGAAGATCCACTGGCCTCAGTCCTCTGGGACATACAGCATTAATCTATTTCACCCATTGGGGGAAAGTGCAGGAGTGGGGAGAATGAGTTCCTGTGTGTCTCAAGATGGGTGGTTTTCAAGGTGGGCAAGGAGAAGATGACCTATGGTAATCTCGATCAATGCTTCATGACAACAAGATATTTAGAGCTAGAGAAAAAGATTGATTGCATGTGATATCATGCCTGACATGACTGAATGGCTTGCAGGTATGTGTGATGTGTACTTTAGGGCTAACCCATACATACATGACTGCTTAAATCTTCACGAGTGCCGTTTTCTGAACCACAGAGATATTCAGCCAGTAAAGTGCTTTTCTATCAAGCTCAAGGACTCAAATCCAATCCCCAGATCTTAAAACTGCTCTAATTCTATGAGATCTGACATACTCTTCTGACCTTAGTGGACACCAGGCATGTACATGACATATATACATACGTGGAGGTGAAACACTCATACACGGAAAATAAAATATATTTATCCCCTCAGGTCTCTGAGGTGGTTGAAGAATAGATAGCTAGAGTCTCATAGTTAAATTTTGAGTTGTTTAGGAATCAAGAGGGTGTTCTATATCTAAGAAGATGTTTTTAAAATTGTGATGCAAGTTAGTATGAAAGCTGAGTTAGATATAGAACTTTAAATTCTTGGAGATGGTTGGATAGTAGAATGCTAAAGTCAGGTGCCAAATACATATGGACTGGACATTGGGAATGTATTCTAAGCCATATAACTCTCATAATTGTGGCCTATTTGTTTCTGTTGTTTTGTATTATATTTATTGTTATAAGAAAAAGACTATTTGTTGGACTGAAAGGGGGAGCTGTTGGAGGGAAAAAGATATACCTTAAACTTAAAAAAAAGGGAAGAGGATGAGGGGTTGAGGGGGAAGAAGGTGGGAGGGTGGGATGGGGAGAGTAGGGAGGGGATTGTGATTGAGATGTAACTTGAAGAAATAAAAAATAAATTTAAAAAAGCTGTTATGTGACCCCACATGCATGCTATGGCATACCTTCCCCAAATAAATAAATTAATGCAATAAAAAAATAAAGCCATTGGTAGAGGCAAAGAAGGTGCATTGCTGGGATTTGCTGGTCAGGTAGCTATCCTAGTCTACTCAGTGAATTCCAGGCCAGTGAGAAATCATGTCTCACAGACAAAGTGGACAGAAACCTAAGGTATGGTCACTGAGGTTGACCACTGAAGTCCATTGTAAATATTGATTAAACAGTGGAGATATTCAAGGTATTTGGGATACATGTTGGATTTCTTATTAAAAAGTTCTAGAACTCTCTTCCTACAGAAATACTGTAAAAACTGTACAACTTGAATATATGTGACATTCTGTTTTGTACACTACAGAATGATAGAACAAAAGAAGGGTTGCCATGTTTTGGTAGATACGAGCAGCTGTTCATGCTTCTATAAGCCATATGTCTATGACGCATGTTTCATTACATACCTCAAATCTATTTTCCACTCCACAGCCACTCAGTAGCATTTACTTAATTTTATTACATCCTTATACAATCATGCTATTGTTATTTTACAGTAAAGTTTAAGTCAGCTTAATTTTAGCATCAGACTCATTAAGAGAGAGCAATTTGGTGCTTAATGAGTTGTTAACTATGAGTAAATATATTAAAATAATAGAGTGGTAAATTTAAATTGAATCACAACGGGCTTGTTTTCTGTTCAATAATGTCTTCTGTAGCAAGAAAAAGTGCTACTTAAAAAGCAATTTTGATAAAACATATTCTAAATTGCTTATACTCACTTTCCATTTACTATCTATCTCTTCTATTTGACTCTTTTTTTGCAGCTATCCTGTTCCCCATTATCTTTTAAGTATTTGATATTCTGAACATTTCCAACTATAGTTATAAGAAACACAGGCAACAATCATGAGTTCCAGGTCGGTCTCAAAACAAGATAGAGACAAATCTCAAGATCTATGTAAATGCAATACATTGAAAAAGTCATAAATAAAAACAAAAAAACAAAAAAGGTAACTGTAAAAATTTGGATATTAGTGAGAAAGTAAATAAATTAAAACCTTAACCAATATATTGTCACAATGAATTTATGGGATGGTACGTTAGGGGTATAGTCTACTTTTAACCCATTCCTCACCTCTCTTAAATCATGGTCAAGTTGATGCTTCTTAATCAACATCTCAGCTTTCTGTTGTCTTCTGAATCAGATTGTCAACTTTAGTGACACAAATAAATTCTATTTCTTTACATTGCACAGCATCTTAGGAACAATCGAAGAGCATCCAGAATTTAATCTACCATACAGCCCACCAACAAAAACTGTAAATTTGATTCAGGTAACAAATATTACTGAGAAGAAACCTACAGGATATGGCCAGATTTATATTCACAAGAAGAGGTTAAGGTGATGGTTACATGAACTATTATACTCTCACACCAAAGGAAACAAAGTTGAAATGAGACTCACAAATAAGTATCAAATAATTAAGTTGAAAATTCTCATAAGAAATTTACATGACTGCACCATGAATACAGTAATAGTTAAGACCACTACTCAACTCATATATGAGTTACTAGTATGTGAAAGCCACTTCTATGTCAAAAATGGAAAAAAATGTGGAAATTTCTTAGAATGGAAATCTTACAGGTGATTTCTGAAAGGGGGCTCTAACTGTATTTAAGACAATGAGCTAATTTTCACTTAGGAACTTTAGTACCCAGAGAGGAAGTACCTTTACACGGCAAACAAATAGTACACATGAGAAGTAGGAAAGGCTTTTTCCATTCGTTTGCCTACCCAATCTTTGTTGGTGTTTCAAAAGTATACCATGCATCTACTTAAGGAAGCATTTCATATTATTTGTGACACCTCCTTACTTCATGAGCTTGATACCTACAGAGCATTCCCAACCCAGCTCTTTCATTATACTCCCAAGATATCTCCCTCTAGCACAGAAGTTCTCAACCCGTGGGTTGTGAAGTTTTGGGAGGGCAAAGGATCCTTTCAGAGGGGTCACATATCAGATATCCTGCATATCAGATACTGACAATATGATTCATGACAGTTGCAAAATTATACATATGAAAGAGCAAAAAATAATTTTATGATGTGGTCAGCACAACATGAGGAACTGTATTAAAGGGTCAGTAGCATTAGAGAGGTTAAGAACAGTGTTCTAGCACTTCTTCCTCCTATCTTTCTGATACTTCTGGAAATATATATATATATACATATATATATATTCAATACATATTGAACCATATATATATATATATATATATATATGGTTCAATATATATTTCAAACTAGGGAAAATGTGTCTTAAGTGAAGTTGCCATTAGCTTTACCCCATTGATACTCTGATGTTAAAACTATGCAAATAAAGAGAAGTGTTGACAGCACTTAAAGGAATTGTCCAGCAAAGATACATCATGGCGGTAGTCCAAGAACTTGCTAGACAGAAGCATGTGGTAAATGTCACAAAGATCTAGTGGTAAAAATGCAAATGAATTTTCTCCAAGGAGAAATCAAGGGAAGAGATAATAATAGTGGTAAAATTATCTTATGGAATTATTCATCCTGCGTTAGTCCTGAAAAGGAGTGAGGAGTAATATTTTCATAAAAATTTTTCTTACAGACGAAACAAAGACATTCTGCATGAAACTTAGTGAGTTTTGCTGCCAATGAAGAGCTGCTCTGTTCTGTAGTCAGGGAAGTGAAGTATTAATCATAGTTCAGAGCCAGTGAGATGGCTCAGCTGGATAAGAAGACACTTGCTGCCAAGACTGGGGACCTGAGTTCATCCCTGGTCTCACAGGGTAGAAGGAGAGAAATGACTGGCTCCCATGAGTGTCCTCTGACCTTCACATGTGCAGACACACACACACACACACACACACACACACACACACACACAGAGAGAGAGAGAGAGAGAGAGAGAGAGAGAGGGAGAGAGAAAGAGAATAAGTATAATACTTAATTAATTAATTAATTAATTAATAATTTATGAAAAGTCTGGCACAACCATTCTATTAGGAAAAATAGAGAAGCTCAACCATGGAGAGAAGAGAACAGAACTAACACTGTAGTGAACATGATTAAATATGTTGACAAGGGAGCAACTTAATGGTATTCAGTTACCACCAGGTTTGCTTGGAAGCAGTGCTAAAAGTGAACCAGCCACTCCCTGGAGTCTACAATTGTTACTCTTATGGAAATACATTGAATAGTTTATGGTAATTAATTAGGAGTCAAGAAACTGAATTGTGAAAATATTGTGAAGAGCTAGTGTTGATGTTAGTAAAATCATAACACATAAATCATCACTAGAGTGTAGAATGAAAATGATTTCAGTAGTATCTACTCTTACAGGACCTAGACTGCTTATGTTAGAATCTGTTCTCAGGCCGGGCATGGTGGCGCACGCCTTTGATCCCAGCACTCAGGAGGCAGAGGCAGGTGGATCTCTGTGAGTTCAAGACCAACCTGGTCTACAGAGTGAGTCCAGGACAGCCAAGGACACAGAGAAACCCTGTCTCAAAACCCCCCCCCCCCCCAAAAAAAGGATCTATTCTCAAAGGTGCACAAGAATTCAAGAGCTACAAAAGTAGAATCTGTTGACCCTGTGTCTCAATCTACAATATATTCTACTGGCTTTTTTTGTACCATGTTCAAGAGCTGAGAAATTATGAAGTAAACGAAAAAGCAGGGGGCAGATAAGAAGATGAGAGGAAAGACACATAGAAAGGAAAGTTAGAACATTTGTTTGAAAAAAAATCATGCTGGTGAACAGTCTGACTTTAAAATGCTTTCCTGTATCAAACTAACCCTCTTTTCATGTTGATAAACACTATGCATAACAAACTAAATAATTTTAATTTTTTGTTGATGTTTTCAAATATTTTGTTAAGACAGAGCCTCATATAGTCAAATGTAACTTTGAACTTATTACGTTGCCAAGGTTGGTCGTCAACTTCTGATCCTAGTGTCTTCATTACCCAAGTGTTGGCAGAGCCTAGTTTAGGCTAGGGTGTAGAACCATGGCTTTTCAAATGCCAGGCAGGGATTCCCCCCAACTCACTTCTTTGTAATTTTTAAATAAGTTAATTAAGCTCTAGCTCAGCTTCTCAGCAAGTAGTAAAAAATTTCCCTTCATAGGGAGCCCATATCTGTGCACTGTTTCTTAGATAAGGTCCGCAGATTTCTATACCCCCAACACAACTTGGGTGAACTTGAAAGACACTATGTTCAGTAAAATAAGCCAGGTAGTGAAAGTTAAATACCATATGTTTTCACTTTGTGGTTATTTGTGGAAGATAAAAGGTAGATTACAGAAGAGTAGGAAGTGGAGTAGAACTCATTAAAGAAGAGACAGGACCAAAAGAAGTACAACAGTGGAAAGGCAGACAATGTGTATCAGAACACAGAGAGGAAGAAGTAGTATTAATATTATATAACACAACAGGGAAGCTGTAGCCCACAACAGTTATTAAATATTCCAAGACAATGAGAAGAAAACATATTTACAGGTACTTAACACGTAGAAGTGATCACATTTCAAGAGAAGGAAATGATAATGTCCCTGAATTGATTATCATATATTGAATGTGTGTACCAGACTATAACATTCCATAAATTCTATATCAACTCAATGCATAGAATTCAAACTTCACAAGATTATTATACACACATGAAATATCTCATCATTCATTGCTTATATTATTTTGCTGCTTTTGAGTTATGTGGTGTTTGCTCAACCAAGTAAAACACTCCATGCCCTGGTTCACATTGTACATCGATTTAGAATCTTAATTATGATCGACTATAACTAACAATGCTGTGAATCTAACGTATAAGTCTCCCAGGGCCTGGGAAGGGGAGAAATTAAAAGTCAATTTCTTTGTTGCTATGATCAGATAAACATGCAAGCAGTTGTATGTTAGTCTGTATATACCATAAAACCAAATATTCATAAAAAGCTAAGGCACAGGGAAATCACGAGTGAGTACATGCTAATTAAGAAGTCAGTAGTGGTTCCCTATCTACATGCATGTGTTTAAAGATGTACTACTAAAAGGGAATTTATGGTTCTTGGTATGTTTAGGTTTTGATAGCAAATTCTATAGAAAATTAAAAGGAACATCATAATCCATTCAGTCTTTTACTACCTGTTTAGAATTATTCAGACTTTTACCAAGTTCTTATTCTCACTTTTTAAGGCTTATGATACTATCATTGAAAAAAAAAAAGGCATTCTCTTGCACATGACTTCCCCAGAGGTCTGGCAGACCAGGCAAGGTCTGGGATTTGTTCTGATTCCATTGTTCTTCAGTTCTTTCCTTTGATCAAATGTATCCTAATGTTGTAGGGGCAAATCACTTTACTACAATTAACATCCTTGGGCAGTTTCTAACATAAAAGAGGTCATTTGTCATGCGACTCTGATACATGAACCAGACAGATCCATGAAGACTTATACTTCCTATTCTCTCAAAGGGCTAGATCGGCCTGCTAGACATGAAAGATAATCTCCATTAAAGCAGAAAAGTCTAAGTTATTTCACTTCTTTTAATCACAAATATAGGCCAATTATCCCAGCCACATAACTTTCACTATTACTCAAAATCTTTTGAGAAGCTAAAGAAAGTGTTATTTACTTATGATTTTGAGGCAACATAATCACATCATAATCCTGGCTAGCCTGGCAATAGGTGGGTCAGGGTGGCCTTGAACGTGTGCCTCTGCTCTTGACTCTGTCATTCCTGAGCTAGGATTAGAGGCGTAGCTCAGCAAGCCAGCCTTAGAAAGTGAGTTTAAACATTCATTTATCCACTACATGGAAGGCTTTGCTTCTCTCTCACTCCCAATCCCCACCCCTCAGCTGAATCTTTTACTTACAGGAGGAACTCGCGGTTCCCTCTGTTGCACACAACCTCAGTAAGGAAGGCCCCTGTCCCTTCAGGTGTTATAGGCTCTTCCATTATTGCTCTATACCAGGCAGGCATCTTCAGATGGTGAACACAGTGTGTAGGCACAGAAGTGTAGGTATCAGGGTAAGGTTGGTTGTAGGACAGGCTTCTACGCAAATTACTCCTAACTAGGGTCTGGGTTAGCAATCTTGTATCTCATGTCCTACAAAGTCTCCAATTTCTCCAATTCTCTTCTATCTACCTTCCTTCTCCCTTCTTCTCTACGTATATACCAACATTCTCATCAGTTACAAGAAATTATGTAGTAAATCCCTCCTGGTCCTTCAGGCAAAAAGTGAAAGTACATATGTCTATGGACTCTCAGAAATAAACTCTCAGTATGTATAACATTTTATTCATATGTTTGATGAATTAATGTGTGTCCATTTGTATCATGAAAATGCATACACATGGCACAAAGGTCAGTGAGAGTATTTGCAAGAGTCATTTCACTCCTTCTGCCACACTGTTACTTATAATTGAATTCAAGTCATTAGGCTTAGCAGCAAGCAACCTCCCTATGCCTGTTCATTGTTTTATTAGTTTCACAAACTTTTTTCAGAGATTCTTACAAGAGTGGATCTGAGTGTTGAATTGCCATAACATGATATTTCCTCAGATGATGGTTTTATCTTTCACACATGACTTTGACTGGGATCACTAAAGGATTATTGGGAAGTTATATCTGGAAATAAGTTCTCCACACACTTTACTGTTTGCCACCTTAGCCATTCGGAGTAGGAGTAGAAGGGGGAGGAGGAGTAATGATATTGATGATAATATAATAACAATGATTATAATAATTAATAACAATGAGAAGGTGGATGTGGTAGTATACACACGTGCAATCTTAGACCTCTGAGGCAGAGGCAGGATGATAGGCGTAATTAGCTATCCTTCACCTCACAGAGAGTTCACAAAAAGCCTGAGCACCATAGCTTCTGTCTCAATACAACAATATATGAGTAGTTCAATCACAAATGCCCAGGAAAACAAAACCCACTCATGTTTACTTTCCCAAGCAGTCAACTGAGAGTCTTTGGTGAGTTCCTGAAGTTGGAGCACAGGCTGTCTCTGGTGTATAGAACTCCACAGATGCAATCAGCTTAATCCTCTTACATAAAAGTCATTACCACTGCACACGATGCCAAATATCAACAGATTGTAATGATTTCAGACTTGCCTCCAATAGCTGTGCAGTTATTTCTATAGTAGCTTCAATGAGCCTTAAGTTCATGGGGGGATAAAAAGATAGAGGGTGGGGTGGACAGAGAGAAGTCATTCACTCCAGACACTCGGCTGTTCCCATAGACACCCTCTTCTTTCTTCATCAGCCAAGCATGTCTTTCTTGAGTTAACAAGTAGGCACACAAGAATATATTAGAAAATGTATTTGGAAAAAGGAGAGGCATGCTTAGACAGATAGGAAAAAAAAGATTATGGCCAAAAGAATGTCAGGTAAAATTCACTAAAGAAGTCTACTTTGGTTGAAAACTAGGTGGTAAAATCCACCCTCCCACTAGCAATATCAAGACACTACAAGCTCCTTTGCACTTCTGTATCTAACCTTTGCTCTGAGAGACTGAGGGCTCAATTTCCACCCTTTCAGTCTACCCCAAACATCCTGGGAGGCAGGCACTATTTTTTTTTTCACTGTTTTGTTTTGTTTTTGAGTTAAGAGTCTCCGGCTATACTCAGACTGGCCTCGAACTCACTATATAGCAAAGACTAGCTTGGTACTGGCAACAATCCTCCTGTTTCAGCCTCTTGAGCTCTGGAATGTTACAAAATAGGAAACCAAGAAGCACCTACATCATCCTTTTTTTTTTCTCTATTAGTCTCTTTCTAGATGTTGCATTGAAATCAATGTCAATTTTGAACTACAATATATGCTTTCATGTTTACTTGATTTTTATGTAGAACCTTAAATTGGAACAAAGAGGAAAAATAGAGATGCTGTATCCTTGCTTTCAAACAGCATTTATTTCTGTTGTGAGGAATATATCCAGTCCATCTTATGTGGGTGTTTATTCCTGGTCAGGTAACTGTGAGGACACAGTCATGAAATTCAGTACAATGATGAAGCTCTTCCTCAGTATGCACAGCACTGCTGCCATCCTCTCACTTTTTTTTAATCCTCAAGTTGACAGGTATTACCATTAATTTAGAGAGATCTAAGCAACCATATTTATAGATCTAGAAACCTTTAAAGGAGTTATGAGCTATGGAGAGTACACAGACTGTCATCAGATGCCAAGCATTTTCAAATCTGGATCTAATAATTATCAATGTACCAAGTGGGGGCAAAATAGTTAACCATTCTTGTATTTCTATTATTTTATATATGGAAATATTAATATGATGTCTCGTATACAGTACCTTAGTTATTAAATAAGTGTATTGAAGAAAAATATTCATATGTCAGAACATGGTCCAAGAATGGAGTCATGTGCGATTTCCAAGTACGTATAAGAAAACTCCAAGAAACTAAGATAAGGGTCTTATGACCTCAGTTTATTAAAAAAAAAAAAGCACAATTGTTCTTGGATTATGCATTTATGCCCTTCCCAGGCATAGTTGGTATGAATGACTTTACTTTAGATTATTCATTACAACTGGCTATTTGTTGTTATTTGTTTATATACCTCTATGGAAAAATAAGGTTTTGGTACATGCAGCTGGGAACTACATGTGGCTTGGATTTGTGATTGTACACTTTACTCATGTGACTTCTCCTAACACTCAGAATATAAATTGTATGATGCTCTGAATAAAGTTGGTTATCACATGAGACTCTAGTCTGCTTCACTTATCAGTTCCATTCTCCCAGGTCCCACTGTCTTTAGAGCAGTAAACACACAAGCTCCAAAATATAGTTCATGTGTAGATTAGTTATACACCTGTGGTACAGTGATTCAAAAAGAGTTAAAACTTATTTAGTAAGAAGTAAAACACATTCAAGAAGCTAAATTAAACAGCTGCTTAATGCTAAGTGAGGTCAGTTATTAAAGGGATAGGAATTTAGAGTGAAGGAAGCAATACTTTGCAGCTGGAAGAAACATGATTAAACTGTACTTTGGAGACACAATTAAGAAAACTAGGAGAAAAAGGATAATACACAAAAGAAACAGTCATGAGCATAAACAAGGAAGCAGTAATTAAAACAGCATATGAGTGTGGAAATTTTCTATAAAATCTTCAACCAGATCCCTGTTACAAGGTGAACCAGAAAACAGTGTTGTCATTAATCTAGAGAGATCAAAACAGATATATTTATAGTCCTGTAAATGTTAGAAGAAGCTATGAGCTATAGAGATAACATAAGTTGTCATCATAAGTCTAGCAATTTTTTATTTGGCTATAAAAACTATCAACATACCAACTGAGGGCAAACTAGTTAACCTTCACTGATCTCTAATATTTTACATATAGAAATACTGATATTCTGCCTCCTATAGAGTACTCAGGGAACAAATGAGATTATTTGGGAAAAAATTTCCACATGCTCCAAAAATACAATGCATGTGGGTAGAAGAAGATCATTGGCTGGATGTAGATAGAAAGTCCAAATTTGCAGTTCTGGATCTAACACAAGCTAATGACTTTGGAAATTTTAAATAGCTAATCAAGACATGCAGCAGGTTTTTGAAGAGTGATCAAAGCTGCAGAGCACAGCGGTGGATGAACTCAGTGTCTTACAGAAGACAGGCTGCAGGAAAACGGAGACAAGACAGGAGCTGGAGGAACAAATGGGAGACTCAGCACAATTGCCAAGATTTAGGGCAGTGTGCACAATGGTCTTTGTTCACTTTGTAGATGAGTGATTTCCAAATCACTCATTTCTGATACCATTTCTGATAATGGCCATGTCCTTGAGTTGAACCTGTTTCTGCACATGCCCCTCAAAGAAAGGCAGTCAACAGGGATCCCCGCCTCTGGACAAAAGGTCATACCTATCAAGAAGGAAGGAAGAGAAGACTCCAGATCCCATTTCTCTTTGATCCTCTTACTGCAGGATAAAAAACAGCATATTACAACTAGATGAAAAGAATTAAGTTCTTGAAGAGTTAAAAGCAAGGCTGAGTTATTTTTATTTTAAAAATTTGTATTGTCCATAACCCTCCTCACTTCCACTTAATTTCTCCTTTCTTATGTCCATCTTTACAATCATGGAGAACAATTCCTTGTCTTGTTTCCACTTTGACCAACTTCAGAAGACTGTTTTTAAAGCCAAGACAGAGTAATAAATGCAGAACATACCCCAAGTAACTGAAATTCAAGGAAAGACAATCAGCAGCATTCCTACATACACAATGACAGATAAAATGGACTACACTATAGTTGCCTTTCCATTTCTAATAATCCTCCATTCAATTAGGATGTATTACAGTACTGGTGAATCCTGTAGGACTGCATGAGCAATTCCAGCCCTTCCTCAGAGTATGTTCCACCTTAGGCAAGGAAAGAATATCATGGTGAATCCCGTCACTCACGTAATTAGTGAGTTGTGGGGAAAGCCACAACATTTAGTGCTATGGAGAAGAGATGATTGAGTTTAAAGTGACAATTTAACTCTGCTGTCCTTCGAAAGTACTAACAATGTCAGCTACAAAGTATCGCACACATATACACATACACACATACAATCTTGAATGATCAAGGCTTTACATATTTATAGCAATCATTGCTGTGTTTCATTTTCTATAGGTAAAATCTAAATTGACATTTTATCACTTATTATTTAATATCCATTATATTGTATATGGAATAAAATTCAAAGAACTTCCAGTTACACAATTAGACCAACCTAATATTCCTGAGGTATGTTATGTTTCACACCAATTGGTATTTGATTCACATGCAAATGTATGTTTCTAACACTGTGAAACTACATGTCTTTGTTTAAACAGTACATTTGAAATATGAAGTGGGAGTGGTGATAATAAAAACAAAAGAAAAAATATGGAATTCTATAGCTGAGATCTTAAATATGCCCAAAAGGTTCATGTGACAGAAGTTTGTTCACCAGGATGGTGGAACACCTAGCAACTGGGGTCTTATTGTGGGGTCTTTAGATCACTGGGTATTTATTATTGTGACCAAAATACCAGACAGAAACAAGGTAGTAAGACTCACTTCTTGGCTCATGGTTCCATCCCATCCAGGAAGAGAAGGCTCAGTTTACAACTGATATGCTGCAGACACAATTTGCATCATAGTGGACTAAGAAGCAAAGGAGGCAGGAAGAGGGACTGGGATAACTTTTCAAGGTTGACTTTACAAATAACCTAGTTCTACCCATTTGGCTGCAGCCAAATGGATGGAAGTAGAGAAGCTCATCCTGAGTGAGCTAACCCAGACTCAGAAGGATGTACATGGCATCTACTCACTTATAGTCGGATTTTAGCCATATAGTACAGGATATCTATACTACAACCAATGCACCAAAGGGAACATGGACATAGACCTTTTTTTTGTTTGTTTAGTTTTATCTCCCTGGCAATGAGACATTTTTCACTGGTGGTACTGCCTTGTAGGCCCCCAGTGTATGAGGAGGCTCTTGGCCCTCATATGACTTCTGAACTGCAGTGGGGGACTGTTAGTAGGGACACTCCACTCCAGAGGAGTGGTATGGAAAGGTTAGGGGGTAGAGGGTGGGAGGGCAGGGCGGGGAAGGGGGGAAAGAGGACAATATGATGGAGAAGTAACCTGAAGCAGCAAATAAATAAATTTATTTTAAAAAATAACCTAGTTCTATGTGCCAAGCCATACCTCCTAAAGAGTTGACAGTCTCTCCAAAAAGAAGAACCAGCTGAGGAGCAAGTGCCCAAATGTAAACCTGTTGTGGCTAATTTAGATTCAAATCACAACAGGGTTTTAATCCACTTTGAAACTCACAGTGGGAACCAAGTGCCTTTCTCTCCCTCCTAGTTTTAGACTATGAGTTGAGTAGTTTTTACTATATTATACATTCCTACCACAAGGAGCTGGCTTGTCATAGGCTCAAAACGATGGGACTAAAGGACCATGTAGTGGTTTGAATAAGAATGCTCCATCACAGGCTCATATATTTGAAGCTTTAGGTCCAGCTGGTAGAACTCTTTAGAAAGATTAAGAGGTTGGAGAAGGTGTGTCACTAGGGGTAGAATTCGAGACTTCAAAAGACCACACCAGACTCAGTCTCTCTCTCTCTCTCTCTCTCTCTCTCTCTCTCTCTCTCTCTCTCTCTTTTGTTTCTGCCTGTGGATCAAGACATATACTCTCAGCTAGTGCTACACAGGCAACAGGCCTGCCTGCCTGGTGCCATGCTTCCTGCTGTGATGATAATGGACTAACCCTCTTAAACTGTATGCAAGCACACAGTTATCTTAGAAAATTGGGAATAGTTCTACCTCAAGACTCAGCCATACTGCTCCTGGGCATATATCCAAAATATTCTCTACCAATCAACAAGGACATCACCTCAACTAATTTCATAGCAGCTTTATTTATAATAGCCAGAATCTGGAAACAATCCAGATGTCCTTCAACCTAAGAATGGATTGAAATAAAAACAAAACAAAGAAAACTGTGGTACATTTACACAATGGAATACTACCTAGCTATCAGAAACAAGGAAATCATGAAATTTGCAACCAAATGGTTGGAACTAGAAAATCTCATCCTGTGTGAACTAACCCAGACCCAGAAAATATGTATAGTATGTACTCACTTATAAGTGGATATTAACCATACAGCACAAGACAACCATCCTATGACCCACAGGCCCAAACAGACCAGAACATAGCAAAAGAATCCTACAAAAACTCTACCCAGCAATGAGTCACGGACCTTGTTACCTACTAATGGAACACATTACCCTAACTGGACTGCTATATCAGGCCTCAGTACAAGAGAAAGTTCTTGGGACTCATGTGACTGATGAACTGAGGAGGCTTGATATTCAGGGGTTCCTCTCATCAGAGGAGAGGGAAAGGATGGAGATGGGGCAGACAGAGTGAGGGTGGGACCTGGAGGGGAGGAGAAGGGAACTTTGATTGAGATGTAACTTGAAAAAATTAATTAAAAATATTTTTATAAAAGTTGCCACGGTCATGGTTGCCTCCTCACAGAAAAGATTAATAAGTATGCAGAACATGAGCTACAACATCAAAAACTTTCCAAAATCAATTCTTTCTCTTTCTAGGTTGATTATCTGCGGCATTTGTTATAGTGACATAATGTTAACACACAGGAGAAAGTCAGCGCCTCATTCTTTGGGACCACTGAGAACGTTCACCTATTTTCCATTTCATTTACTCAGTAAAACTGAACAAAAGGGTCTTCCAAAGCTTTTATTTGGTGAGTTTAAATTTTGGGTCATTTACAAAATGTTTCTCCTGAAGGTGATATCATTAAAATTAAAATATATTCAACTTTATAAGTTTTTTAAACTATGTTATAAATAGGAATATAGTGAGTTACTGAATTATTAAATTATTACCAAAAGTTACTTTGCCTAGGAAGGAAAGAAGTGGAGGGAGAAATTCTTAAATCTCTAACTAGTCACATACCCTAGGTATGCAACTGCACACAGACACTTGATTCATGTTAGCTTGTGGCATTTTATTCCCTATAAACACACTCATTCTGACTAGGAAATCCCAAGCATCTTGACCTTCTTCTGCCTTACTTCAAGATGTGAAGGAAACTCAGGTTTCCTGTCCTTCTCATTTGGAAGGGTAGCCTTGATAAGATATTTTGGAAAAGAAGCTACAGCTAAAATACATTTCATAGTAACAAGTTTAACATTTCGCAAGGAGAGGCCTGGACATTACACCTGGCTTCTAAGTGGAAGATATGTCTTTTTTTTTTTTTTTAATGGAACCTGGTGTGCCAGACATATTAGGAGCCTTAGCCTCACTAAGAATGTGACATAAGGTGTAGCATTTGGCTTACAACATTAGCTCTAAGGACAGGCAGAAGATTGAGACCAGCCATGAGGTCAGTCAATTATGATTATACAGTAGAATCTCCAAACCTTTTGAAAGTAGGACTTCTGTCAGCTTTCCCCATGATTTATCTGTGTGCTCATGTATTCATGTATAGCAATGTGTCGTGTATGCTGCCTCACACTTTTGGGTGGAAGAATTTATGCTGCCTATGTATGACACTTCTCAGAGTTGACAACTAGGAGCTTTGCGTTGGGACCCTCTTAGAGCCAAGACACGGTGTCTCTTTCTTTGGGTAATTTTAATTGTATCTTGTCCTCTTAAAAAGTCATAACCATTGATACACCACCTTTCATTTCAATACTTTAGCAAATTTTATTGCTGAGGATGAATGGATGTAACTTCTTGACTTACAATTTGCAGTCTTGTAGACTGTGAGTCTTTACCCTGTATATATATATATATATATATATATATATATATATATATATATATAT
>CAJQZJ010000909.1:271636-335046 GCA_907164525.1 Lophiomys imhausi
TATATATATATATATATATATATATATATATATATATATATATATATGAATCAGTCATTCATCCTTTGAACATAATTGCTATGCTAACAGAGTCTAGACTATGAATTCACTTGGATTTCTAGAGCTAAAAGATCTCCAGGGAGAATAATCATCTTTGGGCTGGATAGTCATTCTTCTACTAGACATTAAATTAGTGTGTGTTATTTCTCAGTCAGTATCATAGAGGCCTGGGACACACACACAGAAAATTCTGATCTTGATAGCCTCAAAATATTACTTTGTGGTCTTGCGATGTGTCTTGGAAAAGTAAGAAAACTTGCTGTTCAAACATGAGAACCTGAGTTTGAAATCCATAGGACCCACATAAAAAGCAGATACCCACCACCCCAGTGCTGTGGAGGATCACTAAAGCTATCTGGTGAGCAGCCTAGTTCTAGGTACAGTGAAAGACCCTACCTCAAAGGAATAAGGTGGGAAAACTGAGATGAATTCCCAGTGTTCTCCTCTGGGATCTGTGAGGACACGAGTATGCATACCTTCTCACACATGAATACATGTACCATACACACACACACACACACACAGCGTGAATTTATCTGCCACCAAAACCATTTCCATTCACTTACTCTTCCACATGGTCTGTATGTATAAAACATCTACTGTGTATCAGGACTTGCATCTGAAGACACAAAGAATAATAACACAGGATCTCTGTACTTATAGACATTATCTAATGAATTATAAAAAATGCATATACACACCTACAAATGCACAAAGTAAAGTTTCACTAGTTCCTTTATCCACAGGTATACTTTCTAGGACCCCCAGCGTGTAGCTGAAACCTTAGGTACTGTCAAACCCTATATATGCTACATTTTTGCTTCCTGCATGCCCTGAAGCATTACCACAGAGCACCAGAGTTAATCTTCCTGTCTTGCTTCACTTCTGTACCTTGCTGACAATGTCTTTACACTTGGGCTTTAGGACCATGATTGAATAAACATGAACTGAATGCCTGTATGCATACTTGTGAAAATCACAGGAGGACATCTGGTATCTGACCCTATTGCTTTTTACCTTATTCCCTTGAGGAAAAAAACGTCTCTCATTGCACAAGAAGCTTGCTGTTTTGGCTAAGATGGCTAGCTAGCAAGCCCCAAGAATCTGGGTACCTCTGTCCCCCAAAGTTGAGGTTACAGGCATCTGCAGCCATGCCTAGATTTTATGTGGGTACTGAGAATTTGAAATCAGCCACTGAGCCATTCATCTCTCCAACCCTAAGATTTTCTTTTCTTGAGAAACTTGAATTATGACATTCATGACCTAAATAGATGAGACTCTTGCAGCAGTCATATTGAGAGGAAGCTACTGTGGCATCCCTCCTATTAATTCCTCTGCCCGTTCTGATATCTGTCTTTCCATATGTACATAATACAGTAAATAAATGAAAAAAGAAGACCATCCAGGGAAGCTTTTGACCTTAGCCCATTTTCCCTAAATATATATTTGCACACCACTAGCAGACACTGGTGCAAGAGAACTTGTGTGAATAGTGTCCTTGGAGCTTTTAGGAAAATACATTTTTAATTTGTTTCTGCTTCTCTCCTTACCTAGATTAAATAAGTGGATAATGCCAGAGAGACAGGCAGTATCCCAACTGCCTCACAGAGAAGCAATTACATATTCTTTTGCTCTCCCCTTGAAATCAGTGCAAATAAGAAGAATACTATGTTGGCAGCACGTGATGTTGGTTTTCTGGTCTTTTCTGTCTTTCTTCTTCCCAGAATGAAAGCCAAGGAAGTTAAAAAAAAAAAATCACATAACTCGGCCAACTGATCAATTTTATAGCAGACTCCTGCAGAAGACGGACTATGGAGTCTGAATTGCATCTTCCCAGTTGGATTATAAATGCATGATTGACTGAAAATACTTACAAATGCATATGAAAAGCGGGAACACGCTTTCCACTTCCTGCAGGAAACAGGAGATATAAACCTTAGATAAAAGCATGCCAATACTTAGGCAATCACTGCACTGAGGGGAGTACAGATGGAATCGGGTATTAAACCACTCTTGACTTGGAATAGGGGACTAGCATGAGAAGACATTCCGATATAGACAGAAAAGGAGAAGCCCAGGACTCAGCAAAGTGGGTACTCAGAGGAAGCAAGCACTTCATGTCTTTCCTTGATATGTATAAATAGAGCCTTTCTTCAGTTATTTTTGAATTTTTTTAAACAAACAAAATCCAGGTCATTTAAATTCAGAAACATCACCTTTTTATTTTTTTTACCTTTGAGTGACCCTGTTTGTCCTGATCCTGTCTCAGCATCTCTAGTTTCATTTCAGTTTTCTTTGCTCCCTTCTCCTTCCACTGCAAAGCCATTTTAGGAGAATTTGACATGCTTTCTGTTCTCACTCTCTTTACCATTCTTCAGTCTTCTACTCAGTTCTTAGATTCCAAGCCCCAAGAGGGCAGGCAGCAGGCCTACAAAGTCTGCTGTTTCCATGGCAAACTCAATGCCAAGCACAATTAGGTACTTAATTGCCTGTGAGGACTATGATTGATGATGTTTGCTGCCTTTACTAATTCCAGAGAGGAATTGACCTCTTCTATCAGATAGACTGGATATAATTAGGACTTTGCAAACACTCCTTCAGCAAAACTATTCAAGAAATTAATAAGGTCTTCAGATATTCACCACTGTCATACACACATATGTGCACAGGATGATAAACAGATCTCAAAGGCAGCACACTATCTTAAGTTGACAATATCACATAGCTTGTAGAGCTGGGGAGGAAAACCATTTAGTAAATTGAGCAATTCATTAACTCCCTTGGGGGGGGCTCATCTCTTAACACTGTGAGTATCAATAAACTCATCTACAAATCAAGATGACAATCTTATGATAGTTTCAAAATATGTTAGCAAATTCTTTAATATTCATTGCCATCCTCCTTACTGGGAGCCTCAAATAAGGATGACTCCTCCCCTACCCTCCTCCTCCTCTCTCCTTCTTCTCCTTCACTTATAATTCTCTTGTCTTAGGTAGAAGCAGCCACCATATCTGAGGATATCCCAAACTTGTATGAGGATCATCAATAAAGGAACTGTGGCCACACTCTATTAATACAGCAAAAATAGCAGACATAACTAAATCTAATAGCAGTGACTAGAATATATAGCTGGCAATATGTTGTAATGTTCATGGAGCATCTCATTTCATTGAACCTAATAGTATGAGTGGCAAATATACTGTTATATACTGTTTACCCATGTGAAAACAGCAGTTCTTAGAGGTTAAATATTTTTGGAAGACTTGTAGATAATAGTAGAAAAAGCCAAGATATGTATTCTTTATACAAATAATCATGAAAAGAAAATGGCAGCCAAAGTAAAATCCAATTTGCACAGAAACTATAAGATATTTTTCAAGCAAATGACACAGTTTTGGTAAAATGATGGCTCTGCAGTTTCCTGGGTTGATCAGACCCTTCAGAGTAAACTTACAATATTGCGATACATTATTACTGTTGTCTGCTATTATTACTAATAATAAGTCTTGTCATCACTGAAGAGTCTCAGAGATTGTACTTGATTTGAAAGTACTCAATATTCTGTATCACCCTTGCAAGCCTGGCCTTCAAGCTCCAGAGGGAATTGATAAAAGATTACAAAATTGAATAAGCAACTACATCATGGATATGGAAGCCCTCCAAGAAAACTTCATTATCATCTATACTTCTATGAATGTCCAAGTAACCCCAGAGGCAGCTGAGGGCAGTAGCATTACCTTATGATCGTCTTTTAAAAAAAAAAAAAATATATATATATATATATATATATAAATATAAAATAAAACATACACACGCTTGCATATACACAAAGGAGTTTATATTCCTCTCGAGAGCCCTTGAGGCAAGCACTGAAGGTTCCCAGTGTAAAACCTGGAGCAACTAAAACTAAATGTGGTGTTCTCCATGCTGTCCCAGGAACACTGCTTGAAAGTTAAAATTCAATTCTAACATTCTCAACCTTAAGAGCTGAGGTTTTTCTATCAAATTTTGTAATTGCTGGCTTCTGATGAATTGATAACTGACAGAACTCTTCCTTATATGACAGTTGTCTGAAGCTTAAGCATCACCCAGTTTAGTCTGCTACAGTTTGAATCTGGAGTAAATTGAGCAATTCATTAACTTCTTTTTTTGGGGGGGGCTCATCTCTTAACACTGTGAGTATCAATAAACTCATCTACAAATCAAGATGACAATCTTGTGATAGTTTCAAAATATGTTAGCAAATTCTTTAATATTCATTGCCATCACACAGAGGGCATGTGTGTTAAAGGCATGCTCTTCACCCTGCAGCACTAGCAGGAGGTGGGGCATCCTCTTAGAGGTGGGACCATCTGGAAGGAAGTGAAGGCAGCAGGGGATATTGAGATCCTGGCTACTTCTTATATTTCTAAGCAAGTAACTTCCTCTACCACTTTTCCCTCCATGATATGATTTACCGTGGAGCCAATTGACCATGAAATGAAACCTCCAAAACTGTGAGTCAAAATAAATCTTTTCCTCATTCAAGTTGGTTTATCTCGGGCATTTTGTCACAATAACCGTCTTTCATATATCCCTTAAATGATTTGACTTTGTGATTCTCAAACAGTACTGAAAAATGTATAGACTATCTATTCTAGCACTTGGGTTAACAGATCCAAGTATTTGTTAATGCTAAATGACAAGATCTATATTTCTTGTGTTTTTTAATCTTCTTTTCTTATGATTTTGAGTTAAAGACACATGGATTATAAAAATATCAGAGGGATGGACTAAAATAAAACAGAACAGAAGAAAAGCACTTGAGGGGATCAATGGACGCTGAGAAGTGAGAAGATGCATCAAACTAGAGAAACACAGAGGCAAAATAACTCTTAATTTCTGCTTGGTCATACAATCCTGACATAATTCAGATGCTCTCAAACTGGACATGGTTAAAATAAATTAAATTCAGGACTAATAATGCCAATTGCTTCTTCAGAGTCTGACCCACTAGAGAAATGATCCCAAGGACTGATAGAGCAAAAGAGGGGAAAATGCTGAAGTCTCAGGCGAGACTTGTAGAAGTTGGTTAGCTAACGAGCAGGAGGCTCCCAGGCAGTCAGCACATAGACACTGCGTTCCTTTCCGTCTTCCGACAGGTGCCACATCCAATTACAGCTATAGGTTAGCTGGGTTATGTCCTTCGGCCTACCTGACTGTTCTTTCTCCTACCCATTAAACCTGAACTGGATATTTTAAATGACCCTACTCCCAAGTAGAGTTATATTTGGAATATCAGTGCATTATTTTTTACCTGGATTAAGTAAAAGTAGGACCTCGTACATTTACTTAGGTTGTAAAATAGTCTGTTTGATTATTAAAACTTTTTCTAAGCCAATGCATCAATTTTTTTCATGGTCATTAAGTTATTCTAATCTTTACCTAAAATTTCTAATGTAGATTACAATCATCCATTGGAGGGCAAACTTTCACACTGCCACAGAGAAGGTAGGTTAGAATTGCTGCCAGTCAGTTTAAATGAAGACTATCAATGGCTGAAGATATGTACTCACAAAAGGCTGAAACCCTAACTCAAAGTTGTGTGGTTATATATGGATATGGTACCTCTAAGACTGTAGTAGCAGTTAAATGAGAACATGGGGCAGAGATCTCATGTGATGGAATTGGTTTCCTTAGGAGACAAGAGAGCTTGCTTACTCTCCATATTCGTGAATGTACACAGGAAAAGAACAAAGCAAGATGGTTTCAAGCCAGGCAAGAGCCTTTACCAGAACCAAGTCACCTGGTCTACAACCTTCAGAACTGTAAATAACCCCTGTTATTAAGCCACCAGGATATGGTATTATGCTATGATAACTCAGGAAGATTGATGAAAGTGTTGAAGGCCTGTTTAGGTCTCGGGTTCTGCTCCGCATAAGATATTTTGCCTGAGGAGAGAGAGGGCTTGAAGGGAACTGGGCAGTGCTGGTGTTGGGAATAAAAATAAGGAAGGGAAGGAGAGGGTAAGATGCTTTTTTTTTCCTCAGCTAGAACTATGCACCAACCTCACGCTATGAAGGTTCTCCTGCCTTCAGAGCAGGCAAGCTTTATTTTGCTCACTGAAGTTCTTTCAGTTTGGCAAGCAGAGGAAGCAGCATCTTCACAGCAGGGATCACACGCAGGACAGTTACTCATCCCAGTGCATTGACAGGTAGCAGGCACATGAGGAGAAGCAAATGCACACTAGGGGACTAATCATTATCCAAGGTGGAGAACTCGGAGTCCTCCTGAAGTGACTTGGTAGATGTAGGAAGTAGGGAGATGAAGTCTACAAAAGTTTGGATTGAAGGCCAAGAACTTAGAAAGCTTTAGTGAGGAGTTGTGAAGTCAGAAAACAATAAGGATTAATGCTAGACACCTTTGCTTTCTCTCTTGGGTTTGTAATATCCAGGTAATATTTTGCCCCGAATTTGTAATTCATGAAGTCTTTTGAGTCATCCTTTTATTGTTTTGTGTTTTTAAGCTGTACTTAATGCACTTAATTGTAATTTAACAACAACAAAAATCAAACAGTGGGCTAGCCTTCAAACGAGAACAGTTTGTATACAGAGAGGGCTCCGCAACAGGGCGGATTGTGGGCAAACAACCATCTATCCCTGTTCTTAATGCTCATACTTGAGGACAGTGAATATCTTGCTCTGTCTGGGACTCATCTCCAATTGTCATAACTTTATAATGTGTAATCTATGAGCCAATGGTATGTAAATGATCAAAAACAGATCCAGAAAGCCTGTATGTAAGAGTTACAAAGCCCCCACCCCCCGCAATAAATAAATAGATAGATAGATAGATAGATAGATAGATAGATAGATAGATAGATAGATAAATAAATAAAAGAGTGACAAAGCTGTAGCTTGAGTAATTAAAAGCAGTAAATAATTTTGCAGGACCTGTGTGAGGGGGATTTTCTGTTTGTTTGTTTGTCGTTTGTCATTTACTTTGTCTATAGAAATAATTAGAAGGATAACCACAAGCCTATAATAACTATTATGAAAGACAACTGAATGGGAAAAAAACCTGCCAAGTTTTGAATAAAAATAAAATAAAATAAGCAGATGTTCTAATAGACACATATAAGCAAAGAAAAAAAAAGTTAAATATTGCTAAGTGGGAAAAAAAAGTAACATTGAGAGGCAAGAGCCAGGGGAATCAAGTAGACAGATTGTAATTAGCAGTTACCTACACTGGATCATGTCCAGGACATAAGGGCCAACATCACCTCTGCCATTCTAAAAGGTGTCCTGGGATTCCTAATAAACTAAAGTAATTAGGAATCCCCTCCTCATCTTGTTTCCATTAACATATGGAAGTCCAATCTTATCTTATGCCCAAGGGGTCAGTTCTGATCTGTCTAGTAAGGATTTTACACACATACAAAATGCTATTTTTCATTTATATGATATGTTGATTTCACGATCACTAAATTTGAAAATTCATTAACTATTGTGAATAAAGCAACATCATACGGGGGGGGAGGGAGAAAGAAAAGGAAAGGAAAACAGAAAAAAGGAAAAAAGTCACTGTCAAATTAATACATTCAACAGAATCACCAAAAACCAACTTACTGTTGTGAGGGTTACACAGGGATATTAGCCTCTGGGTCCAGGGTGGTACTGCACTGAATAAAGTAAACCCAGTTCACAGGACATCTTAAACTAGAACCAGTTTAAGCAACATTTGTCTGCCATGGGCTTTAATTGTCTAGAAATGATAGTGCATCATTTATAAATGTATATATAAATTTTCTTTCCAAATGTTTTATTTGTTTGTTTATTTAGTATATGTGTGTCTCTGTGTGTGTGTGTTTAATACATACAGGTGTACACATACTCATGTGTGCACATACATGTCTGTCATGGTGGGCATGTGATAGTCAGTGGACAACTTGCCTGAATTGTTTTTCAACTTCCGTCATGTGGATTTCAGGATAAAACTCAGGCCGTAAATCTTAGCAGCATGCCCTTTTCCCTACTAAGCCATCTCTCCAGCCCCAGTGCTTTATATCTTTAACAAACACACATAATTATGACTAATGTAAACATGGATTTCCCCACAATAAAGTTACTGATTTTCAATTAGGAATATTGTGGCGATATAATGCTATCTAACACATGTAACATTCTTAGAGGATTCACAAACCTCTACCTAAGTTATTTATATAGGGCACATGGGGCTATCTTGTCATCAACCTTTTATTTTTCCTATATATTAGAGAGAATGCAGATGAATTAAAATGTCAAGTGTTTATTGAACAGTCACGACATAAAAGGCACTAGGTTTGCTGTATTGAAAATGGGTTAGATAGTTTCATATTGAAAGTAATTTGAAGCTGCTGATGTACACTTGGGTATACGTTATGGTTGTCTAACTCTATATGCAATTAAGCCCCATGACCTCCTAAGACACAAAAAGTAAGTTGTTTTCTATAGTAAAGTTCTACATGGGAGCAAAACTTTACAGCAAGATTTAGCTTAGCAGTTTATATCATTAGAAAGTCTACAAGAAATTTGAAAGAAAGAGAATTCTATATGAGTTAGGAAGTTATAACAGGTCAGGGACGAATGGGAGAAGTGAGGGGGGAAGAAAGCTGCAAAAAGGAAATGAAAAGAAAGACAAGCTTCCATAGTTCTCCAACTCCCCCATTGTACTTCAGCTAAAGGCAAAAGTACAGAGAGGGAAGGGTTCATGTCCAATCCTTATGTGAAATCAAAGCAAAGTGCTCCACAGACATAATCATTGGCAGTTAGATGGCAAATAAATGCATTTGTTTGGAAAAGGGTTAATGTATGCTAATGATTTTTTTTTTCTCTGAGGTGACACAAAGCTACAAGAGACAGGTTTCTCCCCAGAACTTCTCCCCAGATATTCTGAAAAAACTAGAAATTGAAAGGAGGGGAGAGCGTAAGCCAGGCTTTGAAGGGTATGATTAAACTGTGAGCCTGAACTTTCATGTCTACCTTTCTTTATTCTTGCTCTAAATTGAATTAATTTTCTTATATTTTTGGTTGTGAGCCTAGCCTTTAACGGCTGAGCCATCTCTCCAGCCCGAATTAATTTTCTTAAAAAATATTAAAGATTGCAATTTGTGTTTAGTGTGCTGATATTTTTGTACCATGCATGCTGATATTTTCATAAGATGATAATCATGGAGGCAGAACAATGGGCAATTGCTGTGTTACCGTCTTCTTCCCAGGGACTTACAGTCTATGTGCTTAGCTTAATCCTCAGAACACGGGCACAACTCTTTCTCCTCAAAAATATGTTTGGAGTGCTTGGAGGTAAGATGCAGCTTCTAGTTTCGCAAGCGTCAATCTAACAGGTGATAACAAAGCCATCCTTCTCTAGCTGTTGAAAATTCCTGTCACCCTCTTGAAATCAACAGATGACTCCATCTGGCAGGAACTGAGCATAGGAATGGGACACTCTCCACTTCAGTCAACACCCAATTCCAAGATAATGGACTGAGAATATCAGTGATAGGATTTCTTCAATTCCAATAAAGCATGGGCCCTCTGTCAAATAATAGCCCATCCTTAGGGACCCTGACAACCATTTAAATTATTTTTTATACTCACTTTTCATAAATGTAGCCTGTATAAACATAAAAGTAACTGCAATTTATTTAGGCTTATAGCCCTTATGCCACCAATGTTGATTCACAAATTAGATACAAGTAAATCTAGAAGCTATAAAATTTCAATTAGCAGTATCAATTTAACATGACAGCAATGTTGCTTAATTTAAATCAAATTACCAGCCCCATAGCAAACGTTAATAGTTCTGACCTCCCTGGCCTAGGCCCTACAGAATGTGTCATGCTTGTACTAAGTGAGACTTGCTGGATTCTTTTTTCTTCTACCTATCTCCCAATTTTCTCCATAATTTAAAATTTCTGGCTTTCCTTGTCACTAACGAAATTCTTATGTCATCCCCCTGCCTCTGCTCTTTTCTCATTTTCCCTTCACAACAAAAGGAGGACTCATTCTCCCCCTCCATGGTTATGAAAACAATTGAATACAGACATTAACATCCTGGCCCAATACTTGCTGCTGTCTAGGTGATCTTCAAGATGTACTTGCATTATACTGTTTCTGAATTGTCATCAATGTGCAATACAGATATGAACAGTCATCATTTGCAGAGAACTCTGGGCCTCTGAGAATACTTCAGAAATCCCTTCCGTAGGTGCCCAATCTGTGTTAGTGAGCCATCTGCAATCTATAAGGTGGACTACTCTGAAACCTCAAGTCCAGGAAAAGTGTGGCAGATGATGGACTTGTTTTAGTATGAAGCTAACAATTACTTATTCTAATATCTAGCACTAAGGTAGCATTATTCCTTTGGTCTTTGCATAAGTAGATTCTCAATACTCTTACTAGCCTACCATAGGGACTAGATCAAACAAGCTGAAGCTGAAGAATACATACTAAGTGAAGGGCAAGATCATGGTACTTACCATCACATGTTTTTTCTACTACTGACTTATGGGATGATGTCTGAGACCAAAGGAATTTGTCCTTCCCTCACAGCCCTCCACTAAGAAAGTTCAGAGAGGCCATTTCATTTACAAAGTTAACACATCACAAACAACTATGCAAAGAAAATTTGACATGTGCTACGCTGAAAACACTATAAAGAAGACAACTCTGTAGACTACTGAAAACTATGACCTTCTAGTATTCCTACACCAAGCATGGCAATCTCACTCGCATGCCCACCCTTTTCCTCTTCCCTCTTCTTTCCCTGTGACTACTTATTCCATGAGTACAGAAGCCCACTGTGCCCCTGAGTGTCCCCTGGCCGTTTCTTAGACTTGTCTGGGCAACAATTTGGGCTTCCAACCCAGAGACGTCAATAAGGCTCAGCTATTTGTGAGAGGTATGGGTGCTGCGTCCCACTCAGAATCATTTGAGGCCATTTTCTCTCAGTGATAGAGGAGAAAGATCCACTTACAGTAGAAATGCAGCAGGCTGGCAGAACTGAATTCAATTATACAGGCCTGAAACTGGCCAGTGTGCCCTGTGGTTACATGTGAAATGGGATAAAAGGGCTGTGTGCTTGTTTGCTTTCCTGTTGTACCGAAAAGTGTCATTAATTGAAGTTGTTCATTTTCATATTTCTTGTGGGACTCTCCTCTCTGATAGGATGAGGATTTATTTAAGGAGACGCGGTTTTCACAAAATGCACTGTCAGAGGGAAGAAAATCCTAACATTAAATAGACATATTAAGTTTAATCCCTGTCAATTTTATGATTTATGAGGATTTTGATATCCTCAAAGTTTAAACTGGTGGGTTGTTTTGTTTTGTTTTTTTTTTTTTTGAAATTTAAACACTTTCATTACTTACACAGCAGTTTGAATACTGGTAGCTTACAGACACAAAAAAATATTGCTTCCTGCACCAATAAAGAAGAGTCCTGTATGCAATGAATTCTTGGGCATCAGAGCACAAGTTGGAGGTGAGAACCTACCAAGATGGGACCAAGTTAAACATTTCTTTTGTTACTTGCCATTTGAGTAATCTTCATATTTACTAAATATTCATATTTAATAAACTTCACTAGTTCCTTGTGTCGCACTCATAAAGGGGTAATGAGCATAAATCCCCACAAAGACCTTATCCATTGCCAGTAACAATTTAGGCTAAAGGTACTCTATCTCTTTTAAAAGAAAAGGGGGTTCTATATATTGCATATATATAAAGAGCTTTCTATATACTGCATGAAAACCTGAGTTTGAGAGCTAGCATCCATGTAAACAGCTGATCCCTGTTGAGATGTCTTAGAATATCTGAGGAGTCATTGATAGGAAAACATCATACTTGAGAAGACTTGGAATATCTGAGGTCATTGATAGGAAAACATCATAGTTGAGAATACTTGGAATATCTGATGGGTCATTGATAGGAAAACATCTGAGATTAGAGAGACAGTCAGCACCTAATCTCATTGCCGAACCCCGGCTCCCAGTGAGAGATCCTATCTCTGCAGATAAAGTGAATGGTGCCTGAAGATCCAACCTCTTGCTTGTACAAATACACAAGTGCCTGCATCACCACACACACACACACACACACACACACACACACACACACACACACACACACACTCTATACACACAAAAATTAAAAAAAAAAAACCATGTTTCAAAATAGAAGAGTTTTGTCCTTTCATGCTCTTCAGGAATTCACAGCAGAAAGCTTACTAAAGAAGGCTAAATTCTTTCCTTGCATTGTATTCAAGACTCCATTTACTGTGGACTGTTATGAGTATCATTTGCTCTCTACAGCCATTTCCTTGTTAACTGAAGAATTAACACAGCAGAACTTAGGATGAACTGAAAACAGATTCTGACTCCCAGACAGAATAACTATTGAAAAATAATTTAACCTGGATCAGTGGGTAAAAGCACTTGCTACAAAAGCATGAACACCTTCGTTCCATTCCCAAGACCCACAGTGGAAGAGGAGAACTGAATGCTGAAAATTGTCCTCTGATTTCCATACTCATGACCGTAAAACAAAGGCACCCACAAGCAAACACTCACACACACACACAGAGAGAGAGAGAGAGACAGAGAATGTATGTAAATCTTTTTTAAATGAAAAGAAGTTAAACCCATCAACAAATGTGCTTTAAATCTTATTTTTTATTTTAGATTGTACATTCCTAGAAATGTATGAAGGCCAGGCATGATTAATATTCAATTGACTTAAACCAAAACGAACTACCTGAGATTTCTAAGCTAGAGGAACCAGAAGCAAAATTCAAAATTATACTACATTTACATGGAAATTAATAGGACTTCAAAGTGCCTTTATCATTGGCTACTGGGCAAGAACAAATAGGGAATAGGGGTGCAGCTGGCAGAGATAGCCATTTGGCCATGCTAGGTGATACTGACATTTTTGTTGAGACACTGCTGATAGTGCACCAGGCAACATCATTCTATATGACACGGTAGACCAGCAGCTCTTATGATGCCAATTGGCATTGAGATGAATGGTCCAGAGATCCTCTTCATTTCAATAAAAAGGCAATGCTGCCTGACATGACAGGTTTGAAGCAGTGGAGCGAGCAGAAGGGGAGGCATGATTCATGCATTTAAGTGACAAACGACATTCCTCTCACTCTGAAGGTAGGAATGATCATTTGCGGTATGACAGCACAGAGCCTAGATATTAGAAGAGTACAATGGGAAGAGATACACCTGGGTTTTAAGTCCCACTCTGGTATGGTATATGACTCCAGGCAACTCATTTAAACTGGCATTCCGAAATATGTGTATTGCCACCTGCTTAGCAGATGAGAATCCTATGAAAGACCTGGCATTTATTTATATGATGCTTAGAGATATTTCAAACCAATTTAACATGAACATCCAATTTTTTAATGACTGACTCAGACTATTTTGGGACAGACAATAGGCAAACATAATGAACTGTCACTATGCCCTTTCTGAAAGGTTGGTGATAAGGAAAAACAATTCACACAGGTGATTGTTATGGGGCAGCATATTGGACAAAGTCTTCAAGAGCATCATCTGAATTTTAGACAATTGGTATAAATATGTTAAAAGAGTAGTCATCTTTCTTCTGATACTTCTTAATGAGACTCCTCTCTTTCTCTCTCTTCATATATATGTGTATATGTTTGTGTGCATGTGTTTATATGTATATACAAAACATTACATTTATTTATTTATTTTGGGTGCATGTAAATGGTGTGCATGCATGTCACAGCACACATGGGAAATCAGAAGATAACCTTGGCATGTCAATTCCCTCCTTCCATCATGTGGGTCTTGAGGATCGAACTCCGGTCATCAGGCCTGGCAGCAAGCACCCTTACTTTCTGAGTCATGTCACTACCCCTCTCTCTTTTGTTTTTTTTTTTTTTTCTTACATGTGGTTCCAGTTATTTAGTGACCGACACTCACTGAATCCATTTTTCTTAGGCACTCATTTTTGAGAGAATGGCCCTGCCGGTTACTTCTTTTCAATGAAGCCATAAGAAATGGCAACTAGCTGAATAAGAGATGGTAACAGTTCATAAAACTGGCCTGACTGCAGGTGAACACACCATTTCCTAGCAAAATCACTGTAACATGTGTAACTAAGCAGGAATTCTATCACACTGGAGATAGCTTACAGGGTTTAACACACTGCATAAGAAAAACAAAACAGAACATATACCTCTCTCCTCTGCCACTAACAGGGAAACAGAATCCTCACAAAAGTCATATCAGGTTGATATGACTGCTGGTGGATACTTTTAAATTCTTTTTCTTTTACTTCTTGTTAAACCCAAAACATTTTAGCTTCATATATCCAACATCACAATATGGCTTTGTTTCTGTTCCAAGAAAAGTCAGATCCATCTGTCTGTCTATTTTTTTCTCTCCTTCCCCCTTCTCCCATGGCTCCCTCCATCCCTCCCTCTCCTCTCTCTCTCTCTCTCTCTCTCTCTCTCTCTCTCTCTCCTTTCCCTTTTTACTGAGTCACATTACTAGTTTTATTCAACAGCTGGAGAAAGACAATTTGACAACATTAATCTATTGCAGAGCTTGGTCCAGTCTTCTTCTTTCTCTCTTCTCTCCCCAAGGAGCAGCAGTAATAAAAGCTCAACAGCTCTAAAAGCAATCGATTCTGAAACAGTGTGGTGCAATTACCAGCCTGGATGGCGGCAATGACTTCCAGTAAAATAGAGAGAAGATGAATACAGTCTCTGCTCTGGAAGCAGCTTCTGTTGTAGAAGCAGCTGCAAGGCTCAGAAAGAGACACCACACAGGGCTTGGAGTGATCAGGGAGGTGAGTGGCTGGGAAGCCAGGAGCCAGACAGGAGGGGTTACCTAGGAGAACTCAGCAGACTGCAGGCAAGCAAGTGTTTCCAAAGTGACAGCTTACCCATTTATTCTGTAGAGGACCTGTGACCTTCCACAGCCATATGTTTCCTGCATGAACCCACACCCCTCCCCCATCAACCATAAAATCAGGTAAACTATCATGAAAAAGTCCATTCTAAAGCCTGAACAATGTGATCTGGAGAATGCCTATTCCATAAACTATTTTCAGTTCATTAGGTAAAATCCCAATAGCCTTCCTCTCTGGCCATGTTGTCATCACACTGACCCACTGGTGGGACATTATCGAGTAGTTCATGATCTTGTCCTTGTAGAGGAAACGGTGGGTTACCTTCTATCCCACCTATGACAAATCATATTACAAGGATGTTAGGAAAAGGCATTCAAAGACAATATGAATATTGTTAGGGAAATGGGGGACAGAGGTATTTGGAGTAAACTGAAAATGGCATTTAAGTTTTTTACATTTGTCAATGTGTTTTGAATTTATAATTTTATAATTTTTCATATTTTCTCATTTTAAAAATACTTTACTTTTATTTTTAATTATATGTATTCTGTGTGTGGGTTTGTGCAAGTGAGTATGATGCCTTCAGAGGACAGAAAATGTCATTGGATTCCCTTGAGCTGGAGTTATCGGTGGTTATACTCTAACAGATCTGGGTTCTGGGAACGAAACTCAGGTCTGTTACAAGAGGAATATATCTTTATCTATGACGACCTTCTCTCTAGGCCCTCAACTTTTTTCATTCTAATAGTTATTTTGTATTTAGCATATATTTTCCTAATAACTTTGCACATGTACACAGGCACTCTATAGACTGTCTAAGCATCTAATCCCATCAATCAAGGCTGTTTATCTATTCAGTCCTCTTGTTCTTAGCTGTATTTAAATGAGGAATTCTGTCACCATGGGTGTCTTTCCCTTCCCTGTTACTATGGCTAGCCACATAGAACTCTAAGAATAAATGTGCTGAAATCATGGCAGATTCTGGCCCTGCTCATAGTCAGTTATTTTAACAATAGATGCTATACAACATCTCTCACCCCAACCACAGTTATTTCTTTTTTTCTTTTTCTGTAAAGGCTAGGGTTTTTTTTTTCCCCTTCCCACTTGACTCTGTAGATTAAAACAATGTCTGTTGGAGATACTGTGATCACACCCCACCCACGCCCTGCCTCTGTAGAGCAGCCTACACTCTCTCTCTGAAGCAATTTGTTTCTTCCTTTCCAGTCTCCACTGAGGTTGGCTGAAGGTAAAGACACTAACAGCCAGTTGACAGTAAAAGAACACAGAGGAGATACAATTCTTCAGGGTTTTTTTTAGTAGGGTAATTTGGCTGAGAAATCACTGTAGAAATGAACTGAGAAATTATGGCTGCAGAAACAGTAAGTTGGCAAAATGAAAATATGTAACTTAGAACCCAAACAGGCATTATTTCCAACAACAGCAAAACAGTACTAGCTCAATAAAAGAAAACACACGTTAGGACTAGCTACATCATTGATCATCTTATTTATTCCCTCTGAATGAGTCTCTTCCGAATAGTCTGGCAAACTCCTACACACCCTTCACCACCCAGCTTGGGTTTTACTACCTCTGCAAAGCTATTCTTCAGCCTAGTAGGCAGAGAAAACCATTTTGTTCTTCATGCTTTTTTTTTATACAAATTTGTTATACTGAAATAAATTTGCATCCACAAGTAAACAAACATAGAATCTGTGGTCCCAAAGATGCACACCAGACCTCATCTTTCTCAGTATCTCCAGCATCTCCTGGGCTACATATACTGTTTGTGCCCTTGTAAGTTCAGATGGTGCCACATATTGTCATTATTACACTGCAGAGTGATACCTGGTGAGACCAAAGGACCCAATAGAGTTCCACACACTGTTTCTTTTCAATAAACCAGCCACACCCACGCCGTCCGTCTTCTTTCCAGTGCCATCCCATCCAGGTCATTTGAGTTTTCATCTTGTTTTCTGAACCCATCTTGCTTTTGACAGGAATGAATGGTCTTTCCATATGGTCCCAAATTTACATTTACATCTCGGCAATGCTACAGTCCCAACAATGCCTCACTTCCTTCCCCCTTTTTGTTCTCCTTTCTTCTTCTTCATGGACTTCTCTATGGTTACTCTTGAACTTCCTGCAGGTTTTCTCCAATGGACTCATAAACACCGAGATGAGATTTACCTACCATGCCTCTTAATAGAATCTGAATTTTTTCACTTTTGGACTTTCAGTATTTTACAGCACAAAGTTGATGCTGAACTTGGCCTTCTGTCTTGTATCAATCATATACTTTGGTGGTATAAAGAGTTTGGTGCACATTGTAATATTCATGAAGAAAATGACTAAAATGCTTCTCTGGCTCTACCCATCTAGGTGGGTGGGCACAAAATCATCCCCCTGCTACCTGTGTACTCTGATTTATAATACTGAAAGTCTTTACAGTGTCTTAAGCCTAGTCAAACCTTAGAATCCTCCTAGGAGGCAATCTAATACAGGAGGTGGGGTGGCCAGAGACCCCATGTGTCTTTCACAAAGGAGACATTTGCTTCTCTCTTCCTCCACCTTCTCATTAGGAGGGGTGTAGATTAACAGGAACTGTGGCTTCCTCACTTCAGGGACATACTAATAAGCATCCATTGGTGTCTAATTTCCAGAAGGCTTTTAGCCTGTCTCTATACTAAGGATCAAAGTTAACGAGCAAGTGTGGAAATTATATACATTGTTGGTTTCATGTTCAACTGTTGGAGGAAATGCCCAGCTGCACTGACCAGAAGGAAAGAGTTCTGAGTATTTGGATCTTGTCAAGTTCAATAAGGAACTAAAGGTACCATGAATTATTTGGCAGGAAATGAAAAGTAATGTTTGCCTTTTATGGATTCATCACATATGTCTCCCCCATTTTTTCTCATCCTGTATTTCATCATATCTCCCCAAGTGTGTGTTCTTCAGGCATCCTTACCTCACTGACTGTCCTCCTGTCTATCTGAAGCATCCTTTCCTTTCCCCACCTTCAAGCCTTGGAGATTGAATTTCTTTCCTGACTACTCCTATTTCAACCCCCAAACAAACTAGTAATTTACTTCCAAATAGAGGTAATTTGCACCCAAATGGCCTTTCCTTGGGTTCATTTCCTCAAATATTTGCTTTCAGCTAAGATAATTCCAACAGAACAGATTAACCCTCAGCTGAGCTCCCAAAATATTGTGTTTACACATCAGTGGAGAGCCCCTGACCCCACCTCAATTTTATAACATGAGGATTTTGTTGTTCTTGTTGTTCTTAGTAAGAAACAATATGGATAGACTCGAAGGAGACTTCAATGCATCTAGATAGTTCTCTCAAATAGTGATCCAATGGCTTCAGGGAATGTACAGTAAGCTGATGTTTTAAAATATGTTTTGTCACAGCCTTGCCTTTTAGGGACCCTCTGTACTCCTAACTAAGCCCAGAGTAGTGAGCATCACTCCCTGATATATATATATATATCATATATATGGATATATATATGATATATATATCCATACAGATAATATCTATGCATAGCTTTGCCATTTGTGGCATAGCAGCTGAGGGGTACCGGAGGGCGGGGAGTTGGTTAATGTCTGCATTTGTGGGGCGAGATCAGACTTCATTTCTCTCTGACGTCCTGTTGGATACAGGTTGGACAGACACAAGGCACCGTGGTGACTTTTTTCCCACAGTCTGCAGGCAGGACTATCGGGTCACCTGCCTGGGTCAAAGACCAGTGCTCTGGGCCAGAGAAAACTTGGCAAGTCCAGGGAAGTGCCAGTGTAGCTGGAGAAAGTTTTCTCCTATGGCGAAATCTCCTTCTGGCGGAATCACAACAGCTCTGAGGCAACTATTTGGTGAACGAGGTTTCCTTTATTTTTGGCGTAGGTGTTGTGTTTCTCCCATTTACTCTATTTAACCTCTAAGTCCACTCAATCTCCTGCCATCTATCAGATCTCCTGTCAGTACTCTCTCCCTTCTAACAGATCTCCCGAAGTCTGTGATTGCTGAGGGCTTTTGCACCATGTGAAATGGGGAGGGGGATTTTGGGTGTGGATGCACTCTATTGACTGAGATTGAGATGCTGGCAATGCTATATTTAGATGGCAAAGGTCACAGACACCGCTTACATGCCTGAGCTCACCTGTAACCTTCTGTGGTGTTGTTTCTACATGCCACATGGAAGGTAGTCCTTTGGGGGAGGGGGTCTATGTGCTCCAGAGGCAGGTGGAAGCAGAGAGAGAGAGAGCTTGATTCTCTCCAGGCTTACTTCTCTCAGTGTAGGATCTGGAGCCCCAACTTTAAGATTTCCGAGGAACTTTGGATTCGCTTGGATCTCAATTGTTCCCAGCCACACACCTTTGGAGCCCAACACTTATGCTTTCTTGAGGGACAGCCTTCCCTGTACTTAATGGTGGCAAATGGGCCTCCAGCATCCTGCTCACAGGATGGGTGAGTACTCATAGTTGTCCCCAGGTAGAGGCAGGAACAGGGTACAGCAGCAGGGCGGGTGGGTTTGGGGACACTAAATACCTAGTTTCCTTGAGCAGTTTTAGAGACTTTGATATCAAACAGACTTGGGTAAGAGTTTTGTTTGCACCTCTGACCTACTGTACCTTTGAACAAATTATTCACCATCCTGGATATTTATTTATTTAATAGAAGGGGTTCGCATACTGACTTGTTTATAGAGGTCAGATTCATCATTAACCCTTTGCATTACAGTCAGATTGAGTCTTCATACCAGTTCTGTTCTCTGCTGCTGCTGACAGACAAAATGAAACCCAAGTGGTGTAAGTGATTACAAAGAGAAAAAGCTGGGAAGTGGGGGAGGGGCTCTGCCCTGTCTCCAAATGCTAGGCTGACCTCTACTGATACTTGGGATAGCCACACCTGAACACTCTACATGAGACTGTGCAAGAAAAGCACAGACTGTTACCTGTGGGGCAGCTGCTATGTGTGCTGGGAACAGAGCAGGCATCGAAGAAATAAGAGTTGCTATTCTTTTCTCTGCCTTATTATACTCAACATAGTTTGCTATTTTAAGTCATTGCAGCGATAGAATGAAAGCAATAAGTGTTGACAGAAACATAAATCTCCCCTTAAAGTGAATAGGAGTTTATGCTGAGGTAACTGTGAGTAAGCAGAAACATGTTACCTTCGATAATATACTCTATGCAGAAGTAGTTACATAAACTTTCATAGTCTTAGAATAAGAGAAAACAATGAATCCAAGTGTCAGATACATTGGTGGGACACCATTAGGCAGGCCACAGTCAAGCAGGAAAGCCTCCTCCATTACGGGTCTCAGATACGATCTGACGACATTGGTAGCCTTGGGTTGGTGGAAGCTAGTGGCAAGCTAAGTTAATACAATAAAGTTTTCTCCTTATAGCTCAAAGACTTCTAGGTCACACACAGAGGTGGTGAATGAGTGGTTATTAACAGGGCTAACAATAGTCCAAGATAATTTTGGCTCTGATTTTAGAGCTTTCCAACTGTCCACAATCACTAAGTTCTAATCAATCAGACTTACAGAACTTTAACAAAGCTCTAGATTTTATTTTTATTTTTTATTTACTTTTCTTCTGGGAACTTCAGTTTAGAATGGCAGCATGTGTTTTGATAAAAATTTCTTAGTGTATAATCTGAAAACTAGATGATACCATTTGCTTGCTTCTGTTACTTCAAATGTACCTCTGTAAGGCAGACAGTTAGGACTCCATATATAAAGGGCTCATGGCTCTGTCTGTGCAGGAAGTGAGGATATCCAGACTTACACTGGAGTTTGCTGAGAAACTGAGGTGTGATACGTGAATATCACAGGAAAGAAGGCTGTTGTCTTTGGCCCTTGGTGCTTTTAGCTGTCTCTGAAACTGAGTACCAGCTTTGATGTGGTGCATTTTTTATGAGCTGTGCAGTTAGCCATGAAAAGAAATACTAGAGGTTTCCTCAGGGATAAATTAGCATAGCAAAGTTCCTCCTTCCTAAGTCTCCCAGAGTGTGACTGTTCACTGACTGCATGCTTCAGCCTCTACTCAAACACTAAACCTGAGTAAAATCCTGGACATCCACACCTTCCTGTGGGAAGGAAGACAGAAGGCCAGCAGCTCAAATTTCACCATAGGTTTCTTCAGAACTCACAGGGGAGGAAATATGATCCAAGTGTGCTGAAAAATATTGCTCTATCATTTGTTACCCCAGAGAATGCAAATGAGTAAGCATTCACAGAAACAGTGAGGTAGAGGATTGCAGTCTGTGTTTCAATAAAACTTTATTTCCCAACAGCTCCACTAACACAAAGGACCACTGCTTTTCTTGTCCCAGTGTGAGATCAAATCATCTCAGAGCAGACCCTTTGTAAGGTTTACACACTATCTTTTGGGAAGAAAAGTTTGTAAAGGTAGAAAAGGAAGGAAGAAACTAAAAACAACTTTTGTCAACAAACATCTTACTTCCTCATCTTCCCTTCAGAGAAACAATCCTGAAAGAATTAAGAGCCAAAAGTGTATCCAAAGGCAGTGATCAGTAAGATATTTATCAGACACCTATAGCATGACAGGCACTGGTCTGAAAGCTCACAGGAAACTCCTCTTCATCCAGGGGGTAGATATATTTGAGCCCATTGTGCAGATGAGAAAAGTCAAACTTAGGATTCTGTAGCTTCTTCCTAGTCACTATCTAGTAGATGCCAGAGCTGAGAATGTCCATGGCTAACAGTTTTTAATGCCCAGACCAAAAAAAAAAAATGTTGATTTTTTTTTTAGAGTTATTAAAGGGATACAGAACAATTATTCCTCACTTTGGAGTGGAGGAAGCAAATATTCAAAGTAACCTACCCAAAATGCCTTGCTTCTGATCCTCTTGTTCAGGAGACTTACACACAGCCTCACTCTCAGAGGCTTGACAACATGGTTCCTCCTTGGTAGTGGTGAGTCTTTTTGAAACTGACTTCTTCACTGAGCTATAGGCACAGTCTTATCTAAATCCTCTCTGGACCACTGTGAGTATGAAGGTTGCTTTCTGGCCCCATTTAATCTGCTTGACATATATTTGTCAAACATTGTCCTAGTATAAGTGTTGAAGTATAAATATTTTGGAAAATGTCAATGTGCTCCATGCAAAGTTACTACTTTTTATCTAATATAGACAATTGAGGAGGAAGCAATGGGGCTAGGAAGATGGATCATGCCCTGTGAGCATGGGAACCTGTGTTTAATCCCAGAATACACATTAAAAAAAAAGACAAGGCATGGTGATACATATTTGTAATTCTGGCTTTAAGGAGACAGAGATGGTCAGATCCCTGGTGTTTGCTGGCGAGGCAATCAAGCCTTGCTAAGGAAGCTTGAGTCCCAACAAGAAATCTTGTCTCAAAAAAAAAGACAGACCATCTCAGAGGAACAACAGAGTTTGACCTCTGACTTCCACATACAGACACACATATGTGCATACACATGCACACACAATGGAGCCAGAAGATCTCCACAAAGAGAGTGGAGGAAAAGACTAATGTTCCTAAAGGTCAAACTGTAATTCCCAGAAGAACAGGTGTCTTTAGTGTAATTTTTAGAAACATGAGCAAAACATGCCACTAGAATATAACTTTAGACCACATCAGGATGTGACACAACAACTTAATAGAGTTGCTCCTGCCTAGCTAGCTAGCCTGTGCTTTGTTGAAAGTATCTTAGTTTCCGAGTATCAATGGCTGATCTCCTAAGCAGAAAAATGGGGCCAGATGGGATGCTGGAGACATGATGGGCCACTGAACAGATTCAGAAAAAGACATGTGCCACCTTCTCTATATAAGTAAATTTTCTGCATTTTAGAAGGCCCAGGAGATATTGACCTTGGACTAATCCTAGTCCCAGCAGTGAGTGTGAATTCACATGGGTAGTAAGTATGTCTGGATCAAGGAATTCTGTCTCATGTCTGACTCCTGGTATGGATGAACCCAAAATCACACAGCCTGCTTCCTCCTGCCTGTAACCTCAGGTGTGGGGAAAGCAGAGGGGTTGAAAGATGAAGTGTGTGTTTTGTAGAAGGAAGATACAGGTTCAGGAGACAAAAGTTCACTTTATACACACACCTGCTATTCAGGGTGATGTTCATAGAAGTCTCCAGACCCAGAGCAGGGTCAGGTGATCCCATCATCATAGAAAACCACTGAGGACAAACTGTTAAGAAAAGCTCCCATCTGTCCATTAAATGCAACTTGGTATCTGCATTCAGTAAACACAGTGTTGATTGTGCCTGCAGCAGGAATTTTTGTCTCTGTACAAGATGAAGCTATTTACGTTTGTATAAGGTACCCTGCTGCATATCTGCCTGTATGTATGTATGTATGTTCTATATCTTTATGTACAAGACTTAGAGTTCACTCAAGAAGGAGATATGCTCTTGTCTTCAAAGGCCTTCAGGGATGTAGAAATTGAGGGCTTAGCAAATTTAAACATCCCATTCACTCTGATTCCCAGGCATATAAGCTCAGTGCAAGTTGGGGCATTTAGAATACGTCACACTCTTCAGTTATTCTTTGCCCTTCTCCTCCCAGAAGTTTCTCTCTCAGCCTCTGCTCCCCCCTCCTCCCTTGCATGCTTGAAGCTGCATCCATCAAAAGTACACATGCGGCAATTCCACTGTGTCCTCACGAAGAGAGAAATCCCTGGTCAGGCAAATCCAAAGTGATAGGTCATTGAAGATACTTTCCAATTAGCTCTGGAAGGCAGGTATTGAGTCTATATCTCAATTTGAAAACAGATGCCACTAGTGTTTACGGAATTTATAAGTCTTCCAATAAATCAATAAGTCTAAGCTATAAATTTCATCCAGGGACTTCCTCCTTCTGACTGGCCCCTTCCTCATTGTCATTCATTTTATTAACTCTATCACTTTCTGAACACCACAGTTCCATAGTGCTAGCCTCCACTGCTTTGGCTAAAGACAGACATTGCATGAAGACAGAACAGCTAAAGGTTTTCAAGCTGGAGACAGGATTCATTTAAACAAAGGATCATAAAATATTAACATCAGCAAGATTTAGCTGAGTAAACATGAGGTTTTAATCTTCATAGTCACCTGGCTGATTTTGAAATCACCTAGGAGACATATCACTGGGAATGTTTGCACGAGTACTCAATATATAAGTTGACTGAAGGAGGAAAGTCACATCTTGCATGAGGGTAGCATCCTTCCATGGGTTGAGGTCCTTAAGTTACTTTTGTCAGGTATTTGGGGACAACAACAAGAAAGCAAGTAAGACACTTTAAAGACATGTAGACTTTCAGTCTTCATTCAGGAGCTCTAGTATGTGTGGTGACATCATCATTGTCACTATTTTGAAAGTCAGTCTGGAGGCCACACACATGCTGCACTGTGTGAAGTGTCAAAAGAAAGGGGATGGAATCATCCAGAAAGGTGATGATCTCAGCCAGGCTCTATACAAGACGTAATTATAAGCAGTGAGGTGCCACACAATGCCCCATATTCAGAGATAGAATGTTTCTTACTCTCTGATGACTCTGGACTGAAGTGTGGACATGCTGTAAATGCAACGGGAGCCTGCACATGGGAATTGGTCCACAAGGGAGGCTCAGTTAATGTATGTTGAAAGAGTAAGTGGAATTAAGAGAGAGGCTGGTAAATCAGGAGATTACTTGATTGATATCTGGTTTACAGATTCAGCTGGAGCTTTTCCTAGTTGCTTTACATCCCTGTACTCTTCAGGCTTGACTACACAGATGGCCATTCCATTCCATCCCTTATCCCCACCTTGAGTCAGTGCTTCTCATAGTGGAAGTAAATGAGCTTCAGAGTCGATAACAAACACATAGGCTGGGGTTATCCATGAGACACAGTTTATGGAAGAGTTCTCCATTTAATGATGGACTTACTTATTCAAAAAAGTAAATCTAGGAAGAGAGACAACCTATGCACCATTTGCACTACTGTTTGAGTGACTTATGGGGACAGTAGACAATGATGATCCTTAATTCTGAAGAACTGAGAGTCCTTGTTTATGTCAGGCTCATTTTCCTGCTATTACCACCTGTGAGGGCAGGGACACCTACCTACTCAGTGAGGACAGCAGTGCTATTTTATACTTATAACTGACACTTTTATTTTTGAAACTTAAACACATTATATATGTTTAAAGTTGGGACTCTGTGGAAGTTGTTTGCTCTTGATGGCACCATCAGAGTATCAAGGTTGGTTTGATTAACTGAGTACACTCATGAGGGCTGAGACAGAACTCAGGGTTTGGAGAAATTGTAATGGCATTTATTCAATTCTACTGTTTATGAGGCACATTCTGAACCATTATTTTATTCCAAGTACAAGGATGCTGTGAGGTTGTGTTTCCTCTGTAGCAGAACAAGGGAATCTATATCTAAAAACTTCATAATTTGCCAGTAGTTAGAGAGCCAGAGAGTGCCAGCACAGGGTCTTTCATGGTTTATGTGTCTGCAAAGCTCCCGTTTTGGAGTTCTGGCTATTACACTACCTTCCTAGTTTATTAGTGTGAACAAAGTGCTCATACATTGCATCTGAATGTAATTTTATAACTTACCAGGATTCATTTTCTGATCTTAAAATGATGATGATGATAATAATAAATAAAATATCTTTCTGAATAAGGTCCTGGTAGCGGGGTTGGGGAGGAATGCCCTGTTCTCATTAAATGCCTATTTGCTAATCCCTAACACCTGCGACTGTCACTGTCCTTGGTGCCAAAAATAAGAGTTGCTATTCAACTGAGCATAAAAGAGAAAGCATATCCTTCCAGAATTAACCAGGTGGGCTCAGTATTACCACAGAGTCCAGTAAGAAAGGATCAAGATGATGTTGCTGAGTTTGAGGAGCAGCATTCCTTTCCTAAGAAGGAGCCCACCAGTCAATGGTAGCAGGTAGCTTTCAGGAGCTGGTAAAGGTAAAGGAACAAATTTGTCCCTAGATCTCGAATTAGTAATTGGCATCTCAGTGGCTTGATTCTACTCAGAGAAACCTCTATGGGACTTCTAGCCTATAAAACTATGAGATAATACATGGGTGTCATATTCATCCATGAAATTAGTGATAATTCATTATAGCAGAATAAGAAAATAATGTGAGTATCAAAGGGGTTTATAAACAAAATAATAATAATAATAAAACCAAGTAGAGGAAAAATAGAGATGAAAAAAATTAGAGCAGATGCAACAGAAACCAGTGAAAACACAATGCAAAGATGTGACCCTGTGGTTCTCAGCTGTTGTCCACTGAAGAGACTTCTTTGGACTAAGAATATTGTGGTTTTCTCCAGACCCTCAACCTTCTCCCATCACAAGGGCCAGACAAGACAGGCTCTTAAATTCCTCAAACATCAGATTTCTTTGACAGCTTGGTTGAAAAGGAAACACAGGCTGCTGGGGTTCAGTCCCATAGTTGTTTATTTAATAGATATAATATGAGGACCAAGAACAAGTCTTTACAACAAGCTACCAGCTTATTCTGATGGCCAGAGACTTTGAGACTTGTTTTGAGCAATGATTCTTAGAACAGTGGGCTATATATAGTATTCTCCCTTTAATAACATTAATTTTAATTTGTTGACCCATCAAAATGCACTCCTATCCCTATAGCCAGGGCCTTAGAAACTCTATGTCTCTCTCTCTCTCTCTCTCTCTCTCTCTCTCTCTCTCGTGTGTGTGTGTATTTGTGTGTGTGTGTGTGTGTGTGTGTGTGTGTGTGTGTGTGCAGGTGCATATTCACGTGAGTGCACACATATGTGTAAAAGGATAATAAAGTTGATGTTAAGTGTCTTCATCAATCTCTTTCCTTAGTTTTTAGAGATCTTTCATTGAATCAAGAGCTCCTCAATTTAGCTCCCCTGGAAGCCAACAAGGTCTAAGAATCTTCCTATATCTGCCTCCTCAGTGTTAGGTTTAGGTTTTCAAAATGTCTACTATCATTCTTGGATTTTTATAGTGAATGCTGAGGATTCAAACACAGACCCTCATGCTAGGAATTTAGCAAGAGATCAATCATTGTAAAAAGAAAAAAAAAATGTCATACCTTCCACCACTCCAGGGTTGGAAAAGGCACAACTAGTTACAGTTTTGCATCCTCATACATGGCCTCATCAGGCAGAAATGCCATTGCACTATAAAGTCTTGTGATCATGATGCTTCCATGTTCTCTCCCTCTTATCCTTATAGAGATAGTCTAAATAATGAAAACAGATCCTCATGTCCCTAAGGTTCCATCCTGTAATTACTTGTGTATGATCTTGGCAATTGTTTTCTGTGCAGGAGAACAGAAAAAATTCTATAAATGCATGTTGGGGAGGTGTTAAGCATTCTAAATGTTAATTAATTGGTCCTGTTTGCTGTCTGTAACTTATATTGACTCTGATTGGTTAAATAAAATGCTCAGGCCTGAGATTGGGCAAAGACAAAGAAAGGTGGGACTTCCTAAGATTAGAACAGGAAGCCTGCGCTTTAGAAAGAGGAAGAAGAAGGAATTCCAGCCAGCAGTAGGAAGAAGAATGCATTCCAGCCAGGAGCAGGAAGAAGCACACACCATGGGTTAGAAAAAAGAACCTCATTCCACATGGCCAAGAACATCGGCATATCGTAGAGAATAGCAGTCCAAGGGGACGTATGTATATATGGGGTCATATTTTGGTAATAGAATTAAGAGCTAGCTTAGATGGGCCAGGATTTCACAACTCAGGCTGAGGCTTGTTAAAATCCACATGGTGTCTGTGTGTGCTCATTTATAACGGCTGCCAAACCAATTAATAATAATCTAAATACTGTTAAACAATTTAATTAATCATTTCTACAAATGGTGGCCCAACGTAATTTAGTTAATTTTTTTTTTTTTTACAAATGCATGCACTTCTTAAAGGCAGGAATTTTTATGCTCTGAGAATGTTTTTACTTCATCTTACCTACTCTTCTACTGGTAGCTGGCCACTATGACTATGTAGTAATAAAAATAGGACAGAAAGCTCAACTATGTCCCTTAATTCATCACTTCTGCCCTCCTGGGGTATCATGACATCTGAAAAGTTTTAATTTTTCCTTACCTATCTTTTTCATTTACTTTCCATGTTTGGAATGAAATGTATGATGTCTAGAAACTTGAGTCCACAAAGCTTCAAATTTTAAGAAGCAAAGAAACCATACATGAGCATATTGGCACATTACAAAATGGAAGCCTGCAAAGGACATTGACTTGGTCTTTATTCAACTGACAATATTTAAAATTCAGGAAATTGTTCATACATGGCATCTCTTGTCCCATATTTCTTTATGTTCATAATCAGTGAGATCTCAGTGGTATATCACTGTATTATCTAGTTGAGTAATGTAATCTGTAATTTTCCACCTGAACTGCTTAATAAAAACACATTACCTCTTTAGTCTTCTCTGTCTCTCTAAATATTTCAAGATCTAAGTTTGTTTGAGCAAACTGTGTCATGTCAAACTTAGTCAATGTTGTCATTCACCTTGAGATACAAGGGGTACATGTGATTCAGGGACTTACCCTAGGAAGTTGACAACCCCTGGCATCTGTTAATACCTTGAAACTCACCCTAGGAGGTCCAGGAATAAACTAGCTGATCTGGGTCTTAGAGAACCTGAGGAAACCCCACTAACCATCTATATCCTGAGTTTTTAATCCCCCAATAGAATCTCTGAGACTAGGCCTCAATTATCAATGATAGAAGATCCTGCATGCAACTGTATTTACAATTCAGTAAACAGGATGCTGAATGATGTCATTACCTGTGCCAAATCCCTATGTTATGTATGATAAGCAATATTGCAGATGAAGATTAAGGTTGGAAACCTGGGATGGGCACTAGTTGAGGCCAGGACAATGAGACTTTGCTCGTGTTTATGGTGGCTTGGTGCTGTTTGAAGACATGACTAACATTTTTCAAAGTCAGCAGTCTCACTGATGGAAATCAATAGAAATGAGTGTTAAAGGCTAATTATAAATTAGAAGGAGCAGCATTCTCTTTCATTGGAACATTTCTATCTTTATTTTTAGATAGCCCTTTCCCCTTGACTGTATAGAGTGTGTGTGGTTGGAAGCTTCTCTTATCATTTGCCATTCCCAGGAACACCAGTTATGTCATATTTTACTCCACGAACTAAAAAAGACACTTTCCTTTTTCATCTTCCCTCACAGAGAAACCTGCTACATAGCTGGGTTAGCCATGTTTACACTCTGTCTAATAAAAGATAAAAAAAAAAAAACCAAAACCAAAAACAAAACAACAACAAAAAAACCCTCTAACATCCAAGGCTGTTTGTTCTGAAGGGACTGCTGTAAAACAAGTGTGGAGAGTTCTTTTACCTGTTTGATTTTAATTATAGCACACTACCTTTGGCTCACTTTTAAAATTTTAAGTAGATAGAGCATCCCTAAGAAAGAAGGGTGGCTTGAAAAGGGAACTTCATGTTCTGCTTTACAAGGAAGCTTACTGGGAGATGAAAAGCAACTTTGAGATAAAACAGCACACCAGCCAAGAGCATGTTCAGTTCTTTCTTCTGTCTTTCAAATAGATATTGACCAATGGCTGATAAGAAATAAATCAAGTCTTGGGAAAGATGCCCTTATGCATAGGAAGATTTTTTTTTAATAAAAGAAAACTCTATGTTTCTTATTAAGACTCTTAAGGAACAGCCAGAAAGCTTTGGTTAATGTACCTCATTACAAGTGCTGGGACTTTAGGTGTGGCCATTTTTACAGCATGATATTGAGAAAGACACAGGAAGAATCATTCAAAATTATTGGTGTATAGCACATGGTGTAGCTTTCACGGCTAGACTATGTGAGGCTCCTGTTACATATGTACAATGCCGCAGAATACCAAGTTCAGACAAGGTCACCTAGACATAAGAGTAAGACAAAGTCACAATGCTTCTTAAATGTACCTAAGTGCAGCAATAACAAAGCCCTTGATTTGTGTCCTGAATACTACATTGGTTAGCTTTCTCATTGCCATGATGGAACCCCTGACTTGGAAGGAAGGGTTTGTTTTGGATTACAGTTAAAGGGGATAGAACTCATCATGGTGGAAGGGGCAGTGAGCTGCTGGTCATATCAAAGGCAGTTAGGAAGCTGAACATGAACAAGAAGTGGGGCAGGGCTAGAAGACTCCCAAGGTCTGCTTCAGTGACCTACTTCCTCCAGTGAAGTTCCACCTCACAAATGGTCTGAAATCTTCCTGACTTGTTCCATGAGGTGAGGCTCAATAATTCACATATGGGAACCTATGGGGAACATTTCATATTCAAACCAAAAAAAAAAATCAATATTGGTTGATCTCTCTTTTCTGCCACTACCCTATTTATCCCCATTCTGATCTTTCCCCAAAGAGCTAAGATTTACTAAGAAGCACATTTTTCATATAGCTTTTGGTTTCTCACGGTCTAGAGCAGACCATGTTTACTTGAAATATCCCACCTTACTAGAACAAAATTTAAATCTTTGGACATGTTTTCTTTTATTTTTCTAAAACTTGATCAGAGACATGACAGTTTCTCATGGTTGTTTCCCTCCCTGCAGCAAATCATTCCAAGAGCAAAGATGTTGGTTCTTATGGTCTTTGAAGGGATTCACACTACAATCAAGTGTTGTCCACACAGAGATTCCAATTTCACAATGAAACATTTAATGTTTCACAAGTGTTTCAAGATCAAGAGTACGGTCCTTGGCCTAGTCATGAAGGTTTGGAGGATCTGCCTCTGGCTCTTTCCTACTTCACCAGGCCTAAGAAAGAGTGTCTTGAGTGGGGGCTCCTGAAAGGAGCAGCCTCTAGGACATGTCCGTGTATTCTGTATTGGGAAAAGCTCTTTGCAGATATGATAAAGAATTTCAAGAGGAAGTGGTAGTAGATCATCTACCTGGGCCCCACATTCTGTGACAAGTCTTCTTACAGGAAAAGATAAAGGAAGAAAGAGGAAGCACATGGGAGAAAGTAATGTGGAGACAAAGCCTGACATTAGAGACCTATGTATGGTATCCACCAGACTGTGGCAGAGAGGCAAGGAAGAAACTCCTGCTCAGCATGTCCATAAGAAACCAGCCCGGATGGACCTAGGCCCTCTGGAAATAAGTAGCAGTTGTACAGCTGGACCTTCATATGGGACTCCTAGCAACAGGAGCAGGGGCTGTCTCTGACTTCATTCCCTGCCTTTGGATCCCTTTCCCCTAACTAGGATGCCTTGGCTAGTAGATTCAATAGAAGAAGATGTGCCCAGTCCTACTGCAACTTGGTATGCCAAGGCTGGTTGACATCCATAGGAAGTCTCCCCTTTTCTGAGGAGAAGAGATTTAGGTAGATGTGGGAGAAAGAAGTGAAAAGGAGGGACTTAGAAGAGGAACTGGGTGGAGAGGAAGGAGGGGAAGCTGCTATTAGGATGTAAAGAAATAACTTAATTAAAAAAAAACAATGAAACCAGTCCCGATGACTTGATTTTGGAATTCTTACCTCCAGAACTGTGAGGAACATGTATTTTTACTTTAAGTTGTCAAGTTGTGGTAAAATCTGTATTAGAAAGTTAATGTGGTGGTTCATCTCCATTGTCAACTTGTCTGGATTTAGAATCACTGAGGAAACACATTTCTGGGCGTGTCTGTGGGACTGTGTCCAGAGGACTTAAGACATATGCTGAGGATACCTAAGCTCTCCAATGGCCTGGAGTCCCAGACTAAGTGAGAAACAAAAATGGAGAAAAAAACATAGCATGAGCATTCATTCTGTTCTGATCCTGACTACAGCCACAAAGGGATTCCTGCCACCAGATCTTCTGGACCACAAAAGTGTGAGTCAAAAAAAAAAATCTCTTTAAGTTGCTTTTCTTGGGTATTTTGTTATATCAATGAGAAAAGTAAGTGATACAATTAAAATATTCTTTCTCTTGCAATGCAGATCCTTTTTTTCCCCTGCTAACCATTCAGGCAAAGGTCTTTCTGGTTTTCTTCCTAACTCCTACTTGTTTTTAAAACTCATTTCACTGGTGGCTGGATAGAGGGCTCACCAGCTAACACTGTTGGCTGATCTTGCAGAAGAGCAAAGTTAGGTTCCTTGCACCCAAATTGGGTGACTCACAACTACCTGTAAGTCCAGAGGATCTGCTGGTTTCTTTTGGTCTCCAGGGGCACACACACTCACACATACACACACATACATACCTCACATATACAGCTACATAATGAAACATAAAATAAATCTTTTAAAGGGAGCCTCAACTCATACCCCATCCTGGAAATCTGATGTAGGTGTTTCCATAACCTAAAATTTCCCTTTTCCAGGATTTTGCACTGCACATACTGCATGACTAGCTGATCCATTGTTTTGGGGAAGTCTGCCAATTTCCATAAAACTTCATAGAAGAAACTGTAGACTTCCTAAGAACAGCAAGACACTGAGAGTTGCAAACAGTTGAGAATCTGGATCTGGGACAGCATCATATCAGAACATAACACCCAGGAGCAGGGCATGGGAAGGATAAAAGTACATTCATACTCAAACTTGGAGAAAAGAAGCAAGCACCCTTTGTCTCTTATATGTGCCATCTGATTTTTATTATTTTCCCAAGAGTCAGAGCACTATAATGGGGCATTTAAGGCATCTCATAAATTTAGCATTATCTACCTACTCTCCTTTCCTTTCCTTTTCCAGGTAGCAATATAAAAGACAGTGGAGAGATATGCAATGTCAGAATACTTTTATCTGCAAACCAGGTAACTTGGCCAGAACAGTATGAATGAGATATGAATCAGAAATATCAGCAGTGCCTAGATTTTGTTTTTAATCTTATTTGTGTATACAGACATGACTCTGTCCTAGACAGTTTGGGGGCATCATAAAACAAAACATCCCCATTACTTCAGTTCAATGGCCCTTGCTTTGACCAAGTCACATGGTGAGTGGAGGAGCAAGTGGAGGAGTCTGACCATTGTTGTGGCATCTGAAACTGGAGCATTGCATCCTAAGCCTTGCTCTCTAGCTGGATATTGGGTGGATGTTGTTCAATCTCTCAGTGTGCCAGCTTTATCAACTGTAAAATGGATTCACAGGGGCATTCTGTGAACAAAGTAAGTTACTATATATTAACTGTTAGGATATGCCTCACATTGATTAGAGATGGAATCAGAAGAACTGACTGAGAGGTATCAGACATTCCAAGAAGTATGATTTTTGTCTCTATATCTCTCAGTAATTTCCTACATTTTATTGACAATGAGACTGACACTCAGAAGACAGATAATTTATTCAAGATAGCAAAGGACTGGGTGTTGGTGCATAGCTGAAATCCCAGCACTAGGGAGATGGAGACAGGAGGATCAGAAGTTTAAAGCCAGCCTTATTGGTGAGTTGAAAGCCAGCCTGGGCTACAGTGTGGGACCCTCTCTGAAACAAACAAGCAAGCAAGAAGTCCTTCAGTGGCAGAGACAGAAAGTGGAGCTGAATCTTGTTGGCATCAGTCCCAGGTTCTTTCCACTTCTTGCTCTTGAGTATCATGTCCTGGAACTCACTATGTAGACCACATTGGCCTCAAACTCACAATCCCACTGTCTCTGTCTCCTGAGTGCTCAGATTAAAGGTGTGCACCACCATGCCCAGCCAAAGATTTTTTGCCCCTTCTCTCCTCTAGCTAAAATGACCCATTTGTTTCAGATGTGATGGTGTCATTAATTATACATACTTAGATTATTTTTTTTACCCTCTCTTCTCCTTCCCTACTCCACTCCTCCTCATTCTACATGGAGTCTAATACATAGCCTGGCTCCAGAAATCACAAGCAGGCCTTGCGCATTTTCTTCTTTCCATTCTCTAAATCAGCACACATATATGTGTACATTTATTATTATTAATTACTCATTGTTGTTATTGTCGTTGTTATAGAGTGTGTCCACATGCCACAGTGTGTGTGTGTGTGTGTGTGTGTGTGTGTGTGTGTGTGTGTGTGTGCAGAAGTCACAGGACAACTTTGTGGAGTTAGTCCTCTACTTCCACCCTTATGTGTGTCCTGGGGTTGAGCTCACTCTGGTCACTAGTCCTACATGGCAATCACCCTTACCAGCTGAGCCACCTTGTTCACCCCTGCTCTCTAAGTTGTAACTCTTTAAGGTAATCTTCCCTCAGGGACAGATGTCAGAAATAACACACACATTCAATTCGGGCAACACAGCTCAGTATAAGTTAGTTGGTCTGGTTATTGGGGTATTACCAGGACCACATGGACAGCAGCTTCCCTACTTGTAAAACCCCTGGACACTCAAAAGCCTACAGGTAAAAATGCCTACTTCAGAAGCACACAGTCCACCTTGTGTTCTAGCCTTGTTGTTAAAGAGGAACCTGAATCTAGCACTAGACTAGCTGAAGGAAGTCTCTGGGTATCCTAGAGGCAGAAGAAGCTTCTATTTCAGACATTCCTGGTCTGAAACCTTTGGTACCATCACTTAGTAGCTGCTCAGTTTTACCTGTGTGAGCTTCAGTTCTGTTAAGCTATTCAATAATACTTCTTACTACACAATTGCTCTGAAGAATAAATATGATGAAGAAAATGGAATACATGGTACACAGATTTTGCTCAGTGTGTAACAGGGAATACAAACTGGTGTGTAACACAATCACTCCTCCTGTTAGTTTGAACTGAATGCTTCCAGTAAAGTCTCTCAATACCAAATGGGGAGAAGAGGAGGAGAATATTCTCAACCAAAAACTGAAGTTTCTTCTCATCCTGGAGCGTAGCCACCAAACAAGCTTTTCCCCTGAAGATTTCAATAATGAATTCCTATTTAATTGACGCTGCACCGATCCATGCTTTGCACCCACAACACTCTCATTCTCCTCAGCAATGCTGAGCAGGAAGGAGCTGTTAAATCAGTCAGTGAGCATAATGAACTCCGGTTCTCCTTCAGGAGGGCAAAATTACAAACGTGCTTTTCACTCCCAGACAATTAATTAATTTGTTTACACGATTGCCTCGCTTTGTTTTATTTCATAATTCTTTCCTCTCCATTTGCCTAGCTAGTCTCAAGGGTTTGCCCTTAACTCTTTCAGGTGTCCCTACAGGGCCCAGCAGAATGAGACTTAAAGGGGCCCTCTCAACTCGAATGCATTTCAGATCTGGAGATAAAAGATAGCTGCAGGAGACAGTTTTGACAGTTTTCAATAGGTCTGTATTGTATTCATACTCTAAAGCTAGGCTTGGCTAGCATGATCTGCACCTCATATCCGTATCTGGAAGGCACAAGAAATTGTTGGGGGCGGGGAAGGTCAGAGGGCTGATTACCAGTGTGGTGCCTGCTTAGCATCCTGAACCTGCTCGTTGGGGTGCCAGGGTTCTCTTTTTTCTAGTGTTTTGGGGAAATTTCTGATTCATTCTCAAGCAAATTATGGCTGTAGCCAAATGATCATGTCTATACTTGTGTTATTATTTCTTATTGCTACATGTTTAGCAGCTGACAAGATACGATGTTGGCCGGCAAGGATTTTCTAGGCTTCTGCTCTCTCTTCCCTTTGGTTTCTCTATTTTTGTGTCTATGTATTTTGCACATTGCTGTGCTTTTGAGTGACTTGTGACTCTCCCATTAATCAAGGCTTAAACATCTAGCAGATTTCACATGCATTCCTCTTGGAGAGGTTTCTCTGAAAGAGCTAACACAAAGATCCCTGCAAAGTACTGGCCTTGGTGACACATGAAGGATTCAAGCATAGTTTAAAGAAGGCTAATCTGAATATTCACCTTTTTATTATTATCATTTTCCTCACTACTACGGTGCCTCCTTTGTCCCATATACTGTATTAGGAACTTCCAGTGCAAAATCTGTTTTAATTTGACATATTTACCCATCTTAAGTGTACTTGTGGCCAAGGACACCCTCCTTTCAATGAAGTCTCAGTTTTTGTTCTAAACTAAGCCCCAGCCTTGGCCACAGATTAGACTGCTGGTCCATGTACACTAACGATGTTCATTCCAGAGACCACATAGGTGGCATGCACAAACCAGTGGTCTTTTCTAAGTTTCAAGATTGTATTTACAATATGATATACTTGTACTGAAATAACCTGGAAGCTTACTACCAGACCCATGCTACCATTGGTATTCTAATGGGTTTCTCAGTGGAAGACGGAAAAGAAAGGGAAGAAGAACCAAATGTCTCCTAGACCTAACCTGCTCCAGGTTAGGGTACATCCAATATAGGGAGCATATATGACAACTAAGTGCATGCCTTACATCTCAATTGTTGCAAGTTGTTATTAATTATTCTTGATGACTGCGAAGCATGGAGTAAGCTGGGCATGCTTGCTCCAGTTGTTTGCCCGGCTCTGGGTGATGAAAATGGGACTTTGTCATCCTCTCTTTTGTTTCTTTTAATGTGTGTGCTCGATCATTAGCTGTCATCACATGAGAACTTCAGTTTATTATTAATGATTGCAGTAAATTATTGCTGTGCAATAAACTGACTGGGAAAGGAGGGCATTTATAGATTTTTGAGCCTTGCCAAAATAAACATTGTGCCAAAAGATTTTCAGACACAATCCTAGGGAGAGTATTTTATCGGGGCGGGGGGCATTTTCTTCAGATGGTAAAATATTCTTAGATGACTATGGATAGCCTGTCAAATTAAGGACTTGGTGACACAGTTGGCAAGGCAGTTTAGGAGGTAATAACTTAACCTTGACTAATGAACAGGAGATCTGAGGTAAGTCAAGATAAGCTTCTCAAATTCAAAATCACAACTTTTCTGAGTTGTTGCTGGCCTCAGCTCTTTTCTTCGAAGCAACTTTTGAGTCTAAAGTAGATGATAACACTAGAATGAATGAATCCCATACTGGGTACTTCAACACCACCTTATGAAAAGGATATAAGTAGTACAGTATCCTATTTAAAAGCTAAGAGTTGGAATGCTAACTTTAATATGAGTTCCACCACTAACTAGCTATGCCGTCGGGAGCAAGCTCCTTTTGTTGTTGTTTTGTCTTGTTTTGTTTTGTTTTTTTTTTTTTTTTTGTTTTGAAACAGGGTTACTCTATGTAGCCCTGGTGGTCCTGGAATTCTTTCTGTAGACCAAACTGGTCTCGAACTAGGGTACCTCTGCCTCCTTAGTGCTGAGATTAAATACATGTACCAGCACTTCCTGGCTGATGAGAAAGTTCCTTAAACAATCTGACTCTCCTTTTCTTTTTATCAGTAAAGTGGTGATAATAAAAATATATAAATATTTTCTGAGAAATAAGAATACACATTGGATAAGTAAAAAATATAATTGAGTTACTTCTGATAGACTGATATATATTGGGCTTACGTCAGTAAGACACCCCATGCTTTGGGTACGCTCATCTGCAGGTTTTCAGGTTTTCTCTTTTTATCACAACACAAAGTAGTTTTATCACAATACAAATCCAAGTTCTTAACTGGGGAGAATTTTGAAGGTTGCTAAGGAACCCTCCCATACTAGTAAAGATATTATCTCCCAAAAGAAGTCATGTTGAGATAAGCAGGAGCGGGATGAACTGAGAAATACTATATTTGCTAACATCATCCATGATTTCAGCAACTCCTTCGCAATTGTATCTGAATGTAATTTTACACCTGGGAGAGGACTTAGGAGGTAGTGAAGAAATGTGTGGTCACATGGGTACACTCTGGTTCCTCCACCCATGCATACATCCTCTATTCACATTAGTTCACACACACAAAAGATGATATTCATAGCGCCAGGGTAAGCAGCCAAGAAGACTTTTGACAACAATCTGTCTACATAACTCTAGCCTTCCATCTCAGCATAGGATCCTGTTGGGGCAATTTACATAGCTGCACACTATGGTCTCATGCAGAAATGTCCTGGTTGGCAAGTTCTGGCTTTAGAAGCCAATACAATGAAAGTCCAAAGTACGTACAGACTAAGGCCCAAAGCGAGATAAAAACTTCAATAGACATTTTTACCTCAAACTTAGCTTAAATCTAGTTGTAAAATTTACAGTTTCTAAATCTTAAGATTAACAGTACAAACATAAATATAAACATAAAAGATGAATATATCTTATTAAATACTAAAACTAATGGACAACTATAAATAAACATTATTAAGTAAATGCTATCTTAATTTGTTAGAAGAACCAGGGCAGGATCTGCTGTGCTACAATAGTAAATATTTGTAACTCATACATGTATGCCCACACATGTTTATATCTTGCTCATGCAAATGCTAAAATAGAAGCTTGGTACCTCTCCATCTTACAGAAGACCTTTTGGAATGCAAGATCCCCAAAGCACAAAGAGAGACTGAAATGAGAGAAAGTGTTGGCAATACGGGGTAATTGTAACATACCCTAGCCCAGAAATGACATATTTTGGCAGTGAAAAGAATGACTGTACATCTAACACCAATCAAGATTGTTGTTCCACTTTAATCTGTTTATTCAACTTTTAAAAAATATATTTGTTCTTATTTCCATAGAAACTTCTGCTGCTTTTCTCTTAACTAAGTATGTGTCAAACCACCAGATACTCAACAGGTATACTAAAGGTAAAACACAACAGGATAATATTCCTAGTTACTAAAGCTCAAAAGGATATTAGAGTAGATATCAGAATCTGAGCCTATAGTGACATCTGGATGATTTTATCAATCCTATTTTATTAATCATATTGAAGATCATGCCCGAGTCATATGCCGTCTTATTTCTTAATCCTGCATTCATATTGCTTCTCCTCTGACCTTGTGTTTGCAAAACATCAGTATAATATTTTCCAAGAAATTCCATCAATAGTTCTCTTTTCCTATAAATATGATTAATAAAGATTAGCATACTCTAAAGCCATCTTTGTTCTAACTCTATCCCTACACATCCCTTTCCTATACTCATATTGTGACACTGAATATTGTTCAGTTTTTGCCAGGTCTGTATCAATGTCTCACTTTCTCAAGGTGAAATGGTGAAAAATGATTGGATAATTTAACCAAAACTCAAGTCTAAGGCAATAGAATCTGTCTTCCAGTAACACTCTTTATGAATCAGAGATCTAGACTCCTAGGAGGTCACATATATGTCTTAGTTTCTACAAAGTTCTAAACTCAGGACACAACCCTAAAATTAGCTGAGTCACTGCAGTGGGGCTTTGCTACTTCAGAGAGGATTGGGAGACAGTGTAAGCACAGCTAATTAAGCTATGTGTTGAAATGAGGTTGGAGGGTTGAATTCTTATCTATTTTCTCAATGCAAATGTTAGGAATGTAACATTTCTACTGGAAGATAAGAGGCAATGGGCCCCAGAGGCAAAAGACATTAATGGAGATATTCTTTCTCATGGTTCTGAGATTAAACAGACTAAATCTAAGGGCAACATGTTCTAGGGCCAGGCTTCCTTGTACTGTTTTCTGCCAGTTCTAGTAATGGGGGGCGGGGAGTGATTCGTTTGATGGTACTTCACCTATGAGCTCCCATTTCCCTTATAAAAAGAGCCCAGGACATCTGTTCACTACTGAAAAACTTCTAAAATCTTGACATTCCATTAAAAACAAGAACAAACAAACACCCCTCCCCCCTCAAAAAAAAAACCCAAGTACTCATTAATTCTAATATGAAGATGCAATAAAAGCAAGAGAGAAGGATCACCATTATTGCTTGTGTAGAAGAGATAGAAGAATATTTTGCTTCTAGGCTTTGCCCAGCAGCCCTTTGAAGTGTCATTTTCTAAGTTCCTATATGTTCTCCCTGTCCTGTACCACTACCCTGCACACAGGATACACAATCACAACCTCTGCAATAGCCACAGACTAATATGATTCCATGTACTTTCTGTATAGTTTCTTTTCTTTGCTGATCTTAACTCTCAGTTTTGGACCTGACTGAGTGAATGCTCTTGCTTGGTCTATCAGTCATACAACTGTAGACAAAGGTTTGTGGGTTTCTGAACGGTCAGGGTTCCTACTTACGTTTAGAGGCATTTGTAGAACTGACCTAATGACTTTCTGTACATGTGGCTTTTAAAAGCATATTCAAGGCATTTTAAGATATTCTCTCTTTCTACCACCACTATAGATTCCTAGAGGGAAAAAAAAAGAACTTCAAAACTGAATAGACTCTATGCAGTGAGTCTAAGTATTCAGAGACCAAACAAATAATTACTTGGAGTTCTGACTGTTCAAGTAATAAAAGTGAATGTCAATTTCAGTTTTCCACTTTGCCTAGATTAACTGTATATATAAATTGGCAAATTGGTTTTATTTCAATTTTATCTGACTAAAGATTCATTAGGACTGCAGATCTATTCTTCTCTATCTCTCTGTCTCTTTCATACACAAGTGCACACACACTCACAAGCAATTCTCTAAAATCTATATATCTCATTCCACATGCCACAATTATTAATGAGAAAAGTTCACTGAAAGAATTTAACTTCTCAAGTATAGACTAGTCCGATTAGTTGGTTTTTTTTTTTTTTAATGTTTTTTGAAGTTTTTGTTGTTAAAGTTTTAATGGTACTTTTGATGACATTCTCCCTGTTGAAAAATTGCCACTCTGGCAGGGCATGTGCTGTAATCTCAGCTACCAATGCATTTTCTCATGCATGTAAAGATGTTTCTTCAGCATAAAGTGCTGCTCTGAGCACAAAAAAAAAAAAAAAAAAAAAAAACCACGAGTTCCCATTCTCATCTTCCTGAGAAGAGAACTGTGTCTCACACACATTAAACCACTTGCTCAGGATGTTGCAGCAAATAAGAGGTGAAGATTGAAATGAAGTCCCTAGATCATCAGACCATCCTTCTCTCTGTGGCTTACCGTTTGATGAAAACACATTGTATTATATTAAGGTGAAGCAGAGAAAAAGTGATTATTTTCTACCACACACAGACATACACATTTAGGAAAGTCGATCTGCTAAATCTTTTGTCTCACTTGTTTGCTAAATGAATTTCTAATCTTAAAAAACCTTAGGCACTCCATTTTTGACCCAAAATTCATGGAAGATGCTATTAATGTAAGAGATAAAAATTCTAATGCTCAGTAAAAATACAGCTCTATACAAATCTTTCATGATTTATTCAGTGTAAATATATACACACCGACATGTTACTAAAAGGATCTTTTATTGACTTCTTCTTCTTCACTCATATTTTATGAACATCTGTCAATGTAACTAAATATTAGCCTAAAATATTAAATGAGAGTCTTCCAAAATATTATATAATTGTACATGATCTATATTTATAATGCCAGGAAACTTAATCTTACCTTTCTCTTCCTCTATATGAAGATATGATAATAACAACAGCCATGATGGATCTCTCTGTCTGCCACTTGAGTCTATTTCAGGCAATCAAATAATTGGACATTTTTCTTCTTTTCAAATAAAAATGATCATGAGAAACCAGAATAGGCACCTCTGTAACTAAATGTTTGCTGCTTTCTCAATCCTTTCTATCATAAGGTAATATCTCATAATGGAGTTGTTTAGTTAAAAATGACAGAGTTTAAAAGCTTTCAATACAACCTTCCAGATTTCCGGTTAAGCAGATAAGAGCAGTTTCTGACCCCACCAGCAACGCACAGAAATAAGTGTTTTGTTGGATAGTTGCCAGTAAACAGAGCCTTTGTAATTAATCTACGATGATTCCTTCCGCTACTCTTGATTATCAGTGCCACAGCTTTTAATTCTTTCCACTGTTATGAGAAAGAAGAAGTAACAGTCCTTCCACATCTATAATAGTGTCATCGGCAGGTTTCTTTCTACAAGACTTCAGAACGCTTAATAATCTAAGCATTTCCATGGTCAGGTATTTCCCCATGCTTCCTTCTTCTTGTAGAACTGCCTTCATCTGCAATTTCCTCATCTGTGTAGGGTTTGTACAGAGTCTCCTGTGCCCCGTACATAGTCAGCGGCCCTTCTACTCACCCCTCACTGTTACCTGTACGTAAACACTGATGTAGTTATGTTCATTACTAGTCTTAAATAATTCTGTGCTATGGTTTGAATGAATTCCCCCCGCCCCCCATTTTGAACCATCGTTGCTGCTGTGGGAATATTGGGACCCTTAAGATATGCTTGGGTTATAGTGGCTATGCTCTTGTGAGTGGAGGAAAGCTCTCATCTATTGGTGAAATGACTGTTCTGGGAGTGGGCCCTAACCCTCTTGCTCTCTCTTGTCCTCTTTGTCCTTGCATCGTGTCACAACTAGTTTGTTATAAAGCTGCACAAAGGCCTTCATGAAATGCCTGCACCTTGGTTTTGGCATTCCCAGACTTTAAAGGGAAAATTTAATAAATTTCTGTTCATTATAGTGACCCAATCAGTGGAATTCTCTTACAGCAGCACAAAAAGAAATTGCGTTGCAGTTTCTCTGGCTTTCATTTCATTTTGCTGCCTAGCTATTGTAGAGTGCTTTGCAGTTAAAACTCCTAAGTATCTATATGCTTGCTGCTTTCCCAGCATTCATAGCTATACATTGTTGCATGTGTTTATTTCCTCAGTTTATTGTCTATCTCCCTCATTAGATACTAATGAGGACAGCTGGTCTATGGGAAAAATCAAGTGCCTAGCCTGTATCTGGAAAATGGTAGGTACCCATAAATATTTGATGCTGGCTAAGTTGGAGGAACATGTACATTTACCGTGAGAAAGATATGTCCCTACCCCCAGTTCTAATGACTACATGAACAGGTACAGACTCCAAGGCTAACTGACACTAACATTTTGTAGGATGAAATGTGCACTTAGACAAACTCATTATTTTTCTATCATGAACTGGTTAAGAGACCCCAAGGACCAATATATCTACTGAGTCCTCTTAGTAAATACTCTTTATTTGCAAGTAGGGGTGTAGCCCAGTGGTAGCATCCTTGCCTAATTTGTAGATCATCCTGAATTGGATCATCAGCACTAATAAAGAAAAAGGATGATTGTTATAGAAGAAATACTTTCTTATTTTTTTCTATGGGACAAAAATAACTCGGTACTTAAAAAAATTATCTGTAAATTATTTTGTTTTCCACAGTACACAACCAGTTTTCCCCTTCCTAGCTCATCTCATGAAATACATAATTTAAAACAGAGGTTCTTTCTGAGCAACTACTTACTTAGAAAGGTAGATAGAAGATGTCTAATAATCCTACTGTGTTTCTCACTCAAGAAGATACTCATTGGCCATATTTGGTCTGTCAACCTCACATTGTTTATAGCATTATGATGACTCAATACATGTACAATGTATATGTAGTTGGGAAATACAAGGCATCTTGATGTGACACTTAATGTTAATTATTAGAACCCAGCAGTCACCCCCCACTCCTTCCCACTTTCAATCACACACAATGCTAAATGGGAGATGGGCACTAAACACCAAAACCAGAACTTTGAAAACTGGCCTGCAAGATTCTTATACTCACAGAGAAAGGGGCTACTTCAGTCTGAGCTGATTGATTCATTTGTGGAAATGTTTTTGGTGACATGATTGTAAATGACTGCCAACATTAGTCGGTTTGTAGCGAAGTGAAATGTAAGTTTCTTAAGTGTTTAGTGTCAGGAAGAATGAAGTGAGCCTCATTATACAACATGCCAACTACAGGGAAAGTCATGGGTTGTACCCTGCCTCCACGCAGATGGAGGATAAGAGTCAGCTCATGTTCACTATTACATTATAACCTGCATCAGACACTGAACACATATATGCAGGCTACATTCATTAGATAATCATTTTAAAATTGACTAGCAATCATAAAAGTGGTATTCAGGAGTTCTGTTTGCTGTGAGAACCCTTTGATAATATTTTTGTTAGAATTAGCTTTTGGTAGTTAAAATCCTGAATATGCATTCAACTTTGATTCCTTAATAATGCCTTAATATCATCTTTATCCAGTTTTGGTTTCATCAAAAGTGACTTGTCCCTTAGAAAAATCAGATTCATCCAGGCCGAGCTTTTCCTGTTACAAATCTGTATTTTAGTGCAGGAAGAATAAAGATTATTCAGTGGCCTGATGGGATCAGTCCTTGTCACTTCACTTGTTTTGTTTTGTTTTGGAAATTTGGGAGAAATAATAATAATCAATGATGTTGTCTCTCTTCTGCTCCTAGTTTCTCAGTCCATTGTAAATTACAAAGGAATCTGTTGGCCAAATCCACTGGAAAATCACATCCTGTGGTTTCACTTCCTAAATCCCCATCTTCATAGGCAGTAGGAGCAAGGCCTCAGCTTGGCAAGATACATCTGCAAGGCAGCTTTGTGAAGAATGTTCTCACCACCAGTGATTTAGATGTGGAGCTACAGAGTTAGCTTCCCAGCCAGCCTTGTTATCAGAAACATCAGAAAAAAAATGGAAGAAGCTACTATGGCAATGAGTACCCTTGAGACCTTAGGGAACACAGATGTGATTGTAGCACTTGTATTCACAAAGTACCACCACCTAGTAGATGGTTCCTTCCCTTTACAGAAAGATGAAAGAAAGGAAGGATAAGATTCTGTAGCTTGGGTAACAGCATTGTAACTTAGCTATTAACCCATCTTGTGTCTAAAACAGATTCTTGTGAAATTATAGACACCTCTAGCCCCTTTTGGCCCTTAATTTCCAATTCAATTCTGCCTTTCCCTTTAATTATCAAAATCAGGTTAAAGCAAATTGTCAAATGTTAGGGCTTTGATTTCTGATAATTCTATAATCTTTCCTCTTTTCCTACCATCTCCCTTTTCATTTTGACAACAATAACGCAGTTCTTGAAATGCAGGCTGACAGCAGGGCTAACCACGTGCATGCAGCATCAGCTGTAGATCTCTGAAATCCTGAGCAGGGAATACCATTTTTCCTTTCACAGACATAGACAGGAAGCATTTTACTTATATGGTAATTGAAACAGATTTTTTTCTCCCATCAGTACATTTTCAGGGAATTGGCTCGTTAGACAGCATGGTGGACAGAATCAATTAACATCTCCCCAAACAAAGCTGGGCTTATCTGTTTTATATGCAAACATAATACTAGTCAAGCTGAGACCCTATTAAAGCTTTGCTCCTGAAGGTAACAACTCTCAACATGAGAATGAGGAAATTCTTGGCTATTAGTCAGCAACATATTTGTATTTTGAACTTACTGAAAAATAGCTGTATTGGGGGTAGTGAGAACCATGTGGCCACCTGAAAATTTCACTAAGGAGATGGCAAGAGATCAGAAAAAAAATATCTTAATTTCAGAGTATTTAGCCAAAGTTGACTCAACAAGTTCTCACATAGTAAACACAATTATGTATTCCACCCCAAATCTAATAAAAATCTGACAATCCAGTACTTTAGAAATGGTTTCTATAGTATTAGGCTGGAAAAGGCAGAAGGCAGTCATGCCAGTAAGAAAAAAAAACTAGGCAAGAAAGAGGTGAGAAATGAGTTGGCTGTCTGTCTGACCATCAATCACAACTTCTCTGTTGGCATGTAAGTTTGCACATAGGAAAAATGGTTTCCAAATAGGTAAATGGACACTATAGAATCACAAGTGGGATATGACACAGTAGTTTTGTTTTATGATGCTGATGAAGACTTGATAGCTAGCTGAAATTGTATAGCTCCTAGGCATTAGACTGAATGAAATGTACTAGTTCCAGAAGGATGGTGTCTATCTCCATGTGCCTCGAGGTTATCACAGCATAGTGGATTGTGAAAGACAATCCCCTAGAGTACTAGAACTAACAGACAGTTGTGATCTTTTCTATGGGGGCTGGTAAACACACCTTGGAGCTCCTAAAGAGCCTCAAGTGTTTTTAGTTGCCAGGCCATCTTTTCAGGCTCAACACAATTTTTTTATGCACAAGATATACTTGGAAAACTAAACAGAGCCATCTTGCAATGGTACAATGGAATTTCAAATATAATAAAATAGCAAAACCCAATATATTTAAAATGTTTAATTTGAGAAAAAGAATAAATCAACATATATGCAAAATCTAAAATATGGTAGGTGAGAAGTAAGCACAGGAAGTGTGAAGAAAATATTTTTGGTTAATTCTATACACATAGATTTGACATCTTGAGGACAATGAGAACATTCTCATAGAGGGTAATTGAATAAAGATAATTCTACAAGAGATAAAAAAAAAATCAGACAAACCCATTTCCATAATTGAAATTGAAGAATATTCAGCCACCTGAGCCTCTCTCAGAAAAAGACGGCAGTGGGCTCTGAAATTTCATAGAGAAATCATCCTAAGGCTTTGCAGAGCAGATTCCAGTGCTACATTAATTATATGCTCAGGAGCATAAAAGAGGAAAATGAAATTTGCAAGATGAACCCAATCCCATGTTATAAACACATATTTAAATATTTGGCTACCGAACCAGATCATTTGACTATATTTACAGAGCTAGATTCATGATTATTTTGAGAACACCAAACTCCTCCTTACAAAAGTCAAAAGCTAGGCTACAGTCTATACACAATATCAATATTAAGTGATTAACCAAGGATACTAAACAAGAGAAATAAAAACACTGAAATGTCAGAGAGAAAGAGCAAAAAATTATTTGCTTACTATGCAACAAAGTATATGGGGTCCTCAGAAGAAACAATGAAAAGTGAAGACTCAGTAGTGGCAGAGTGGAATTCATGGCCTTCATTAGCAGTAAGTGATGAGGAGTCATTTATAATGAGGTACAAGATACCTACCAACAAAATGTTGGATTATAATGAAATAATGTAAAATAAAATATACACAAAAGAAAATGTACCTCTGAATAGAAAGGCAAATAAAGGTTATAAAGTATATAATTTTCCCAATTATCTCCTTCAGTAATAAATTATCTCAATGCTATCTATCTATCTATCTCTTTACTAAGTACCTTTCTCCATCTGTCAATTTATTATTTCCTAAACTGAAGAAACTGATTCTAAAGTTTATATGTGGGTTAAAAATATCAGGAAAGCTGGGAGAAGAGCAATAAGGAAAAATTGTCATGTCAGATTTTGAGTCTACTGGGTATGTTAAAAATTAGGTCATACAGGTGGACAGACAGATTGAACGAAGTAAAATGAAAGTCCAGAAAGGAACTTAAAGTGCCATAAATGAGGCTTAAAGGAAAACAACAGCATGAACAGTGATTGTGGAATAATTGGGTGGCATGACATCTTGAAATAAAGTTAGATAAACATCTCACATTCTGTGTGGGAATAATTCCAGATTACATTTTAAGAAACTGTAAGGAGCAATTCAAAACAATATAGTGTAAAAGAAAATATAAGATTGCTTTAAAGTTGTGGGATGTGAATGGTCTCCTTTTGAACTTAGTATCAAAATACAAACACAGTGAAAGTTTGGTGAATTCAACTTCATAAAACTGCAATAGCAGAAACAAAAGCTCTTAGCAAAATCACAAAGCAAGCAAAAATAGTGATAACAACTTAACAACAACAACAAACAAACAAAAACAACAAAAAAAAAACCTGGGAGAGTAAGAAGGAATTTACAACCTGAAACATAAGAGAGTCGATTCTCCTAACAAACAAACAAAACAAACAAACAAAATAAAACAAAACAAAAAAAATCAAGGAACAACAAAAAACAAACCAGTATAAAAACAGAGAAAATGTATCAATAGTAAACTCAAAGATCTATAGAGATACCTTGTAAGCAGACAAAAACTTTGCTCATAATGAAAATAAGAAATGCAAAACTCAATCAAATCTGCATTTTCATATATTAGATTGATACATTTTCAAGCAATTAACAGCATAGTCTGTTGGTGAGGTGTGGGGAAGCACTTTCGTTCACTGGAGGTTGCCTGTGAATTTGTAAACTTATCAAAGCTGACTTCCAGGTATTGAAACTACAAATGCAAATATATCTTAACTCAGTGATGTCACTTCTAAGACCCTGTGTGCATCACACATCACAGCAATATGCCTAAAATAAAGTGTGTGCAAGTTTAACTGAAGTGTCACAACAGCAAACAGTAGAGAAATGGTTAAGTATAGTATGTTCATGCTGTAATATGAGCAAAGGATATGGAAGCTGTCTACATTCCGACATGCTAAAGGATTAATTTATTAATCAGATGCAGATGCTGCAATGGCTGTCCAGTATGCAGACAGCACAGTAGAAGTGGGATCTGAGGCAATACAGTTACAGTTTTTGTTAAGTGTATCAGAAAACTCTGCAAGAATACAAAACTACTTAACTAGAAGGTTTCTTGCTGAAATAAATGACAGAAATTGGAGGAAGCATTTATTGCTGGATTTTTCCTCTTGTAGCTATATTATCTATTCAAACTTTTAAGAAATACATTGAATAGAAACATCAGAAATCTCCCATTTATTTGCCTAGGAAAGATAATTGTAAGAATGCAACAATTTGCAAGTTAGTATGAATGTTGAGTCAGATATAGAACTTTAAACTCATGGAGAGGTTTAGATAGTGGAATGTTAAAGTCAGGTACCAAATACATATGGACTGGTCATTGGGAATGTACGTTAAGCCATATAACCCTCATAACTGTGGCCTAATTACCTTTGTTGTACTGTATTGTATTTATTATTATAAGAGAAAGAGCCATTTGTTGGACTGAAAGGGGAAACTGTAGGGGGAAATAAGATATACCTTAAACTTAAAAGGAAAAAAAAGGGAAGAGGATGGGGGTTTGAGGGTGGGAGGGTGGGACTGGAGGGGGAATAGGGAGGGGACTGCGATTGAGATGTAACTTGAAAAAAAAAAGAATATGGAAATTAGATAATTGGACTCTAGGAGTGGGTTCAAATGAACTCCAAGAATTTGAATAACTAAGGTCAAAGGGTATGGATAACTATGTGTCTAAGATTAACAGCATATGGTGATAATTTCAAGGGACAGATTTTATTAAACAAATATTATTTAAAAAAAAAGAATGCAACAATGTTACCCAAGATGAAGATATACCATTTTCCTGCAGAGTAGCTCCATAACTTTCCCCATTACTTGAGCAATCAGTGGTATTTGTGTTTTTTTAAGTAATATCTGAACACTTTCTTGTGACTGCAGACTTCCCATGTGACTATAGTGTCTGCTTTTCCTCAGCCCAGGACAGTGCTGGGGCTGCTGGAAAACAGGCGTCATTAACTGGCGACAAGCTGGAGGCCTTTAACCCATTGGCCTTATTGCCATTCCTTCTAAACTCTAGTAGTCTTGTCGCTTTTGTGTTTTTGGGCCAGGCCAGCTGGCTCAGTCACCTCCTGGAGGCCAGCCTTCATTAGATGGACCACTAATGACCTAATTGATTTGCAAAGACCTAAGCTTTATACTGCCCCAGAGGAAAAGAACCAGAAGCCTGACTCACTGGAGTTCCGAGATGTCTGCAAATTCAAATAAGACTCTTTTTCTCCAAGGCCAGTTTAGTTGAAAAGGTCACACTTTACCAGGCCCTCTGCTCTCCCTGTTAGTCTTTTTTTTTTTTTTAACTTTTAGCCAAGCTGTCTTTTGCCTGAATGTGTGCACTGAGTTTCTCAGCCTTGATTTTAAACACACAAATCTCCTAGAAGGGAAGAGGCTGCCTCTTTGGATAGTTTATGCATTTAATACCAGGATAAATACTGCTACCCACTTCCATCCATACTTTCTCAAGGAAGTCACTGCAGACTTATTCACTCATCTGTCAAAGTGTCACTATCCATGAACAGCAAATGAGCCATTTTTTTCCAAACTTGGCACACAAGGGGTATATTACTACTATTACTACTACTACTACTACTACTACTACTACTACTACTATTCTCTGTGTATTCTTGACTGTCCTGGACTCACTTTGTAGACCAGGCTGGCCTTGAACTCACAGAGATCCACCTGCCTCTGCCTCCCGAGTGCTAGGAATAAAGACGTGTGCCACCATGCCCAGCAATTACAGACAGCTGTGAACTGTCATGTGGTTTCTGGGATTTGAACCCGGCTCCTTTTGAAGAACAGCCAGTGCTCTTAACTATTGAGCACCTCTCCAGCCCCAAGGGGTACATTATAGTGGAAAAGAAACTTGCATTATTTTATAAAGAGTTTTAATTTTGCAAAGTCAAACAAACTCAAAGTAAAAGAGGAGGGAGGACAAGAAGAGCAAGAAGAGGGACAGACAAGATGATGAGGTAAGGAATACGCACGTGTAAGAAACTAGTTCTTATTGTTCCAGATGCTCTGATGAATCCTGCCTTCTATAAAGCCTTTCAGCTATTATCTTCTTCAGGTATCTTAGTAATTATCCTTTGCTGACCTCCCCCACACCAACTTCCTGGAACAGCTTCTACCCTGTGTCTGAGGGTAGCAATGTAAGAAGGAACCAAACTGAAGCCATTTTGAGTAAAGCTTCCATTTTGAATATGGGTCAAATAAAGGTTAAGTTCCCAAGACCTCCCTGTGTAGCTGACACCCTGCTTGACAAAGAGACATGTACTTGGGTAACTGACATCCTAGTTGGCAAGTTGAGACATGAATGCTAGCCAAGTTGCTGTGCCACAGCTGAGTAAACCAATCAATTGAAAACATGATAAATATACCATATAGGGAAATGTTCCTAGGAATGTCCCCCATCTCTTAGTCTTGATTGGTGGAAAACTGTAACTGAATCTTGGTACAGATTATTTGTGGTTTTCAGGTGTAAAAGCTCTATAGTATTCTGGCTTGGGGGCAGGGGGTTCTTAGTTCAGCTCCTATGTCTGTTCTGAGGCCCTGATCAATCACTAGTGGCTTGATTACAATAAAATTTTCTTTCCTGCATTGACCTGGTGTTTGAGTTGTGTTGGATCTAAGTGGATCCTATAGAGGAACATATTGGCTTGCTCTTCTTAGTCCTATATGGGACAATTCAGAAGGACTACTGTTACCTTGGAGTTCTTTGAGAGATTAGTTGAAGCTATCCCTGGGCCTGGAGCAAATTCTCTTATTGTATACCATCATACTTAATCCCCCTATTTCTCACAGATGTGCATGTCAGGGTTACTCCTTAAAAAGCACTCTGCATGTTTGGGGTATATTCCCAGTAGTGAGTGGTATAGCTGGATCTTGAGGTAGAACTATTCCCAATTTTCTTAGAAGGTGCCAGATGATTTCCAGAGTGGTTGTACAAATTTGTATTCCCATCAGCAATGGAGGAATATTACCGTTTCTCCATATCCTTGCCAGCATGTGCAACATGCATCACCAAATCAAAGCATAGTTCTTCAACTATGTTCATAACAGTTTTATTCATAATAGCCAGAAACTAGAAACAACCTGAGGAATGGATAAAGAAATTGTGGTACATCTATACAATGGAATACTACTCTGCTATCAGAAACAAAGAAATCATGAAATTTGCAGGCAAGTGGGTGGAACCAGAACAGATTATCCTAAGTGAGCTAACACAGACCCAAAAAGACACACAGGGTATTTACTCACTCATAAGTGGATATTAGCCAATATGTACAGGATTACTGTGCTACAATCCATAGACTCAGAGAAGCTGAGTATCAAGGAGGGCTCAAGGGATAACGCTTGAATCTCTCTAAGTAAGGAAGATAATACAGACCTTGGAAATGGAGGGAGGGAGGGATCTGGTCAGCAACCCAGTATTGCTGCCATCCCAGAAACCTAATCCAACAGATAATGAGGTATAGATCAGGCAGTCTTGAAGAATGGTTGGGAGATGGTTTGTAGAAGCCAGCAGGATCAAGGACTCAACAAAAAGAACCACATAGTCAATTAACTCAGACACAAGGTGGTTTAAAGAGACTGCACCACCATGCAAAGAGCTTGTAGGGACTAGCCCTAGGCCCATTACACATATGAAGCTGATGGGCTGCTTGGTCCTCAAGTGGATCCCCTGACAGTTGGAACTGGGTTTATCCTGGACTTGGACGATGTTCCCTCCCTCAGGATCTCATGTTCCTGGCAGAGCTGCCTTGTCTTGCCTCAGTGGAAGAGGAGGCACTTAGTCCTGATGCTGGTTGGTGTACCAGGGAGGGTTGGTGTTTAGTGGGGGAGGCGGATGTGGGGTGGGTGGGTGGGAGGGTGGGACTGGGAAGAGAGGAGGGAGGGGAATTGGAATTGGAATGTAAACAAAAAAGAAAATCATAAATTTAAAAAATTATATTAAAAAAAGAACTCTGCATAATAATCTCAATCTAAAATCTGCTTCTCAAGAAGCCCATTGTGGAACAGGGGCCAATGTATACTCTTTATTTCATATTCACCTTTCTCAAGCCTCAAAGACTGTTTTTCTGAATGAAGAAACAAACACCGAGGGTGCTAAACTCTGTCTAGAGTGCATAGTGAGTCAGCAATGAAACTAAGAGTTACATCTGCAAACACAGAGCTAAAATACATTTTATTTCATGAAGAAAAAGACATCTTTTCATATTTTCATATCTACAGATTCTGCAACCAATCAATCCCCTATGAATACCAGATGATGCTATACAGGTGCACATATATGCACATACCACCTCTACACACTCTATCTATTATCTGTCTATCCATCTATCTATCTATCTATCTATCTATCTATCTATCTATCTATCTATCATCTCTCTATCTATGCATTATCTATTTCTTTTACTTATTTAGTCTTTCTTGTGAGAAACACATTTGTTTGGAACAGGTTTCAGGATACATTAATTTTCTATCTTTGTTCTGTATTTTCATGTACTAATTTGTTCTATGCATTACTTCATGATTATGTATTGTCCCTTATAATGTCAATATTAACTTATTGTCATATTTTACATTTCAAAAAGCATTGATCATAGAAATATCCCTAGGTGCAGCCAGTGAGACAGCTGCTTGCAACTTAATAGCCAAACAGAAGGTCAATTCATCCTGTGGAATTTTCACCCACCCTCCTATGATTTGGTGACAAGAATGCTATCAGAAGAGCCATTAATGCCATATAACCTCTGTCTTTTCACATTTGCAAATTACAGATTCACATCCTTGCTCTGATTAGCTCCTGAAGTGCTGAACAAGAACTTGTAATTATGCACCACAGTCCAATCTCCTGACAAACTGACATTGCAACATGTATCCCAGCCCATATAGCTTCAGAATTTAAAAGTACTATTGAATGAAATTTGTTCACTTGGAACCACTTGTATTAATGGAATATGTCATTTATATTGTAGAACTGGTTTTGTCTTTTATTCACCTTTTATCCACTGTTGTGTGCAGCCTCCAGTGCTGAGGACAGATTATTCCCTGGGTATACCAGAGAGAACAACTGTTCTCTCTGGGAACTCGTGGTAAAGTGTAGATTAGTGAATGGTAAATATCGTTGCTGTTAATCTGAAATTAATCATGAAAAATTTGAATTCATGTCCTAAAGTTGACGCTAGCTCTTTGGATAGTATTGCACAGTATTTCGCTCACCTAGACACATGAAATCAGCACGTATGTCCAAAGCCCCTGACATATCACCATCATTATAAGTTAAGAAACACTGTATATTGTGAGAAAAACATCAGGTTATAAAAGATCATATTCCAATATTTTAAGTACCACATAAAATATGTAGTGCATACATTCCTTATAGATTGTTGCCTTCTTTTCTTCATGTACCATTCCCAGAGTACCCAGCAAACCTAGACCTACATAACTAATTTTTACCTTTCCTCCTGGGTCATGTTGGTTTCATCTCCTATTAGCAATATATCTGCAAATTCTTATCTGGTATCATGGCTCTTTGTTTTTGATGATGATGTTGATGTCCATGACATTTTGTGAGATTTTTCACAAACTTATATAAGTCAATAAATATTCCCCTAATCTTCTTTGTAAAGGTTCATATATGTCCTGCCACACAGTAATGATTATAGAGATGTGGTCTCTGATCTGTGGGGGTTTCCATTCTAGGGAAGCCAGAGAGTTGAGCAAATAATGGTGGATTATGGTGGCAAAATGAAGAAATTTTGGAGAACACAAATGGATGAAAAGAATATTTAGCACACCACTCATTGTGGTGGACATATTATAGGCCTTGCTTCAATATCATTGGCCTTTTTTGGCCAGTTGGTCAATATTGAAATCAATAAATTTTAATGTGGAGAACATTGTTTATATTTTGCATACGTGCTCACTGTATAATTACAAAAAGGCATTTCATTATTTCTTGAACTGAAGCTTCAACATTTATCTATCATTTAAATGAAAATAGTCTGTATTCACACTTTTGTAACAAGAGTGATAGATAGCATTTTATACAGTGATAGTTCTAGCCTGGACACAGTGCTGAGTATAAAATACACCTTCCACTCAATGATCACATTCAAAGTAGTTCTTGTATGCCCCTGTGTTATCAACCAGAAACCAGGTGACGGGTATATAAGGAAATTTTCCAAAAGTGGCATATTTACACTTCCTACGGAGTCACCCTGCAGTCTCCACATACTTGGCCACTGTTGGTTTTTGTTCTGTAACTGAATTTGAAAAGGTTATTCGTTATAAGGCTCACCCTTGGATGCTTTCAAAACTTTTATAAATGCGAAATGTTTGTTGAGTGTCCTTTAGGGAATCATTTATTCAGTTTCCAACTCAGAGGAAGAATGGGATTCGGAGCATGGTACAACTGTAGTATATTCATTACTGACTTGACAGAGGAGATTTGACAGTAGACATGGACATGTTCATGAATTTACTGTGGAGACTCCAGAAAGAGAGAGAAACAGTGTAGTTTGGAAGCATGGTCATCCCTGAAAGTCTCCGCATGGTTGGTTCCAGGAACCACATAGATACAAAATCCATGAATACTCATGTCCCTTATATTAAATGGCAAGGTTATGGAATATAACATATTCACAAAAATCAATTAAATTGTCTCTAGGTTATTTAAGATATCAAATACAATCTACAGGATTTGCAAACAATTGTTGTGTGGTACTGTTTAAGGAACAGTAACAAAGAAGTCTGAATATGTTTAATGCAAATACAGTTTTTTGAATAATAATGTTTTCTAGATATTTACTTTATATTTAATGTTTAGCTAATATATTAAAAGTTTAAATCCTATCATTTAATAGTATTTAACTTAATTTAATTATTTAAACTATATTACATGACATATATTGATAATATTTTAAAATATTGACTTTTTTCTTTTCTTTGTGATGCTGGGAATTAATCCTATTGAGCTACAATTGTATCACCCCAATTTTTTCTATTTGTGATTAGTTGACTCCAGGAATGTGAAGCACACAGATAATGGAGAGCTGTCTACAGCAAATGCAAGTTCCTGAACTCCAAGGAAACCCATACTGAACAGCCTCAAACTAGCCCACAGTCTGCCAGTAGCAGAGGGAGATAGCTAGTGGGAGAGGCCCAGTTAACAATCCCATAGTACAGCGCATCTCAAAGACCAGTGAATAGAACACAGGCTAACCATTCAATGCTCAGGATCACCATCAATGCTCACACCAGACAGAATCAACCATCCCACTCTATGTTTCTCTGGGTCTTCTGTGCTCAGTGCTTCCCCTGATGAGAGGGTAGGGGCCCTCTTGAGCCTCTTTATCCATCTCCAGGAGCTATTTCCACAGGGTTTTCCTTAAAGGCATACTGGGAACTCAGATCTTTAATGTAACTCTCACGTTGCTAGTGTTTAACCATTTCCTGCATTCTCTGCATTTGAAGTACAGCTCATCTAACTTAAAGAAACTCTTCTGCTGTAGAGCTGGTTAGTCATCCTATTCACCATTATATTTTGGCTCTTTGCTGACTTTTTCTTTTTTCATTTTAACAAGAATTTATTAAGAATGTCCTAAGTCTAGGACCAAATACTTTCAGGCTGGCATGGGACTTACTCTATAGCTAAGGTTAGCTGAAAGCATGTGGTGATAAGCCTCTGCCTCCTAAGTGACACCATGCTGACCAGCCTTCTTTTCTGATTAGCTCAAGACTGAGCATCAGATATTACTTGCCCTACAGCTCGGGTTTCCTGGGTGCCTCTTGAAAGAATGCACATGAGGCAAGAATGGATACCCTCCACCAGAGTTGACGGATGTTTTCAATTAAATCTACCTCTATGTCATGCTGGCCCAATACACAAGTAGTCTAGAATATTCCCATTAATGGTTTCAAGGGAAATTCGGAAGGCACTGGAAGTGTGCCCCAGGGAAAAAAAAAAAGGCATAATGCTTTCAGCTGAGTGAATATAGAGTGAATATATCAGAGATGTTAGGGTACTCTAAAGATGGAAGTACCTCTCAAATCTACTCCTCTATCTACTTCTAGATGGTTTCAAGACTAAAGAGCAATTGTCCTTCTTTCTAAACCCTAAAGTTGATTTCTACAGGCCAGAGTATCTTTTGTCCCAGAGTCTTCCATTTCTCAGTTAATATATAGATCACATGGGTTCTGATCATTATCCACAAGGGTAGCAGGGATCTTGAATGCATAGGTGAGGTGAATTTCTTTTGGCCACACCAATTTATGTCCTAGATATTTCTGATTCTTGACAAAATATTTTCTACCTACTTTTTTTTTTTACTAACCTGAAGCATCCGGGCTTTCCACAGTCCTTGTCCAAATCTGTGTTCTGCCAGGAGGAAACATTTGACAATACTACTGTCTTTTTGTTTTGTTTTTTTCCTTTATTTTTTATTTCTTTAAGTTATATCTCAATCGCAGTCCCCTCCCTATTCCCCCCTCCAGTCCCACCATCCCACCCTCAAACCCTCATCCTCTTCCCTTTTTTTTTTTAAGTTTAAGATATATCTTATTTCCCCCTACAGTTTCCCCTTTCAGTCCAACAAATGGCTCTTTCTCTTATAATAATAAATACAAAACACAACAACAGAGGTAATTAGGCCACAGTTATGAGGGTTATATGGCTTAGCGTACATTCCCAATGACCAGTCCATATGTATTTGGTACCTGACTTTAACATTCTACTATCTAAACCTCTCCATGAGTTTAAAGTTCTATATCTGACTCAACATTCATACTAACTTGCAACACAATTTTAAAAGTATCTTCTTAGATCTATAACACTCTCTTGACTCCGAAACAACCCAAAATTTAATAATGAGACTCTAGCTATCTGTTCTTCAACCACCTCAGAGACCTGAGAGGGATAAATATATCTGATTTTATAGGAAGTACAGGGCTTGCAGCTTCCCAAACTAAGAAATGACATACCAGTGGCTGCCTGGACAGTTCCCATTGTCTCTCCATACATTACAGCATCGATCTTCAGTCGTTTGGCCCCGTTTCTCTGGACAGATGTCCTACAAGCCCTGAGAGAACATAGGTGCCCAGCCAGACTACTATACCCAGCAAAACTCTCTATCAACATAGATGGAGAAAACAAGATATTCCATGACAAAATCAAATTCAAACAATATCTCCTCACAAACCCAGCCCTACAGAAGATCCTAGAAGGAAAATTCCAACACAGAGAAGATAACTACACCCAAGAAAACAGAGGAAATAGAAACCTCCATAGCAACTAAACAAAAAGAAACACAAGACAACCAGCTATACCAAAATAATGGGAAATAATAACCCCTGGTCACTAATATCCATCAACATCAATGGACTAAACTCGCCAATAAAAAGACACAGACTTACAGACTGGATCCGTAAACAAGACCCATATTTTTGCTGTATACAAGAAACACATCTCACTATTGAAGATAAACACTATCTCAGAGTAAAGGGCTGGGAAAAGGTTTTCCAAGCAAATGGACCCAGGAAACAAGCTGGAGTAGCCACTCTAATATCAAACAAAATAGACTTCCAATTGAAGTTAATAAAAAAAGACAGAGAAGGGCATTACATACTCATTAAAGGAAATATCCACCAAGAGGACATCTCAATATTTAACATCCATGCCCCAAATACAAAGGCACCTACATTCATAAAAGAAACACTTCTAAAACTTAAATCACACATCGATTCAAACACTTTAATAGTGGGAGACTTCAACACCCCACTCACAACTATGGACAGATCATCAAGACAGAAGCCAAACAGAGAAATAATGAGTCTGACAATACTACTGTCTTACTTTGTTTGGTTCGCTCAGGCCATGAAGTGATATTTGGAAGATTTATTTCTATTAATGATATGTTCTTTACTCAGTCAATGCAACTAGATTGATGATTCTGTGTGAATTATGCTAAAGATAAGTGCCCCAAACATGCCTGAGAACTACATATTCAGCAATGGGTACTACTACACACCCTTATGTTGTCATAATAGCAGGTCATACAATGAACGTTTCCTCCTTTTCTTTTTTCTTTCTGGAGGTTATTGGCTTTTCACTTTGTTATTCAAAGTGTTCACCAAGAGATTAAAACTTGATTTGAATTATGATTTAAGTGTTGGAAACAAGGAACTTTATCATTTTTAATTTTATTTTAATTAACAAATAAAATTGTATTTATAGTAGTATAATAATGATATTTTATTAAATATTTATATGAAGAAATGATGAAGTAAAGCTAATTAACAAAGTCATAACCATTCATGTTTATTTTTGTGGCAAAAAACATTTTAAAATAAATTCTACTAATTTTGAAATGAACAATGCTACATTATTAATTATAATCATGCTTATGGTCTTGACTTTGGACTGTTTCTCCAGGGAAGGAATTCAATTACCTGAAAATTTAATCAAACAAGCAATGAATCTAATGGTCAGAACACTAGGTGATGATAAACCAGAATTCTGCTTTTTTAAAATCCCTTTTGAATAAAATTGCAGTAATGAGTATGTCTCCCGAAAGCGAGTTATCATTTTATAAAGAATAGATAGGATTCATTTCCTATTAAGATATCCCTAAATGACCATGAAGCTGAAGTCAGGAAAGTCATGGAATACAGCAAAGTGTGAGAGCAATAATGTCAATGATAATAGCACACATTTATGGAGAGAACACTAGGTACCAAGTCCAGTCCTGAAGGCTTCACATGCATTCCTTCATCCACACCTGCTGGCAGTCAGATGAATTAGACAAGATCAGTTCGATACGACAGAGTATGAAGCTGTACTGTGGAGAGCTTCATCACTTTGCTCCAGGTCATAAAGGTCCAAAATGATACAGACCAAAATCAAGCTCAAACAGAGTTGATTTGAAATCCAGATCCCTTAATTACTCCTTTAGACAGACTGAGAAAAAAGTGTTTGCTTACCTCAATGCTGTGGGAAAGGAGATAAGAATTAGAAACAAAGTCATTACATGTGAGCCCAGTTACCTTAATATTGAAAGATGTGAGCAATCATCCAAGTGGCCAGACTTGCTTTGCTACTACTCCATAATAGTATTTGCCTGCCAGCCCCGTACTTTTTGGACTGAAGCTCTGGGTGTCATGTGCAGAATGCATGTAGCTCTCTACCACCAAACAAAGACTCAATCTTCCAATCCAATGATGCAGAGCACCCCTGGGGCATGGTGTGGAGTTTTGACTGAATCAAGGTCAGCTAAAGTCATTGAAGTAGCAGAAGTTGTGTAGTTAGATATCAAATGGAGATGTTCTGCTTAATTAAGATATAACAAAAGGAGATTCTCATCTCCTTGCATATTTTATTAAAGAAAGAATAGACATTTCTATTTATAGAAACAGTTTACTTCTCCTTGTAAGATTTTTACAAGGGGGGAGGGCAGTAGCTACTTCTTAGCCCAGTATGTGTTTTTACTTCTGTATTTGTTTTTACCATTTATTAAAAAAAAATTTAGACAAACAGAAGTTGCAAAATACCCGCCAGAGCCACTCAGACCTTTCAGCAACCCATTCTTATTAAGTCATGCCAAATAGTAAAAATTATATGAAACTTGAAGATAGATGAGCTAATCTAGGATGAAATGCTCTGGGAAAAGTTCATAATTTCGCAGATGGCTCCTCTACTCTTTTTATCACTACAGCTCAGCATCATTTTGTTTTCCTTCCATGCTACCTTCGCTTCTAAAAGACTGGGCCAGCAGGAATGATTGTCCTTGTATTTTTAGCTGTCCACAGGGGCAGAAAATATCTTCAGAATTCAGTTCTCCTTTCTAGAAATATGACTTTCTCTATTAGAGCTCTTACATCCTTCAGTTTGATTCTCTGAACCTTTAGATCTGTGGGACTGTATTATAAATGTCCTGGAAGAATTAAGCACAGAAAGTCACGACTGGTGCTTAAAAGACACAGGTCAAGGCAGCCAGGAAAGGAGCCTTCTGCACAGTGAGCACAGCCTAGATTTTCGTCCTTTCACTTTTCTGGAGATGTCACAGGTAGAGAAAGTTAGGAAGTAGAGAAGTGCTCAATAGCCACTTATCTAAGTGAATCCTGCAGGCTAAAGTTTCACTCTAGAGTGTTCCCTTAGACTTTCCCCCAGAACAAATGTGGAGGGGTTGTCTTAAGAACCGACTGGAGGGGCTGGGGAGATGGCTCAATCGTTAAAGTGCCTGCTGTAGAACATGAGAAGCTGAGTTCAGATCCACAGACCATGCATAAAAGCCTGCTATTGGTGCAGGCCCCTGTATTCCTAGTTCTGAGCTAAATACACATAGACAGGAGAATCCCTGGAGTTCCCTGGCCAGTTATGTTTCCAAAGTGCATGAGTTTATGATTAGTGAGAGACCCTGCCTCAAAGCATAAGGTGAAGAGCCACAGAGGAAAACAGCGAGTGTAAGCCTGGTTGCCTCCACATGCATGAATATCCACACACCACCACCACCACCACCACCACCACCACCACCACCACCACCACCTCCACCACAACCACCTCCACCACAACCACAACTACCAAAGATAAAGAAGATTATTAGAACTAGAAAGGAAAATAGTCAAATAGGGAGATTAAGAAAAGAGGAATAAAAAAATTACTTCCACTTAAATTAAACATGAGAGTAGAGGAAAAGAGAATTTGAAAAGATAAAACTTTAGCAAAGTATTGCAGTTTCAAATGTGCCATGTAATAAAAGACTTATAGAAATAAGACTGCCTTATTTGCAACAAGTCCAAAATAGTCATATTTATCTGGCCCTTGCTCTGAAGATGATCATGTGGATTAAGATTAAATTTTGCGAAGCTTAGGAAACATAGTTTCTGAGCACTTAGCTAATAAGTACATTATTACTAGCTCTTGTCAACCAAAGCTTTCTTTCAGAACTTCAATATTCTCTGATGTTTTATGAAAAGATGTAAATTTGGATAATCTAGTGTTTCAGTGGGAAATCCTACTTTTTCCCTCACTGTGTTGAATCCAAAGGTAGGGCTTTTGGATATTTACTTCCCAGTAGCACTCTTTTGCCTTGGGTATGAGGAGAGCCTGTAACTAGTTCATCAGCAACATGACAAAGGTGTTGGGATGTTATACCTGTGATTATCTCATATTATATAGCACTCTGTCTTGTGAAGAGTCTTGATTTAGACTTTCTATTGCTGGTTCTGAAAGTAAACACAAGCTGCCCTGAGTTCACGATTCTTCACAAAACTGAACTGCCAGAAAGAAACTGAATCTGCCACCAAGTTGAGTGAATTTAGAAGCAGACCCTTCTTTGTTCGAATTTCTGGGTGTGAAGGTAGCCTTCACTAAGATCTTGTTTCCCAGCCGTCATGGTCCCCAGCCACTCAGTGCAGCGTCCATTCTCCTACCTCACACAAACCATGAAAAAATAAATACACATGGCTTTTGGACACACACCAAGTTCCAAATCTATTTGGCCTCTGAAGGGGAGTGAGAATGTACTAAGAATATCTGCCATGAGGTAATTTATAGCCTTTTAGAAAAGACAAAAAAATAAAATAAAATAAACCAGAAATGAAATGACTTGAAAAATGTCATCTGGTGGCATATAAGGCACATTCTTTTTTCAGAAGCATTTCCTTTTAATCCAGAGCACTCAGTACTCTGGACCTTCTTAGTGGTTCTTACCCATTCTAATGTTGTGACCCTTTAATACAGTTCCTCATGTTGTGTTGACCCCCAACCATACACTTATTTCATTGCTACTTCATAACTGTAATTTTTCTACTGTTGTGAATCATAAAGTAAATATCTGATATGCAGGATATCTGATATGCAACTCCCAAGGTGGGGGGGTCACAACCCACAGGTTGAGTACTGCTGTTCTACTTCAGTTCAAAAAGACAACATGGGACAACCACACACATGAGCCTAGTTTATAGTAGATACTAATGGGGGAGGGAAAGAAAGAGTGAGAGAGAGGGATGGAGGGAGGGAGAAAGGGCAGGCACATTCCAATTAATTTTATTTGTGCTTTTTGAAAGGAAGACTGAGATTTCTTTCTTAGAGCTATAATCATTTTAAGAACTGTCAAAGAGGAGTATCAAAGCCTCCCTTGGGCCGTATCCAAGAAGAAACACACTACCCAGAAGGCCTGCCATCCCTGACCATGACAGGAAAGCAGAAGACCACGTGCATTATTCTACTGCTTATGAGACAATGCCACCTACCCACATGAGGCACAAATGGTGACTATTTCAGGGAAGAGGATTTGGAACAATAGCCTGATTCCCAAGAGCATCTCTTCTGATTGTTCTCTCCACATCCAAAAACTTGACAATCCTTTAGTTGGTCAAGCTTCTCATGGAGTTGGAAAATGAGTACCATTCCCTGGAGTCCTCAGATTTGACAGAGAAAGACAGAAATAAGACAGAACGCCTGGTTCTTTGCTCACATAGAAGAATCTGCATAGAAGCCCTTCATAGAAGACTCTGCAATGTACTACAGATCACCATTTAGTCTCGTAGCTTCATGACTTCAAAGCAATGTATTTGATTTTCTCCCAAACACATTCTTAACAAGGCCTCAACAGACTTGTTAGATAAAGGGAAAGGTAGAAGTCTTAAATCTACAGTACTGCCCTGACCAACCTCTATACCATTACACTGGCCTTCAATTGAACCCATGACCTAGGTGAGCATTTTTAATCATTGACCTATTCTAGAATGTTTTCTCTAGGGAGGAAGTAGACCCAAAGCAGCCAATAGGAAACAAAATAGCATCATAGAAAGACTATCAGGTAAAGAAGCAGGAGATTTAGTGAAATTCTCCAATTAAACATCTTACTTTTGGTAAGTCACTTCAAGGCCTCTTGTCCTTTTAATTTTGTAACTATGGGGCTAAAATGAAAATGAATGTCTTTCTAATGGCCTTCCCACCAATACTATTTGGGAAATTTGCTTTTCAGAATCTTAAACCTCTATCAAAATGGGCTTCACTACCTGCAACACTCTGATATGTCAGGAGTAAGGTTGGTGGAGATTAGACAGTGAGTCATCTTAGCTGACAAATACAAGGAAGCTGATGTGCCACACATTTATCTTGGCACTGGCAAAGCGGAGAATGCACAGGTGGCTTCATTCATTCAGAATAAAACCAGAAAAGAGTCTTCTTCATGGAATACCTCACATGGGTCTCCAGCTCTCACATTGTAAGTGTCTGGCAGTGGAAAGCTCTACCAGTCATTTTTAAATGATAATTTTAGTTA
>CAJQZJ010000909.1:335056-348996 GCA_907164525.1 Lophiomys imhausi
TCTTGCGCTCAGTACAGCACCCCGTCCACCTCAGGTGATCAAAATGGCGCTGGTTGTCACTATTAGTCTTTGTGTACTTGTTTTCTCATAAACTTCATTCTTTCAATTCTTCATTCTTTCATTTAGTGGCCATTTATGAAACGATTGCTCTGACTTGTGGTCATATCTCTTTTCTTCCTGGGGACTTTGTCGAAGAGTATTACAAATGATAAATATATAATCGTGGGAACTAGATAATTGCAAGGCATTCTTAGAGTAAAGAAGCTTAGGTATAGATTAACTGATGGGGAGGAAGGGGGTAGCTTTTCAAGTGAGGATGATGGGGAAAGTGAGATTGAGAGAAGAAATACTGAATTTAACATCTCACCATATATAAAAACCACAGAGGCCAGTTAAGTGCTAGGGGGAAAACCCTTAGAGACCTAAAGGAAGCTCCAAGCTGGAAGGAGCATAAGCTCTGTAGTGTGGTTGATACCAAAAGTGCAAGAAGATGAAGTCCTGGAGGATGGAGAGGCCAGATGATGCAGGGTCTTCAAAACCATACTTATCTGTTTATATTTTGTTAGCAGAGTAGTAGGAGCTATGCAAGTATTTTGGTTGAACAAGGTAGGGTTGTAACACTGGCTGATGGTATTTATGAAAATATACAGACTGCTTTAAAAGGAGATTGGCAGGGAACTGAATTGTTAGTTATGTGTAGAAACAAAAATACAAGATTGAAAGTATCTGCAAGAACTCTGGAGAGGTGGCTGATTAAAATATGCATAGGAGTTGGTTCAATAGAACTTTTCTTCTGATAGACAGAATGCAGAAATGGAGGAAAGAACCCTAAGTTCTGGGCTTGCACAGATGGATGGAAGTTGGGTTTGCTGACATGGAAAACATACAGTTAAGACTTCCTGGTTATTTCTGATCCTAAATATTCACGGAACCTGTTCATACAGATTATTCCTAGGATAATCTCTCACTCAATTGAATGGTCAAGGCTAACATTCTAAATTCAAAGTAAACAGGAAAGAAATAAGCATTTTATAGAAATTACTTCCTCAAAGAATATCCAATTCTAATATCACACTTCTATGAAAACCTAATGGGAAATAAAAGTATATGATCAGTTAATAGTTACTTTGAACAAGGAGATTTCTAAGATAAGTTATCAATTACCTTAAATTAAGTCTATTAATAGTTTTTGACAGAAAATGTCACCCATTCTTTGAAGGAAACTTGGTATACTTTTGTACAAATCCTTATTGTAACACTCAGTAACATTTATAGATTTGGGTACATATTCTGTCTTTGAAACTGAGTAACATATAGGCATGTTATTATTCTAGACATTGCAAATGCAGTACAATATAAAGAAAGTCTCTGGCACCCTGAACCTATGTTCTAGTATGAGAAAGTAGACCACAAATACGTACTGAAGCAGACACATGCTCTGTCAAATGGTGTTAATACATATGGAGAGAATCACACCAGCTAAAGAAGTAGTGAATGTTGGGAAGGACAGGAAATTGGAATGGGTTAGGAAGTCATTATTAGTAGTTACATCTGGTGAGAAATGGAAAAGGAGCACCCAGATTAGTGGGTGGGAATATCCTATTCAATGATTCAAGTACAAAGACACCGAGGTTGAAGCCAAATCAACTTATTGGAAAATAACGAAGAGACCAGAAAGGCTGAGGAAGAGTCAGTATGGAAGTTAGGATACTATTTCTTATGCTCTTTCTCCAACATCTTGAATTGAAGAAGCAGATATAGTCACATGCTCTTCTTCGTGGACTCAAGACAATGTACCATTATTGAGTTATATTCACATTAAAACTTTCTCTGGGAAACTAAGATGAGGCTTAAGAGCCCACGAGCTGTGTTCATACTACCTAAACTTGGCAGTGCTACTTAGGACCTTAAATGCCCTAGAATAAATTATTTAATTCTTTCAGGCCTGTTTTCTAATCTGCCTCACAGTCCATACTTTGTGGGATTATGGTGATGAATAGATGAATGGGTTACGATATGTAGGGACTAGAACAGTCCCTGGTACTCAGCAAGGGGTTGAGTTAGCTCCAGTTGCTATTATTATTGTCATGTATTAATGTAGTAACTCTCCCTCTCACACACTTGGCAGTAACTTCTTTTTATTTTTATTGAAAATAGATTATTTTCTAATAAGATATATCCTGGCCAGTTTCCCCTCCCCCTCTCAGAGCCTCACCTCATAGCCCCATACTTTCTCTGTCCCCTAGATCCATTCTCACTCTGTTTGCTCTTCAGAAAAGAGCAGGCATCCAAGAGACAACAGCCAAACAAGACAAAACAAGGTACAATATGACAAGGAAAAAGTCCTCATATCAAGGCTGGACAAGGGAACCCAATAGGAAGAAAAGAGTCTCAAGAGCAAGCAAAAGAATCAGATATATACTCACTCCCAGTTAGGACTCCCACAAAAACACCAAGCTAACAGCCATAACATATACTCAGAGGACCTGATGCAGACCCATGCAGTCCCACTCAGAGGACCTGGTACAGACCCATGCAGTCCCACTACTTGCCTCTTCAGTCACTGTGTGTTCATGTGAGCCCTACTTAGTTGATTTGGTGGGCCATGCTCTCCTGCTATCTTCCATCCCTTCTGACTCTTATAATTTTTCCTCCCCTTCTTTCTTGTGCTTCCAAATCTCTAAGGGGAGGGACCCTAGGCAATAACTTCTTTAGGTTTTTACCTTGGATTGGATCTCTGGTATTTAGTATAGGCCTAGAAAAAGTTGACTTGATATTTTAAGATGATGCTGGAGATGGAACCCAGGAACATGAATGTGCACACAGACACTCTCTCTCTCTCTCTCTCTCTCACACACACACACACACACACACACACACACACACACACACACACACACTATACCACTGGGGTACATCCTTAAGTTCTGTGCTTTGAGGTCAGGGTGTAACTATATTGCTGAATCTAACTATGTAGTCCAGGCTGACCTTGAACTCATGATTCTTCTCTTTCTATCTCTTGGGTGCTAAGAGAGGTTAGTTTGAATTCCACTTGACATGACACCATCAATTCAGCATCCAAATTTACTACCACAGTTCACACCTAATTTTAACTCACTCCAAAATCAACATTTAGATTAAGGAACACCACTCATTAAGGCCATCAATCTCAGAACACCATAATTACAGCAAAGGCTGTTTCATCCAGCAATCTGTAATTGGGGCTTCTATTCACAAGCACTTCCCACATTCTCACAATGTTGCAGACATTCATAATGACATCCTAAGACCATGTGAAATCTGTCTGAATCCCCAAAAATGATTTTATTGCATCCTGCCTCTCTGAGGGCATTTTCATACATTTGTTGTCTTGAATATATGTAATCCCAAAATGGTACCCACAGGGGTTCTCTTTTCACCACCCATTACAGTTCTATTTAAGAGTAAAATGCCCTTTGATCAGATCATAAAACTTCATTCACTGTTCTTAGAAGACCAAGATGTCATGGCTCACCATGCTCCGGTGTGTGTGCAATGCCTGATTAGAACAAACTAGTTCTTCAAGTGGAATGCTAGTCTGAATATTGTTCCTTTTTCCTTTCTTCTCCCTGTTTAACAAAAATCTGCAAATTGGCCTACTGAAAATGCGTTCTTCCTCATAGAGTAGATTACAGATACCATTTCATTCACTTCTTAAGCCCTAAATTGAAACAAAGGAATAACAGCTTCCTGGTCCCGTATTGTTCGGGGTTTTCCCTCTAACATTTAGACTCCACTTTGTACTTCTTTCTTTTTAATGCTTGACTAACTGATGGAGAGGATACATTTTAATGATAAAATAAGTACTATCAACACGGATTACTGTGTTTATGACTCCTTTTTTTCATGTAGAAATTTAATCTGGGACTGGGATGGGATAACATCATCATTGCAAAGGTCTTTATCAATTATCCCAATTATCAGAAATACTATTATCTGACTCAAAAAGCTTTTGGAAGAGCATTTTAAACCACTAACTGTGTAACTATAGGCAATTTTCTTATCTGCTTTTGTGATTCAGGTTTTTTTTTTTTCATTTGTAAGATAGTAAAAACAAAATCAATCTTATTTCATTGGCTATTGAGACTCCCATGGAAACTTCTTAGAACAGTGTCTGCCATACAATAGGCACTTAATAAATATTAGATATTATTCATACAATTTGCCCCTCAATTTACACACTGTAACAGGGATTATGGGTACTTTGAAGAGAACCTGAGTCATTTGTGACTGGGGTTCTGGGTGCTAATAGATATGGAATTTTAAAGAGAGAAGTCTCCATCTGTGGCTGCCCCATCTTGGCTTCTACACAGAGAAATTGAAGTCAGGATTCCTTCTCAATGCATCATTCATATTAGTATAAGGATAAAATGAAGTGTCCTCTCTGATCCTTTTCAACCAAGTTTTAGTGAGAACAAGCTTGGTTGCTTGGCAACAAAGAATTTCAAGGCCCTTCCATCCTCAGGAATGTTCTGGGGCTGCCATGCCAGCTTGAAGCTTCTTGAATAAGTCCAGACAAGCAGAATGACACTGGAAGGAGAGTAAAGAATGACCGTGTGCAAAGGTGTTCTATATAATAATTAAAATACACAATACTAAACATAGAATAAGTTGAGAGTAACATCTAATATGATAAGTCCTCAAACAGGCCCTCATCCTTATCTCCAAGCCCATCAGTATCAGCAGAAGTGATCGGGATATTTTGCCAGTAAGCCTATGAGATGCTAATATCTTTGGTGATTTTTACTCCGCTTTTGCTTTGTTTTGCTTTTTTTTTTCTTGAGACTGGATAGCTCTGTGTAGTCCTGCTCTTTTAGAACTAATTAACTAGAGCAGTCTGGCCTTGAAGTTATAGAGATCCACCTGCCTGTGCCTCCTGAATGCTGGGATCAAAGGCAAACACTACCATGCCCAGGTTTTACTATATATGTATGTGTGTTCATGTGCACGTGTGTGTGTGTGTGTGTGTGGGTGTGTGTGTGTGTATGTGTGTGTGTGTGTGTGTGTATTTCAGAGAGTTTCCTCTCTCAGACTCACTCTAGCTTCTTTACCAGGAGCAAATATGTACAAAAATGCCCGATGGTTTTGATTGACAGAAAGAATGCATCTTCTGTCACTCTAGGCTTTCTGGCAGAACGTGTCATGCGCCCTGCCCAGCCCTTCTTGCTCGGGCTCAGTCTTACAGCACATCATCATCGCCACTCATCACTGCATATCACGCCTCACAGTCCTATCTCATCAAAGCAAGTCTTTAGAATACGTAAAACATGTCTTATTATTACATATGCTTTGTGTATTTGTGTATGCATGTATGTGCGTGCATGTGTGTCTTTTTTTGTTTTTGTTTTTGAGTGCCTTTACTCAGAAGATTTTTGCTATGTATCTTTATCTGTCAATCTCCACCTTATTTTCTTATTTTTTTGAGACAAGAATCTCTCACTGGACATAGAATTTACTGATTACCTAGAATGGCTGGCCGCCATCCCCTTATCTCTGCTTCCCCAGAACTGGTATTACAGCATACACTTACATGCCTGTGTTTTGACATAAGTGGTAGGGATCCAGACTCAGGTCCTACTGATGGTGCATCAAGATAGTCCCAGTCAAACCTAGGTATTACCTTTACCTTAAAAGCACAAAAAGGATACCAGGAAGCTACTATGGGACCAGTATGCCCACTGAGGCATGCTGATGTAGAACTCAGTGATCTTTTCGCTATTTTGCAGATTCCCTTCATTCACAGGTTTAATGGACAGTATTAGTCATAATAGTTTGTGCATTATATTTATCATATGCCAAATACTGCTCTGAACGCTTTCCATACATTTATTCATTTTTAAGTTTTCATGACTCCTAAATGTAAAAAGTGAATTGCAAAGGTATTAAGTGACTTGTTTTATGTCACACAACTAGAGAACTCATTCAAATCCAAGCAGTAGGGGTTTAGAGCTGTCGTCCTCAACCACTGCCTTATACTGGTTCTTTTGAATCAGTTAGAGAATAGTTCAACAAAACCAGAAGAGTATGTTTATATACTCTGTGGATCTGTAGTGATACATGTCTCCCAGATGTCATTTTCAATACACTGGCAATAGCAAAGTGTTCAAGGCATAAATTAGAGAGAACATCCTCGGAAGTGATTGATTCTCATGTTCAGTAGGGAAGGACGGATGGGAAGGATGGTGTTAAGCAAAGAAGCATATCTTTAGACTATTTATTCTTTATGTATTTCACTTCATTTATTCCCTGGACATCCTGCAGATGGAACTCAGGGATTTGTGGATGTCAGATGAAAGCTCTACTTCCAAACTAGACCTTCATCCCTGAGAGAGCTCCTCCAACTGAAAAGAATTTATGCATAGGCATTGTGACAAACACTTGTAGTCCCACCATTTTGGAAGCTGAGGCAGGATTATGGGTTGAGGCCAGCCTGGGCTATATTTACAAGCTCAAGGTCAGTATGGGTTATGTAGAGAGATCTTATTTGCCTTCCCCAGTGTATTCTGGACAGTCATAAATTGGAGAACACTAAAGGAAAAAAAATGTACAAAATGCACTATCCTGGATAAAAGCCTATAAAATAAAAAGAACATTACTTGGCAAAACTGGGAAAATCTGAGTAAATTCTACAGCTAAAGGTCATGTATAAATGTTATTTTTTAAGTTTTTAAAAAAAGTATTATGCGTATGTAATATTTTAACTTTGGGAAACTGGGTAAATGTTATAAAGGAACTCCATACAGTCCACAGCTTTTCAGTAAATCTAAAATTATTTCAAAGAAAAAGATCAAAATAATATTTCAAAGTGAAATGTATTTTGGAGTACATATGTAAACTGTCCCACCAGGAAAGCCTGGCTTTAATCTCTGATTTTTCCACCTAAATAGTTGACTCTATACTATAGATTTTTTTCAAATATAACTCTTTTCTGTCTTTGCACCAAAAATGCATTCTAGAAATCTTTCCTGTGAGAAAGATGGCTTACAGAGAGACGAGCAAATGAAAGTGCAGGCTACTTCTCACTTGTCTTTCCTCTCTATGACAGTTTCTCAAGGTTGGGGGAGATTATTTGAAATTTTGACATAATTGAAATAGTTTTTCTAGACTTTCTGACCCTTTGATGTAGCCATTTCTCAGATGAAACAGGAGGTTAATAAAGATTATAGCATCCATTAGGGGAAAAAAGAGGCATTATTCATTTTTTTATATCATAACAGAAACCTCCTGATGTGGTAAGAATGACTTTTGTTTGTTTTGTGGCAATGAATTACATTTGTAGTTAACCCATTTCAGTCCCAAATATTACCAAATCTCACAAAAATAGATCAAAAAAAGTGTAAGGAAATAAGAATATATTTAGTATATTCTTAGTAAGCTACAAATTTTATGCACTCATTGAAAATAGCCTTAATGAAGGTGAGAGATATGGCTCAATCAGTAAAGTGTTTGGTGTACAAACATGAAGATCTGAGTCTGGATCTATAGAACCTACATGAGACAGTGATGGCATTTTGCATTTTCCATTTACATACCTGGAAGTCAAGATGGGGAGGAACAGAGGAACACTTTTGATATAGAGCCCTGCCTTCTTTATATACACACATGGTTAGGTACACACACACACACACACACACACACACACACACACACACACACACAGAAAGACATACACACATAAATACAGAGAGGGAGAGAGAGGGAGAGAGAGACAGAGAGACAGAGACAGAGACAAACAAAGAAAATCCATATTGCATGCCTACCATGCAAAAAGATGGACAGGACTCTGGCCTCATATTTTCAAAATGGATAATCTGGCAAAGGATCAGATAAGTAAACACATCAGGACAGAGAGTGTCTCTAGTATGACTAACTCATTCAAAGAGCATAAATATTTTAAATTCATATCATCTTTAAGAAATTCATTCAAAGACCTGTCAACACTTGTCAATACTTGCAAGCTTAGTAATGATACACTCTGCTGTAGTCAACTTTTTTATTACTGTGATAAGACACTTGGACCAAGGCAATTTATAAAGGAATGAGTTTTATTGAGGGCTAGAATACATGACTATCATGGTGGGGTGCATGACAGCAGGCAGGCAGACATAGTGCTGGAGCGGTAGATGAGAGTTTACACCTTGATCCACAAGCATGAGGCAGGAAGAGCTAAGTCAGAATGGTGTGGGCTTTGAAACCTCAATGCCCCCCAAACCCAAGTGACACACCTCTTCATTCTTTTCAACCAGTCCCATTACTGGAAACCAAGTACTCAAACACAGGAGCCTTTGGGTACCTTTCTTATTCAAACCAGCATGTTCTGTCTACTAAAATCCACTAGATATTTCAAGAAATCAAGGAACTGAGTTTTTATCATCTAATTCATTCATCAATAGTATATAGAACTAATCTCTTTTTGAAATGTGGTTTGGTTTAGGGATGGTTTTGTTGATTATAAGGCCTTATATATGCTAAGCATGTCCTCCCCTAGCCCTAGAAAAGATGTATCATCAGCCCTGGCCAATTTTCATAGCTGTGGAAATGGCCCAGTTACTTGATGCACATGCAGAAGGACCTAGCACCTGTGTGAAAACCGAGCCTGAGGGTGATAAGTCCTTACAACTGTAGTTCTGAGGAGAGGGAGACAAACAGATCCCCAGACTCATTGGTCAGTCAGACTAGTCAAACTGATAAGCTCTGGCTTCATCCAGTCTGGAAAATTAAGAGGGGGAGTGATGGAGAAGGACAGTCAACATTGGTCTCTGGTCTACACCTACAGACATACATGCACACATATAGACATGTACACACAAACACATTCATCATATGGACCCATCATGACTACGTAAAAGGAAAATATGGAATATATAAAGTGACATCTGTGAAGATTTTTTTTCTTGGTGCAGTTTATTTCAGGTTTCATTTATCAATTAGATTTAGGACTATTTCAATCATTATGATTTTTCTAAATATCAAACTCTTTCATGTCTGTAAAGCTATTTGAGAATGCAGCCTCTTTTGCTCAAATGTTTCTGCATTCCTTCCCAGTTGCAGACTTTAGCAAGAAAAATAAGAAGAAAACTAAAATCCAGGACAGAAAAACATCTCTTTCCTTTCTCAACTCTCATTCTTTGATATTTTGCATCTAAGATCATGAAATTATTGCTCTTATTTACAAATAAACATTTAAAAAAAGAAAAAGAAGAAAATTTTCACCTCTGTAGCTTTGTCTACTTTGATAGTCCCCATTTGGGGTTGAGGCCCTTCTGTAAATCTATAGACTCATTCTCAGTATAGCTTTCAGATCCTATTTTCTTTCATTGAATTGTCCATTGTATTCATTAATTACCTTTTTGTGGAGAAAGAAAAAAGAAAGAAAGAAAGAAGTCTCTCCCAGTTTCCCTAAAGCCCAAGCCCTTTCTTAAGATTCACCAAGAAAAGCAATTATCTCCTTTTGTGCTATTGATCTGTCTGAACATTCCTTCCCAGTATATCAGCTGCTTAGTCCTGGAATTTAAAAATATTCATCATGCCAATTCCTGTGTTGCCACCATTACTGATCTTCTAGCAGTGGACCTTGATCAAGTTCACCATGACATTAAGCTGTCTCACATGAGCATTGTACCCATGAAAGAAAACACCAGACCTTTACCTTGGTCATGTTTGGTATGGTTCAATATTCATTGAACACTATTTAATACCTTAAGCATTTACTAGCCAAGATATCTCTAAAAGTAATAGTATGCCCATTGGAAGAAGAATGTAAGATGTGTTTCCATGGTATGTGGTAGAATCAACTCTCATGCCATTTTCATGTTTCACTGATAAATATAATATTGGAATATCTGGCCATAGAAAACCAGATATTATCAAACTACAGAATTCACTCTACTTATAAGATGTTCTGCAGGTTTTATTGATAAAAAATTATAGAAAATGATACATTTTATAAGGCATTGCATGTCTTATAAATTAATTATAAAAGACAGACATAGTATTGGCCAAAATTACTAGTATAAACTCAGTTTTTCCCTTTACATAGTCATGAGCAGAATTCTTTATTTTTTTTTCTAACTGATTAACTATTATTTTCATTTTAATATCAAAGCTGTAATTTTAATTGATTCATTAGAGGTTAAAGACAAAACAACTCAAGGCCTGAGAATTAAGCATATTATGAGTTTGCCAAATCAACTTAATAACAGAAAAAAAAGTGTTATATTTTCTGATACAGGCTCCTTTGTTCAGTGCATGTACTAACAAGTTGTAGGAAACCATCCATGAGACAGAGAAAAATGGTTATTATTGGTCTGGGTCACAATTATTATGATCTGTAATTGTCAGTGGGTTTTGTCTACCACACAACTGATTTTCTTCCAAAATAGTAACATCAATCACCCCAAATGAAACAAAAATGGTCTAAATTTGCATGAAAGCAATATCTGGTAAGTATATTCTCCAACTGAATTTACTGACTTTCTCAGACAAAAATAGGTGATCTTACTCAAACCATATATTCTACAGAAAATATTCCCTCTTCTCTGTCATGCTAATTGTCACGTGAAAATGGATTCACGCGCCCTCTCTTTTTTCCTTTTTTTCCCACTACTCCGTATGTATGTATGTATGTACATATGTATGTATGTATGTACATATGTATTTATGTATGTATGTATGTATGTATGTATGTATGTATGTGTGTATGTGTGTGGAGGTATGTATACATGCCAGGGTTAAAAAAAGAAAGTCAAAGGACAATATGCAGGAGTCAACTTTCTCCTTCCATTTTGTGAATTCAAAGGATTAAAATAAGGTTTTCAGACTTGGCGGCAGATGCCCTTATCCACTAAGCTATCTTGACATCCCCTCCTTTCCTTAACATGAGAAAATCTACAGCTATATTGCTATAACTATACAGACCACATTAATGCATATTTGGGGAAAATGTTAAGGTTCTGCTGACTGAATGTAAGTTTCAAAGTTTTAGGAGGTAAGCACCAGTGTTCTCCTTAGAGACTGCCTCTGGCTTCCTCTGTTAAGAAAGAAGGAACCATTCATGCACATGAGTGAAGAAGCTGATAAGACAATCTCTTGGTTCCATCTACTGCCTTCTACTCTAGTGGTCAGTATGATGACAGTGTGCTACAGAATAAAGGATGGTGGCAGCCCAGTGATTGGAGGAGAGGATTGTGCAATAGAAAATCCTGGATAAAGGAACGTACCTGGATGGGTTTTTGCTCTTGGCACTCTTGGATTTTAAATGCAGTCTTAGCTATTTGCAAATTCACAAGAAATAGACACACATAGTCATGTAGATGTATACCCTCAGTTGATATCTTGCATATAACAATCATTTTTATTAATGAAGGGCCCTCAATTCAAAGGATATTTTATAGCTAAATATGTGAGATGGGTTTGAATCTCAAAGGTACATAGAAGGGAAATTTCTAGTTATTTGAAGTTATGTCTAATTGTTGTTAACTTCCAGGCTGACCACTTCCACTTCCCTGATTTCATGAATGTTCACAATCAGGAACACACCTGCTAATCATGTAAAATGTAATGAAGGAGTGATCCCAAATGGGCTTTAGAAAAATAGAACTTTAAAAAAAAGCCAATTTATCTCTGTCAGAAATTAATTATAAAGTACGAATTATGAAGGAGTTGTCTACCCTGTCTTGGCAGAGCTAGGCTGTTGACTTACCTGCATCTAAAGTTTGTACTTTTTGGACAACATTCTGTCTACAGTTGAAGCAAGGGATTTTTCTTGCCAGTGACAGCTTGTCACCTATGCAACCATCTCCAAATGGAGATTCTTTGATGCTCATCCTCTACTTGGAGTAGAATAGGGGGTGCTATCAGGAGCTGACATGTCTCAGTATCAAAAAGTCCTAAGTTAAAAAAAAAATTTTTTGCTTTTCAAGTTCTATCCATTTGGCTGAAAATTGCATGATTTCCTTGTTTCTGATAGCTGAGTAGTATTCCATTGTGTAAATGTACCCAATTTATTTTATCCATTCATCAGTTGAGGGACATCTAGGTTGTTTCCAGTTTCTACCCTCTACTCCCTCTCCCACCCATCCCACTACTCCGATATAGAGTGTCCCTACATATCAGCCCCTCTCAGTTCAACAGTCATAGGAGAGCTAAGAGCTTGTCTTGCACTGGGGACCTACATGGTAGCGCCCCTAGGGAAAATTGTCCCATTAATAGGTAACAATGTCTGTTACCTGATCCTTTTGGTGTGTTGGTTATAGGATAGTTATTTTGTATGGCTAAAATCCAATCATATATGAGTAGCTGGCATGTGCATTTTTCTGAGTCTGGGTAGCTGTCAGTGGGTACCACGTTTTTTTTCAATCTGGGATATATTAGTGTGTTCATTTTTATTAAACTATTACTAGTAAAAAAATCTTTGCAAAAATTGAGGAACAGAGCTAAACAAAGAATTCACAAGGGAGGAATCTCTAATGGCCAACGGACACTTAAAGACATGCTCAACATCCTTAATCATCAGAGAAATGCAACTCAAGATGACTCTGAGATTCCATCTCACACCTGTCAGAATGGCTAAGATCAAAAGCTCAAATGACAGCACATGCTGGCAAGGGTGTGGAGAAAGGGGAACTCTCCTCCGTTGCTGGTGGGAGTGCAGGCTTGTGCAATCACTATGGAGGTCAGTCTGGCGATATCTTAGAAAACTTGGAATAGCTCTACCTCAAGACCCAGCCATACCACATCTGGGTATACACCCAAATGATTCCTCAATGAATCATAAGGAAGTTTCGTCATCTATGTTCATAGCAGCCTTATTTGTAATAGCTAGAAACTGGAAACAACCCAGATGTCCCCCAACCAAAGAATGGATTTAAAAAAAAACTGTGGTACATTTACACAATGGAACACCACTCACCTTTCAGAAACAAAGAAATCATGCAATTTGCAGCCAAATGGATGGAACTAGAAAACCTCATCCTGAGTGAGCTAACCCAGACTCAAAAATATGCACAGGGTATCTATTCACTTATAATTGGATTTTAGCCATGTAGTACAGGATAACTATCCAACCAACACACCAAAAGGAACAGGAACATAAACCTTGTTACTTGTTAGTGGAACACTTTGCCCTAATGGAGTTGCCATATAAGTCCCCAGTGAAAGAAGAAGCTCTTAGCCCTTATATGACTGTTGAACTGAGTGGGGCTGATATGTAAGGGCAACTCACTCCAGAGGAGTAGGATAGGTGGGAGGGGAGTTGGAGGGCGGGAGGGTGGAGAGAGGAGACTGTGATGGATATGTAACTTGAAGTAATAAATAAACATTTAAAAAAATCCTTGAATGCCATATTCTACAGATCTCTAGGTTTTTGAAGACCACCTATCTATCTCCATATACTTGGTTAACCAAATGTTGCTTGTCTCATCAACTTGATTTCCGATTAACTTAGAAAACATCTGTGATAAATTATGCTAGTAACTAACAAAATGTTTGAATGACTATTAATTTGCATTTTTGAGTTAGCTTAAACACTTTGTGACAGTTGCTATCAAAGGGCCAAAACTTCACATTGCATTTTCAAGTATAACCTAGCAGCACCCCCTATTCTACTCCAAGTAGAAGAAAAGCATCGAAGAATCTCCAGTGTGAGATGGTTGAATTAGTGGCAAGCCTATCTCTTGGCATGTAAAAACTCCTTGCTTCAACTGCAGACAGACTGCTGTCCAAAAAGGACAAAACTTGGTAGCAGGGAAGTCGACAGCCTAGCTCTGCCAAGACAGGGTAGGTTAGTCCTTCATAATCCCTGCTCTACAATAAATGTCTGTCAAAGAAACAGGACCAAAAGGCTGAAGACTGATCCTGGAATGTATGGAGAGAAAATGGGAACTGTCCAGGTAGTCACTGGT
>CAJQZJ010000909.1:349396-368494 GCA_907164525.1 Lophiomys imhausi
ATGTATGAACTGGACATTGGGAAGGTATACTGGGCCATTTAACTCTCTTAAATGTGGCATATTTAATTCTGCTGTTTTGTATAGAATTTACTGTTATAAGAGAAAGAACCATTTGTTGGATTGAAAAGGGAAGCTGTTGGGGGGGAAGAGGGTGGAAAAGTGGGACAGGAAGGGGGAATAGGGAAGGGTTTGTGACTGAGATGTAACTTGAAGAAAAAAAATAAAGTACTTATATAAAAAAAAAATCTCTGATAAATTATGCTAGTAACTAACAAAATGTTTGAATGACTATTAATTTGCATTTTTAGTTAGCTTAAACAGTTTGTGACAGTTGCTATCAAAGGGCTAAAACTTCACATTGCATTTTCATGTATAACCTAGCTACAATACCTTAAAAAAAGTTAACCTTAATTTTGTATCAATATACAAAGATCAATACCAATGTAGCCAAATGTAATCTTAATTTTGTATCAATTTACAAAGATCAATACTGATGTAGCCAAATATAATTTTAATTTTGCATTAATATACAAAGATCAATACCAATGTAGACAAATATAATCTTAATTTTGTATCCATATACAAAGACATATGAGCACATTCAATAATCTGTCCCTTTTTTATCATTCCTATATTATGTCTATATCCCACTTATTTCAAGTCTTTTAACCCTATGTAGGAGAGGATCATAAGGCTGAAGATAGATACTCTAGTGTATTGAGAGAAAATGGGGACTGTCCAGGTACCAGTTGTCTATCATTTCTTAGTTTTGGAAGTTGCTGGTTCTACACTTCCTATATAATCAGACATATTTATCCTTCTCAGGTCTCTGATGTAGTTTGAAGACTAGATAGCTATAGTCTCTCAGTTAAGTTTTAAGTTATCTAGGAATTAAACAGATGTTCTAGGTCTAAGAAGATAGTTTCAAGTTGGTAATACAAGTTGGGATAGAAACTGAGTTAGGTATAGAATTTTAAACTCATTGAAACATATAGATAATAGAATATTAATATCAGTTGCCAAATATGTATGGACTGGACATTGGGAATATATGTTATACCTTATAATTTTCATAATTGTGGCCTAATTATTCTCATTGTTTTGTATTGTATTTATTGTTATAAGAAAAAGAGCCATTTATTGAACGAAAAGGGGTGCTGTTGTGGGGGGAAAGATATACCCTAATTTTTTTTTAAAAGCAGATAGGAGGATGAAGGGGAAGAGTGTAGGAGGGTGGGACCGGGAGAGGGAGGAGGAAGGGGATTATGATTGAAATGTAACTTGAAGAAATAAATAAATGGGGAAAACGTCCATTTATTTATTCTTAGATTAACCTTTTAGTAAAATGAGCAGATAGCAATGGCTGGTGTGCAGTCATCAACGCATATGTTAAACACTTCAGTGTACCCATGCAAACCCCACAAATAAATATTTTATTCCTTCTCAGCTAGAGAAATAAGGTATGGCTTGAAGCTCCTGAGATTGGACTGTTGTGGCAATGACACCAACTCAAAATCATAGGGAACATTACATTACACATAAATCAGGACACACACTTGGTGTTTCCATTAAACCACCAGGTAGTGGGAATGAAGGAAAACCATGAACTGTGAAGATCACTGCAGCTGAAGACAAGCTTCTGAGAGCAAAGCATGTACATGCCTCCACAGATGATTGGTGAATTCAGGCACATGTACATAGGAAGATACAATTGTCCTGCTTATAAATTGGGTACTCATGCAATAACCCTGGTTATTATTTGTGCTGTCTCCTTTCATATCTAGTTTCTGACAATGGAGGCAAGCTCTCATTTGGTAAGCATGGTATCCTGGGCCTTATACATATGAGCAGTTTGAATATCTGTACCATAAAGGTATAGGTTATCATCCTAAATTACAGATGAGAGCAAGTGGAGCACTGGCCTGAGGCTATCCTCAGAAGAAAAGAGAGATCACATCACTTTCAAATTGAACTTTCAGTTAAAGCTCAAATCCAAGTCCTCACTATGAGATTCAGACATCATTAAGATGAATATCTGGTTTTCTTTAGGGTTTCCTAGAAGACATTACTCCCAAGGTTCCATTCTTTTCAAGTCTCTAGAACTTTGCATGACCTTTTTGTTGAAGATTGCCTTAAAAGTCTCATCACTGAGAAGTTCCCAACCAGAGCATGTGTATAATTTTGTTTTTCCTTTCAGAGTTCTTTTGAAGTTATCCCTTTCTTGTTTTCTTCTGCTCCATAAGAAACAGGCTCTAGGCAACGGGGTGGACAGAGGTACCCATTCACATTAAGCAGAGCACCAGCAGATCAAAGAAACAATCACAGCTAAGTCCAGCTTATAGAACCGGTTGGCCTGGGATGCTCCTTACAGATGCACGAGTAAGTGATTATTTATAGTAACATAGGTGAGGTCACTTTTAGGAATATATGAATGTAGATACACTGCCAAAGAGTCCCTGCTGAAGTACAAACATCTCACAAAACAAAACAAAACTATACTGTGGATCATTTATAGGTAGCTCACCTTGGAAGAGTATTCTCTTCCTAGCAATCCTTTACTACTTATATAATCTTGGGGCAGGAGAGGGGACTTGGTAGGGCTCCTGAGCCTCACAAGTCTCCCTACTGTTTTCATAGACAAATGTTAACAGCAGTTCTGATTCAATATGGCAATGGTTATGATCAAGAAAATACAATAAAAGCAAACACACTGCCACCACCAAGCTGAAGTCCTGAACTGTTGATTTCTTGACATGTTCAGCCCAGATGTTAAATTTAGTCCCAACCCCATCTAATACACAGTCAGCCTCTGCCTTCTGCCTGAGGTCAACCAGATAGCTCCTTTAACCTCAAAGCACATGCATACACCTGTTTTACTCCACTAACTTCAAACAGTTTATATTTAGGTTTAAACCTCTCAAAGTAAGTAGGGTATACATAGACCCCCCCCCTTTTTTTTACTTATCAAAAATGAATGTCCCCAACTTGGGTGACTCTCAGTCAATATCATATAGCTCTACAGTGGCAGAGCTAAGAATGAATGCTCAGCTCTCTTACTCCTTAGCCCAGATCATTCTTCCTCTACTCAATCCTATTTGTCAATCAAGGTCCACAGGTGACAATTTTTGAGATGACTTCTTCAAAATAAGGTCACTGCAGCAAATTCTACTTTACTTCTGTCTCAGAATGCAGAGCTTGCTTTATGCTCCGCATAGCTGCCAACCCTGAGTGCTGAGTCCTTGCTTATGATAAGTGACGTATCTTTAATTATCACATTGCCCAGACATAGTAATCTGTCCTCCCAGGTATAAAGGCCCATTAATAACTCTCAAGGGAAGGCAGTCAGTGTCCCAGTTGCAGTCCTATCACATGATCTGCTCTCTGATATGGAGCTCCCATAATCAGGGCTCACATGCCCTCTAATATGTCAGAAGGCTCATTGTTTCTCAGCCTCCTGCAATATACTACCCGCAAGCACAGCCCTTATCATTTAATAACACTACCTGATATTGAAAACAGGAGAAAATGGAAACATGCAGAGAGGGTGGGGAAAGCTAGCTGGTGCAGAAGCTACTGGGGTTGTAGTACAAACTCTCACACAGCAAGGTCTTAGGCCAATTAACAGTACCCTTAACCCTATTGCTGCCACTAGCCCCAGGCTGCTAGATCTGGTGGGAGAGAACCCTGTTCACCGATAACTGCTCTGGGGGATTAGAAAGATATAGAAAAAGATGGAATCTGTGTGCCTATGCAGGAAAATGGGGTTTCCAGTCATAGCTTCAAAACTAAAAAAAATACAACTAGATATGGAACACCTTGTTGAAAATATATTCTGTGATTCAGGACTGATTTGGCCTTAAACAGGACTTTCAGTGCATGTGTACATAAAATGAGAGAGAAAATTCTTCTGCATGTGTCTTAGGGTTTCTATTATTGTGGAGAGAACAATGACCATGGCAACTCTTATAAAGGGAAACATATCATTGGGGCTGGCTTATAGCTCTGAGGTTTAGTGCATCATCATCATCATGGAAGGAAGCATGGCAGCATGCAGGCAGACATGGAGCTGGAGGAAGACCAAGAGTTCTACATCCCTATCAACAGGCAGCAGGAAGAGAGTGACAGACTGGGCCTGGCTTGAGCATTTGAAATCTCAAAGCCTGCCCCCAGTGACCTACCTCCTCCGACAAGGCCACATTCTCCTCCAAAAGAGTCACACTTCCTAATAGTGCCACTCCCTATGAATCTGTGGGGCCATTTTCATTCACAGCATGTAAAGCACAAATAAAATTCCATGATCCAAAGCATTTAAGTAGAATTGTAATAAAATGATAAAAACAATAACAGTATTTAAAGACCCTTGCCATGTGCCAGGTAGTATGCACAGAAACTTTTAAGAGTCATCTCATGTTCATAGCAATCCATGAAGAACTTGGTTTTTGTTTAATGTTTATTTATTACTTCTTTATTACTTCAAGTTACATCTCCATCACAGTCCCCTCTCTCCAGTCTTCCCAGTCCTACCCTCCCATCTTCTCCCCCCTCTCCCACCTATCCTTCTCCTCCAGAGTATGGTGCTCTTACATATCAACCTCCCTCAGTTCATCAGTCATCTGAGTGTTAAGAGCTTCCTCTTGCACTGGGGGCCTACATGGTAACTCCACTAGGGCAAAGTATCCCACTAACAGGTAACAAAATCTTTGTTTCTATCCCTTTTGGTGTGTTGGTTGAAGAATAGTTATCCTGTACTACATGGCTAAAATCCAATTATAAGTTAATATACACCATGTGTATCCTTCTGAGTCTGGGTTAGCTCACTCAAGCTTTTCTAATAACATCCATTGGCTGCAAATTACATGATTTCCCTGTTTCTGATAGCTGAGTAGTATTCCATGGTGTAAATGTACCACAGTTTTTGTTTTTTTGTTTTTTTTTATCCATTCTTCCATTGAGGGATGTCTGGGTTGTTTCCAGTTTCTAGTTATTACAAATAAGGCTGCTATGAACATAAATGAGACGTCCTTGTGGTTAGGTGAGGAATCATTTGAATGTGTACCCAGAAGTGGAGTGGCTAGGTCCTGAGGCAAAGTTATCCCAATTTTTCTAAGATATCGCCAGACTGATTTCCATAGTGGTTGTACAAGTTTGCACTCCCACCAGCAATGGAGGACGGTTCCCCTTTCTCTACAACCTCACCAGCGTGTGCTGTCATTTGAGATTTTGATCTTAGCCATTCTGACAGGTGTGAGATGGAATCTCAGGGTTGTCTTGAGTTGCATTTCTCTGATGATTAAGGATTTTGAGCATTTCTTCAAGTATCTCTCGGCCATTAGAGATTCCTCCTTTATAAATTCTCAGTTTAGCTCTGTTCCCCATTTTTGGAATGCATTATTTGGTTTCTTTTTGTTTAATTTCTTGAGGTCTTTATAAATTATAGTTATTAGTCCTCTGTTGGAAGTAGGGTTGGTAAAGATCTTTTCCCAATCTGGAGGTTACTGTTTTGTTCTAGTGACAGTGTCTTTTGCCTTACAGAAGCTTTTCAGTTTCATGAGGTCCCATTTATTGATTGTTGATCTTAGGTCCTGAGCTGTTGGTGTTCTGTTCAGGAAGTTGTCACCTGTGCCAATGAGTTGGACACTTTTCCTTCCCCACTTCTATTAGATTTACTGTGTCAGGTTTTATGTTAAGGTCTTTGATCCATTTGGACTTAAGTTTTGTACAAGGTGATAAGTATGGCTCTATTTGCATTCTTTTACATGCCGACATCCAGTTAGACCAACAACATTTGTTGAAAATGCTGTCCTTTTTCCATTGTACGGTTTTGGCTTCTTTGCCAAAAATTAAGTGACCGTAGGTGTGTGGGTTTATTTCTGGGTCTTCGATTCGATTCCATTGATCAACTGGGAACAACATGGTACTGGTACAGAAGAACTTTGTTTTTAAAGACATGGTCACATTTTACTCACACGGTATCTCAAGATGGCATAGAACTAACTGTGCAGCCCAGACTACTCATGCTGTCCTCCTGCCTCAACCTCCTGAGAACAGCATGAGTTATTTATTATCCCTATTTGAAAATGTAAAAAGTGAATAAACTAAGGCATAGAGAAATTATATAACTTGCCCAAAAGGACAGAGTTATTAAGTGATACTGTTATGTTACAGAGTCAGGATTTGAACTCAGGTAGTAGTATGCCTCTGGAGGTAGCATGTTACATTAAAGAGATCTGCTGTTAAATGAGAAGATTTGGAATTAAAGTGGGGGTCTGGGAAAAGGAGACAGATGAAAATAGAAAGGGAGTGGTAGAGAGAGAAGGAGAGAGAGAAGAATGCAGGGAAAGAGGAGTGAGGTAGGAGAAAGGAGAGAGGGGAAGAGGGGTCCTGCACAGAGTTAATCAAGGATCACGAAAGAAAAGAGACTAGTTGGGAAAAGTAATTTACTTGTTGACAATCAAGTGGACACCAACTCATTCTCTCTTCTACCTCACTCAGAAGTACAGTCTCCCTTTCCTTAAAGCCCAGGTGAAAAAGAGGTTCTCATTTGTTTTATACACTCAGGAATATGAGAATGAGAAGGTTGCTGTTACCGCTAGATCTTTCATTATCCATCTCTCCAATCTATGTAAAGAAGTCTCTGGGCTTCCATATCCAGGTATTCAAAGTGAATGTCTGAATTAGACAAGGTTGGTTCCAAGAACCTCACTCCCTGTACACACACACACACACACACACACACACACACACACACACACACTTGTGTGTGTACATTTCAACATATATGTGTGAACAGCTATCCAAATCTCTTTATGTATGATATCATAGTATGTGTATACAATCTATTCTATTTTCCACCTTATGCCTTTTTATAGTGTTTATAAATAAGCCAAGGACTTCAGCATGCTAGTTAAATGCTCCACCACTGGACTATACCCTCCATTCTTCTTGTCTCCTTGAAATCATCACTAGATTGCTCATATTCACTGATACTGCAACTGAAAGAGTTGCTATGCTCTATTAATGACAAGAAACAAAACCTGTACATGTCTAAGACAAATACATCTGTGTATGTATGTATGCATATATGTATGTATGTATGTATGTATGTATGTGTATGTATACAGATGTATGTATACTTTAGCATGTATGCAGAAGTCAGAGGGCAGTCTCAGATGTCAGTCCTCCCTTCAATCTTGAGTCTCTCTTTCTTTCTTTCTTTCTTTCTTTCTTTCTTTCTTTCTTTCTCTCTCTCTCTTTCTCTCTCTCTCTTTCTCTCTCTCTGCGTGTGTGTGTGTGTGTGTGTGTGTGTGTGTGTGTGTGTGTGTGTCTGTGTCTGTGTGTATGTATGTCTCTGCTTCTGTCTGTTTACAGTGGAGCTCAAGCTAGCTGTTCTGTGAACTTCGGGAGAATTGTCTTATTTTCCACTTCCCATAGCTCCATAGGAATTCTGTCCTTGAAGATGCTAATGCTACATTTCATGCCTTTTTGTACGGATTCTGGGGATTCAGTCTCAGGTCTTCAGGCTTGTTCAGCAGGTCCTTTAACCCGCTGAACCATCTCCTAAGTTCCGTCTGACAAATACAATTTTCCCCCCAGAAATTTCCTATTCATGGTTGATTGGGTCTGCACATAAGACCCGTAGCTTTCATGAGCCAAGTACATTCTCTGGGGTTCTTTCCAGCATTTAACTGCTGATGTTGGCCTTCATACCTGGAACTACTCAGAATGGAAGCCCACAGTCTCCATGGTGATCCAGCCAGAACAACAATTCACACTCTGTGGTGGGCATTCCCCAAAAGTATTCAGATTCACTGGGGGTTGAGAGAAAATATTGAAACTTCCATTTAAGTTTAAAAAATAAATGTTTCTTTATATTTTGTCATGTAAGCAATGTCTGTAACATACATATTACAATGTATTCAAGCAATATGTGCTTAACCTTTTCTATTATACTGGAATAATAATAATAAAAAAAGGTTTAGAGATCATTTTGTTAGAGAATTAAATTAGGCCTTGACACCTACAATCATTGTGTCCACTGGCAAAATCTGCCAATATTAGAAAACTCAGAAACATAAGCCCAGTGCTATGGGGATGTATAATGCAGTGTGTTGCTTTTTTCCAAAACAACAACAACAACAAAAACCCAAAGTGTTCAGTGTCATTTGTAAGGATAGACCACACAAAGCAAACAACAATAATAAATATTAAGGGATTGTACGCTATGTGGGTAGCACTTTATTAAATAACTATATTTGGAGCCTGGATCTTTAAAGACAATCTTACCCTAAAAGTTAGACTCAAAGAGATAGTGGTAGGAAAAATTCCTACTTGGAAAGATAATTTCTATGATAAGCTTCCAGGATTACTCCAGCAGTATGCTAAGATATATGGGCACACCTTAACATTACTTTGTTAGCTTTCTCCATCATTTTGTCTAGTTTTCGAGTCACAAAACAGATTAATCTCAAACTGGAGGCAATCCTCTCCCTTGATTCCTCTCTCTAAAATCAGATACTCACAGCAATACCTGAGATATGATGTGGTGTCCTGACCTCGGAGTTTAGGAAGGATATTGAAATATCAGAGATGCCACAAAGATAATCACACAAGAAAGGAGCCCTACAAAGGCGAGAAGATAAAGCATATGAAGAGGGGTGGCGAGCGCTAAATTTATAAAATCTGGCAATGCAAAGACTGCAGGGGGCTTGATCACAGCCTCTAAATACCTTCAAGGCAACAATGTAATTGAAAGGAAGGAATTATTCATAGTCTGAGAAGTTGATAAGACTTGAAGCAATGGCCTGAAGCAATGAAAAAGATCGTTCAGGTAAAATTGCCAGGAGGTAGGGGAAAAGGAATTCTTTACTATCTGAGGGACAGAGCAGGCAAAGCCAGGCCCAGAGGGAAGATCTAAAGTATCCTAAGAGCCACAGTGCAAAGCTCTTGAGTATGAAACAGGGATTAACGACTAGGCTCCCTGATGCTCTTGTCAGAGTTCAGCGCTCTCACAGGTACACCTGAAAGACAGCCCCCTTCGAAGAAGCACAAAGTAATAAGAGGTCTGTGTGAAGACTCCTCCTTAGAGCATCATCAGGAAAAGACAATGACACTCCAATACCATGGAGTTATGAATTAAAATATAAAAAAGGCGTCCTTTCCTAAATTCTGTATTCAGTATTGTATCTTAGAAGTGATACCCAGCTTTTCCCCAGAAAATAAAAATTGTATCCATAAATGGCATTCCAAGCTCAAACTGCAGGTTCTTTAAAAAGTACCCAGCCTTGGGGAGATGGCTCAGAGGGTAAAGTGGTTGGTGTGCAAGCATCAAGACCTGCACCTGCATCCTCAACATGCATGTAAAAGCTAAGTGTGGCAGCAGAAATCTTTGATTCCACTGTTGAGGGGTGGGTGGCAGAAGGACCCTGGGGGCCCATTAACCAATTACCCAGTATAGTTAAAACAGTCAGTTCCAGGTTCATTGAGAAACATGGCATCAAACAATAACATGGAGAGCAATAGAGGAAGATGTCCACCATCTAACTTTAGTCTTCATATGTGCACACACGGGTGTGCGCCACCTCCATTTACACACCAGCACACACATAAAAGACTAATAAATTTTGAATGACTCACCTAGAATCATTTAATGCTCTGTGTTTCACAAATATGCTTCATTGTATATACATATGACAGATTTGAATGTGTGACCCCTACATGTTCCTGAAGGAAAATATGTCAGTAATATAAAAGTCGATGTCTAAGATCTTTAAAATTAAAGGTTAAAAGCCTCTGTGGGTTTCTGGTATACTAACAGGCAAACAGGTACAGATATGTTCACATGAAAATAATTGTTTTTAAAATAGCTGTGATATTAAAAATGTTTTAAAGTGCTGTTAATATATAATGTGAATATATAATGTCCCAAAATCTCTTAACACAAATACTTCAATTAAAGTGCCCTAGAGGGGGGCCAAGATGGCGGCGAACTGCACGGACGCATTTTGAATGTGGGAGAGAAGAGCCATAGAAAACACAGAGTTGTGGGACACTGCAAAAACCAGAGGGTCTGGCCCCTCCAGGAACACGCACAGCTCCAAAGGGACTGTTAAAAGTTCCAGGGCAAGGCTCTCCCCCATCTCTCGCAGACACAGAAGCCACTAAATCCAGGATTCGGGAACTCCCATTTGGAGAGGCGCCTGGTAAGATCGATCCCAACATACAGCAGGTAGAATCAAAGGCCACATGGCAATCGCCCACTAGCCAACTGGGCTTCCCATACCTCAGGAAGACCTTATAACTATTTAGGAAATTTTGCAGAATAGTTGAAGTCTTGTGGTTTTTTTGTTTGTTTGTTTGTTTTTTCGAGACATAGAAAAAGGGCACTCAGCGAGCGGGGCTCAGCAAGCGGAAGATCCGCAGAGCGGAAGGTGGGCGGGCAGAGCAGTTGGGGAGGGAAGCGGACGCTGGCGGGAGGGGCTGAAGCTCCACCCACCCACGGCAAAGCAGCTAGGGCGGGAAGCCTGTTCAGAAGGCAGGAGGGACCGAATCTCTGCCCACCCACAGCAAAGCAGCTAGGGCGGGAGGCCGGCTCTGGCGCGGGAGGGGCCGAAGCTCCGCCCACCCATGGCAAAGCAGCTAGGGCGGGAAGCCTGTTCAGAAGGCGGGAGGGACCGAAGCTCTGCCCACCCACGGCAAAGCAGCTAGGGCAGGAGGCCGGCTCTGGTGGCGGGAGGGGCCGAAGCTCCGCCCACCCATGGCAAAGCAGCTAGGGAAGGAGGCCGGCTCTAACAGCGGGAGGGGCTGAAGCTCCGCCCACCCACGGCAAAGCAGCTAGGGCGGGAGGCCGGTTCAGAAAGTGGGAGGGGCCGAAGCTCCACCCACCCAAAGTGGAGCAGATAGGGAGGGAAGTGTCCAGGCCTGTGGCGGAGAAGCCTAGTGGGTAACCAGAAGCCAGGGGATCATAGCTGTATTCGGGTAAACCCAGACACATTAGGTGTGGAGCCGAGCCCTGTCAGCCTCCGTGACGACAAACAAAGCCCACAAAATCTGTGCCTGGGCAAACAGGTCCATACCATTAGAACCATTGAAGGCTTATCACTCAGTGTGCAAAATAGAGAAGTCTGAACTGGGAGCAGTGTAACAATCCCAGACCATTACTCACTACCTGGGAATAGGCTGCACCAGCTCACAACGATTCAGGCTATTAAAACCACAGTGACCCTGAGATCACCCTGTAAGCAAGGACAGATAGCCAAGCAATTTGACTCCTTCACCAAAGCATCCCCTGTGGATCCAAACACAGAAAACGACAATAACAGACACCTAAACACACACACATGGCCAAAGGTCCAAGAAAAAATAGAAATCAAGGAAATATGACTCCAACAAAGCAGAATTATCCTAGCTCATCCAATTCGGATGACCTCACACCAACAGTAACACATGAAAATGTTGACAATTCTGCATTATGGAAAGTGATAGAGGATAGAGTCCCTGCAAGAAGAACTTAAATCTATGAAGGAATTCAAAGAAGCCACAATTTTACAAGCCAAAACAATGAACAATACCATTAAAGAGCTCCAAGCCAAGGTGACAGAGCTTGAACAGGAAAAAGACAAAGCAATGAAAGATTTTCAGACAAAAACAAGTAAGCTGGTGAAGGAAATGTACAAAACGAACAATACCATACAAGACATGAAAATATAAATAGAAACAATAAAGAAAACACAGTCAGAGTTAAAAGAGGAAGTGGAGAATCAAGGGAAGAGAACAGGAACTACGGATGTGAGTATCAACAATAGGATGCAAGAGATGGAAGACAGGATCTCAGGCATGGAAGATTCGATGGAAGAAATCAGTAGAACATCCAAAGAAAATGAGAAGGCTAAAAAATCTCTCACCCACAACATCCAAGAAATCAGGGACTCAATGAAAAGACGGAATCTAAGAATCATAGGCATAGAGGAAAGAGAAGACTCCCAACTCCAAGGTCCAGGAAATATCTTCAACAAAGTCATAGAAGAAAACTTCCCAAACCTGAAAAAAGAGATGCCAATAAAAATCCTAGAGGCTTACAGAACACCGAACAGATTAGATCAGAAAAGAAACTCCTCTCGCCACATAATAATTGAAACACCAAATGTACAGAACAAAGAAAGGATATTAAAAGCTGTAAGAGAAAAAGGCCAAGTCACATACAATGGCAGACCCATCAGAATTACACCTGACTTCTCCTCAGAAACTTTAAAAGCTAGAAGGGCCTGGACAGATATCCTACAAGTCCTGAGAGATCATAGGTGCCCAGCCAGACTACTATACCCAGCAAAACTCTCTATCAACATAGATGGAGAAAACAAGATATTCCATGACAAAATCAAATTTAAACAATATCTCCCCACAAACCCAGCCCTACAGAAAATCCTAGAAGGAAAATTCCATCCCAGAGAAGAAAACTTCACCCAAGAAAACAAAGGGAATAGAAAACCCCTCAGCAACTAAACCAAAAGAGACACAGGACCATCACCTATACCAAACTAATGGGAAACAACAACCCAAGGTCACTAATATCCATCAACATCAATGGTCTCAACTCCCCAATAAAAAGACACAGATTTACAGAGTGGATCTGCAAGCAAGACCCATCCCTTTACTGCATACAAGAAACACATCTCACTACCAGAGATAGTCACTACCTCAGAGTAAAGGGCTGGGAAAAGGTTTTCCAAGCAAATGTACCCAGAAAGCAAGCTGGAGTAGCCATCCTAATATCAAACAAAACAGACTTCCAACTGAAGTTAATGAAAAAAGTCAAAGAAGGGCATTATATACTCATTAAAGGGAATATTCAGCAAGAGGAAATCTCAATACTGAACATCTATGCCCCAAATACAAAGGCACCTACTTTTGTAAAAGAAACACTTCTAAAACTTAAATCGCACATCGATCACAACACATTAGTAGTGGGAGATTTCAACACCCCACTCACAACAATGGACAGATCATCAAGACTGAGGCCAAACAGAGAAATATTGAGTCTAACAGAGATCATGAAACAAATGGACCTAACAGACATCTACAGAACGTTTCACCCAAACACAAAGTAATACACTTTTTCTCAGAACCCAAGGAACCTTCTCCAAAATCGACCACATAGTTGGACACAAAGACAGCCTCACCAGATACAAGAAAATTGAAATAACCCCTTGTATCATATCAGACCACGACGGAATAAAGCTGGTCTTCAACAGCAAAAGAATCAACAGAAAGCCTACACACACATGGAAATTGAACAGCTCCTTACTGGATGACTACTGGTTCAGGGAAGAAATAAAGAAGGAAATCAAAGACTTCTTAAAATCCAACGATAATGAAGCCACAACATACCCAAACCTATGGGATACAATAAAAGCTGTGCTACGAGGAAAGTTCATAGCACTAAGTGCATTCAAAAAGAAAATTGTGACAGCTCATATTAGTGAATTAACAGCTAAGCTGGGTGAATTGGAAAAAAAAAAAAGAAGCAAACACGCCCAAGAGGAGCAGAAGGCAGGAAATCATCAAACTTAGGGCTGAAATCAACAACTTAGAATCAAAAAGAACTATACAAAGAATCAATGAAACCAAGAGTTGGTTCTTCGAGAAAATCAACAAAATAGACAGACCCCTAGCCAAATTAACTAAAAGGCAAAGAGAAAGAACCCAAATCAACAAAATCAGAAATGAAAAGGGAGAAATAACAACAGACATTTAGGAGATCCAGAATATATTCGGGTCCTACTTTAAAAATCTATACTCCACCAAATTTGAAAACCTAAGCGAAATGGACAATTTCCTCGATAAATTCCACCTACCAAAACTAAATCAAAATCAGGTTAACAGCTTAAACAGCCCAATAACCCCTAAGGAAATAGAAACAGTCATTAATAATCTCCCAACCAAAAAAAAGCCCAGGGCCAGATGGCCTTAGCACGGAATTCTACTGGACGTTCAAAGAGGAGCTAACACCATTACTTTTCAAACTCTTCCACCACATAGAAACAGAAAGAACACTGCCAAACTCATTCTATGAGGCCACTGTCATTCTGATTCCTAAACCACACAAAGACCCAACAAAGAAAGAGAACTTCAGACCAATCTCCCTCATGAACATAGATGCAAAGATACTTAATAAAATACTAGCAAACCGAATTCAAGAACACATCAAAAATATCATACATCATGATCAAGTAGGCTTCATCCCAGGAATGCAGGGATGGTTCAATATACGAAAGTCTATCAATGTAATTCACCATATAAACAAGATGAAAGAAAAAAACCACATGATAATCTCGCTAGATGCAGAAAAAGCATTTGACAAAATCCAACACCCCTTCATGCAAAAAGTCCTGGAGAGAACGGGCATACAAGGGCCGTACCTAGAAATAATAAAGGCAATATACAGCAAGCCAGGGGCCAACATTAAATTAAATGGAGAGAAGTTTGAAGCATTTCCTCTAAACTCAGGGACAAGACAAGTATGTCCACTTTCACCATATCTCTTCAATATAGTACTTGAAGTTCTTGCTAGAGCAATAAGACAACTAAAGGAAATCAAAGGGATAAACATTGGAAATGAAGAAGTCAAATTATCCCGATTCGCAGATGAAATGTTAGTATACATAAGCGACCCCAAAAACTCCACCAAAGAACTCTTACAGCTGATAAACAACTTCAGCAAGGTGGCTGGATACAAAATTAACTCAAAAAAATCAGAAGCCCTTCTTTATACAACAAACAAGCATACCAAAAAAGAAATAATGGAAACAACCCCCTTCACAATAGCCACAAACAATATAAAATACCTGGGGGTAACTCTAACCAAGCAAGTAAAGGACCTATATAACAAGAACTTCAAGCCCCTGAAGAAAGAAATGGAAGAGGCATTTAGAAGATGGAAAGATCTCCCATGCTCATGGATAGGTAGGATCAACATAATAAAAATGGCTATTCTACCAAAAGCAATATATAGATTCAATGCAATTCCTATCAAAATACCAACACAATTCTTTATAGACTTGGAAAAAGCTATACTCAACTTCATATGGTACAACAAAAAGCCCAGAATAGGTAAATCAATCCTGTACAATAAAAAAGCATCTGGAGGTATCACCATCCCAGATTTCAAGCTGTACTACAGAGCAATAATAATAAAAACAGCATGGTACTGGTATAGAAACAGACCAGTGGATCAATGGAATCGAATTGAAGACCCAAACATGGATCCACACACCTATGGCCAACTAATCTTTGACAAAGAAGCCAAAACCGCACAATGGAAGAAGGACAGCATCTTCAACAAATGGTGCTGGTCCAACTGGATGTCCACTTGTAAAAGAATGAAATTAGACCCATACCTATCACCTTGTACAAAACATAATTCCAAGTGGATCAAAGACCTTAACATAAGGCCGGCCACACTAAAGATACTAGAAGAAAAAGTAGGAGAAACCCTCAAACTCATTGGCAAGGTGACAACTTCCTGAACATAACACCAGCAGCTCAGGACCTGAGATCAACAATCAATAAATGGGACCTCATGAAACTGAAAAGCTTCTGTAAGGCAAAAGACACTGTCATTCGAACAAAACGGCAGCCTACAGACTGGGAGAAAATCTTCACCAACCCCACATCTGATAGAGGGCTATTATCTAAAATCTACAAAGAACTCAAGAAACCAAATGCCAAGAAACCAAATAATCCAATCAAAAAATGGGAGACGGAGCTAAATAGAGAATTCACAAAGGAGGAATCCCTAATGGCCGAGAGTCACCTGAAGAAATGGTCAACATCCTTAATCATCAGAGAAATGCAACTCAAGACGACCCTGAGATTCCATCTCACACCTGTCAGAATGGCTAAGATAAAGAGCTCAAATGACAGCACATGCTGGCGAGGGTGTGGAGAAAGGGGAACCCTCCTCCATGGCTGGTGGGAGTGCAGACTTGTGCAACCACTATGGAGGTCTGTCTGGAGATATCTTAGAAACCTTGGAATAACTTTGCCTCAGGACCCAGCCATACCACTTCTGGGTATACACCCAAAGGACACCTCACGGAGACATAGGGAAGTCTCCTCATCTATGTTCATAGCAGCCTTATTTGTAATAGCTAGAAACTGGAAACAACCCAGATGTCCCTCAGCTGAAGAATGGATTAAAAAATGGTGGTACATCTATACAATGGAATATTACTCAGCTATAAGAAACAATGAAATCATGCAATTTGCAACCAAATGGATGGATCTAGAGAAGCTCATCCTGAGTGAGCCAACCCAGACTCAGAAGGATGCACATGGCATCTATTCACTTATAGTAGGATTTTAGCTATATCATGCAGGATATCTGTACCACAACCAACACACCAAAAGGAACATGGACATAAATTTCTTTTTTCTTTTTCATTTCTTTTTCTTTTTCCTTTCCCTCTTTTTTCTCTTTCTTTTTCCTCTCTTTTTTTGTTCTTGTTCTTTGTTTTTGTGTGTTTGTGTGTCTGTTGTTTTTTTTTTTTTTTATTTTCCCCCCCCCCCCGTAGCAAGGAGACACCTTTCACTGGCAGTACTGCCTCGTAGACCCCCGGTGTATGAAGAGGCCCTCAGCCCTCATATGACTCCTGATCTGTGGTGAGAGACTGGTATGCAGGGACACTCCACCCCAGCGGATCAAGATGGAAGGGTCAGGGAGTAGAGCACAGGAGGGTGGGGCTGGGAAGCAGGAAAAGAGGACAATATGTCAAGGATGTAACCTGTAGCAACAAACAAATAAATTTACTAATGAAAAAAAAAAGCAGGTAACAACGTTAAAACACTGTAAATAAAATAAAGGACACAGCCATTCAACCTGGTTTTATGAACCTCCAAGTGTCGAAAAAACGTAGAGCTAAGGTAAAATACAGGAGAAATGTGGTGTTAACCCATGCCTTTAACTTCAGCAGAGACAGGAGGAGCACCATAGAGTTAGTGGACTTATAAATTCTAGAGTTACACGGAAAAGGGTGGTGAGGGTACACACCCTTAATCCCATCATTCAAGAAGAGTACACCTTTAACCCCAACACACTAGAGACAAGAACAGGCAGATCTCAGAGCTCAAGGTCAGCCTGATACAAAACAAACTCTAAATAAAGAAAAACTTCAATCCAGTAGTGGTGGAACACATCTTTAATCCTCTCAGATGGGAACCACAGGTCTCGGATCCCAATAATTAGAATGCAGAGACACACACATAGGATTTGGAAGGACCTAAGTTTAAAAGCTATTTACAAAAGGCCCACACAACACAAACAAATTGTCCTTCAAGACCTCAAAATATATACACTAAAGCTGGTTTACCTCCAAAATAACAAAATAATTTCTTCTTTAAACCAGATTGAAAGATAACACTTTATATATTGTCAAAAACCAAATTTGCTTCAGGAGAAATATTACCTACCCCCCCCCCAAAAAAAAGAGGGCGATTGTCCCTGAGTGAGGAATAGGGCAGGGCTCTGTTCTTATCTTTCCAGGAGAATCAAAGCATCCATTCAAGGAACCCAGGGACAACTGGACAACGGAAACCTCAGCAGAAATCAGAATCAGACACCAAAAGAAGACGAGTGACCCAGATGATTCAGCCTGACAGACTCCCTCAGTAGATGTCTCCATCAAAAGCCTACAACCACAACAACTCAATATCGCTAAGACCGTTCAGCTCTACACAATGCCCCAGCCAGAACCTCAGTAAAGCCTGGAAGTTCAGCTTCTGCCTACAAACTCCTTAGTACATCTAAACAGCTGAGAACAGAAGGACTGAACATAAAAGGATTGTATAAACATTTTTAACCATTTTTCCATTTTGGTTTGGGCCCCAAGCAGGTTTACTACGACCCAAATCAGCAGGAAGTCATTTTAAGAGAGCGACGTCCCATACCCAGAGGGTGGGGAGAGTGTTTCTCCGCCCCCCTCCCCTTTTTCAGTTATTTGAAGGACAACTGAAAACTCTGTTATTTAGGGGAAGAGATTACAAGTTGTTAAATGGTCCTGTTTAATGGGTTTTGGAAGTTAGTCCCAGGGTATTCCTTCTTTCCCTTTTCTGTATCCTTCTTTATTTCCTATGTAGGAATGCACGGACTTGGGAAAAATCGAGACATAGACAGCCCAGGAAGGATCAAGAAGAAAGGTCACATTATTGAATATGCCCTTATACCCTTGTATATTGATACAAAATTAATAGTATATTTGGCTAAAGTGGTATTGACCATTGTTTATTGTGCAAAAATAAGATTGTATTGGTCTACGTCAGTATTGATATTTGTATATTGATACAAAATTAAGATTATAGTTGGCCACAATGGTATTGACCCTTGTATATGGACGCAATATTAAGATTGTATTGGGCCGCATAGGCATTGATCTTTGTATATTGATACAAAATTAAGAGTATATTTAGCCACATTTGAATAGATCTTTGTATAATGATACAAAATTTAAGGTAACGCTTCCTAATGGTATCGTACCTAGAGACACTTAAAAATGAAATGTGAAGCTCTGGCCTCTTGATACCAACCGTCTTAAACTGTTTAGGATAGTTAAGAAAAACAAACTCCTAGTCGTGCATGCATGTCACCTTGTTAGCTACTAAAACAGTCTATCACAGATATTCTCTAAGCTACTCAGTAATCAAGTTGTTAAGAGACAAGCAACATTTGCTTATCTAAATACAAGAGATAGATAGGGCATCTTCAAAAACCCCAAGAGATCTGCAGAATATGGCATTCAAAGATGTGGTCTTAAATTAAGATTTTTTTTTTGATATCGTGACATATCAGCTCCCGACAGCACCCCCTATTCTACTCCAAGTAGAAGAAAAGCATCAAAGAATCTCCAGTGTGAGATGGTTGAATTAGTGGCAAGCCTATCTCTTGGCATGTAAAAACTCCTTGCTTCAACTGCAGACAGACTGCTGTCCAAAAAGGACAAAACTTGGTAGCAGGGAAGTCGACAGCCTAGCTCTGCCAAGACAGGGTAGGTTAGTCCTTCACAATCCCTGCTCTACAATAAATGTCTGTCAGAGAAACAGGACCAAAAG
>CAJQZJ010000909.1:368894-405183 GCA_907164525.1 Lophiomys imhausi
GTTTTGTATAGAATTTACTGTTATAAGAGAAAGAACCATTTGTTGGAATGAAAAGAGAAGCTGTTGAGGGGGAAGAGGGTGGAAGGGTGGGTCAGGAAGGGGGAATAGGGAAGGGTTTGCGACTGAGATGTAACTTGAAAAAAAATAAAGTACTTATAAAAAGAAATAAAAAAATAAAGTGCCCTAGAATCAAATGTTGCAGGGCCTCTCAGGCAAGGAGTCAGATGCAGCTATTGTCAAGCAGGACCTGGCTGTGTATTGGGATGACGTGAAAGTATCTTTTCTCATAAAATGCTAGTGGTTCCTCATCTTCAATTGAGTTAGGCTGCTTATAAACACTGGCCAGGTATAGGCAGTCTAAATCTTTAAGAAAAATTGGAAATGTCAATGTGTGTATATAATATCTAGTTTTAAAAATAAATGTGTGTGTGTGTTCTACTCTCCTTCAAACCTGTGCATTGAAGCAAGGGCTTTTTCTTGCCCAATGGCTAGCTTGTCACTAATGCAGCCATCTCCAAATAGAGATTTTTGATGCTCATCATCTACTTAGAGTAGAATGGGGGGTGCTGTCAGGAGCTGACATGTCTCAATATCAAAATTCTTAAGTTAAGAAAATATCTTTAAATGTTATATTCTACAGATGTCTTGAGGTTTTTTGAAGACCTTCTATCTATCTCCTTATATTTGAATAAGCAAATATTGCTTGTCTCTTAGCAACCTGATTTCTGATTAATTTAGAAAACATCTGTGATACACTAAACTAATACCTAAAAAAATGACAAGTTTGAATAACTCTTAGTTTGCATTTCTTAATTATCCTAAACAGTGTGTGATAGTTGTTAACAAGGGTCTAAAACTTCACATTGCACTTTTAAGCATTACATAGGTACAATACCTTAAAAAGAGGTAATCTTAATTTAGTATCAATATACAAATTTCTATACCAATTTAGCCAATTTGGAAGCAGAGAAGTCAACAGCCTAGCTCTGCCAAGACGGGATGGGTAAGTCCTTCATAATTCCTGCTTTACAATTAATGTCTTTCAGAGGGACTGGGCCAAAAGACTGAAAATAGATGCTCCAATGTTATAGAGAGAGATTGGGGACTGTCCAGGCAGCCAGTTGTCTGTCATTTCTCACTTTTGGAAGCTGCTTGTTCTTCACTTCCTGTTTATTCAGATATATTTATCCTTCTTGTGTCTCTGATGTTGTTGAAGACTAGATAATTATAGTCTCACAGTTAAGTTTTATGTTGTTTAAGAATTAAAGTATGTTCTGGGTCTAAGAAGATTTTTTTTTAAGTTGGTAATGCAAGTTAGGATGGAAACTGAGTTAGATATAGAACTTTAAACTCATCAAGATAGAGAGATAATTGAATATTATTGTTAGTTGCCAAATACATATGGACTGGACATTGGGAATGTATGTTATACCATATAATTTTCATAATTGTTGTCTAATTGTTCTTATTGTTTTGTATGTATTTATTGTTATAAGAAAAAGAGCCTTTTATTGTACTAAAAGGGGGGATGGTTGGGGAAAAAAGATATATACCTTATATAAAAAAAATTTAAAAAGAGGATAGGAGGGAGAGGGGGAAGAAGGTAGGAAGGTAGGACCAGGAGGGGAGGAGGGAGGGGCTATGATTGAAATGTAACTTGAAGAAAAATATAAATGTTGAAAAAAAACAAAATAAAACAAAACCTGTGCATTGGCAGTGGAAAACAGGAGAGACTTTGTGGTCTAAGATGAGGATTGGGGGCTATGATAACACTAAGTGGAAGAAGCAAGTTGCTGTACACACCATTGACAGGCACTTTGGATGAAGAAAGCCTTCTCTCTCTTGCCCTTTTACTTGCACTAAGTAGAAAGGATTGGAATGGTTTGTTTTGTTTTGCTATCACATATTACTTTATTTTCTTGTGCTGTTGAGACAGGGTATCACTATGGACAGCACAGTTGACTCTATTGGAATAATAGGGAATCCCTCACTCTCACTCAGAGGGATTCAAGGTGGTATATAAAAATCACTGGCCATTCTTATTTTTAAAGTTTCGTTTATTTTTAATTATATATACATAATTATATATATATATATATATATATATACTATATATAAGATTATACATAGAGAGTTTATGCACATGTGTACAGGTGCCAGAGTGGCCAGAGTTGTGAGATGCCTCTGGAACTGGAGTAATAGAAGATTGTAAGCACTCTTTACCACAGAGCCATCTCTCCAGCCTAAGGTGTTTAAATTCAAGAAATTCTACATTCCAATTTATAAGCTGGATCTTGATGGTTCGTGAAGTTTTAGTTCATAGACCTGTGTTATTCTGTATAGATTTGAAACACACAGAAACATAATGCACACTACTATGTAAAATGAACTACTATCCTGTGGTTCTGGCTTCTGCACCATAAAGATGTCACTGTCCACAGTATCTTTGCATCAACTTCTATCACACACAACCATGGGCACAGCCTTTAGAGCTACTAAAAAAAAAGCAATTGTTTTCTTGCAGGGGGACAACTAGAACTCAGGGAGCATGTCTGAGAAGTGTAACCTTCTTCTTAAGATGGGGATGACATCACTGTCATAGAAGCACATTTGCTAATATTTCCTTCATACCAACACCTTCAGAATAGGAGCAACTTGTAAAAACACTGAAAATACGACTATCATACCTTCTAAGACCTCTACCATCCATTATTCTTTTGTTTTCCTTATCAAAAATAGATAATCGTAGCTAGAGAGTGAGTTAATTAAGTTTCCAGTTCCCAGAAAGAGGCTCTTGGTATTTGGTAAATACCCTGATACAGAGGAGGCACCCTGAGCACCCCTGGAAAACACTCCTCTGTGAAACAGTGCAGAGTTAAATAAAGGAGAGAGATGCAGAGAAAGGAAAGAAAGCATTTTCTCCAGAGCTGACTTAACCGTGTCTACACTCAGTCCAATGTTTGCGCATGTTTAATGCACACACACAGCTTGATGGAGAAAGCTCATACTTTTTGTTTTGCAGTGTTTGGGTGTGAGTCAAAAGGAAACATGTGTTTCCATTCTGCTTCTTGCAGCTCAGTCAAGCAAAGATAAACAAACCCAATTCATCCCTCCTTAATAGTATGATGCAACTGTCAGGCACCAAGAGACAATTACTAGATCAGTAGTGTGGCATCCCTTCTCCCAGGCCAAGAAAAGAAGTAGGAAATGATGCTGTCTATTCCTAGAATGGTTGGGTTTTGCTTGATTGATTTGGGATTTTGTCTTTTCTTTCTGCTGCTGTTGCTTGCATGCCTCTAGAAGGTTGTTTGTTTTTATTTGTTTTGCTTGGAGTTGAACTTCACATACCAGGCAAGTACTCTACAGTCAAGCTGTATTCCCAGCCCCCTCTGGCAGTTTTCTATCTGTGAAATAAAGATGAATATTCAGAAAGAAATCTGTGTGACTACAAACTAGAATCATAGGGGTGGCCACATGATTTTACAAAACAGGAAGTTGGATTTAAAGGCACATGTCATTCCTTCGTGTTTCACTTTGGCAAAAAAAAAAAAAAAAAAAAAAAAAAAACAAATTACTGTGGTTCTTATGAGGTACTGATGAAGCCTGCTAATGAGTGCAAAATTAGGACTTTGTGTGTTTTCACTATAAGTTCAGGAAATGCTTAGCTAGAAATTTGCAAATTTGAAAATACAGAGATTGAAATAAAAGGTTAATGGGAGTCTCTCAAACTGTTAACTGATTAAGGAATGAAGCCTATGCTACATCGAATGGTCACAAAGTATTGCAAACTTAGGCTGTGGCTACATCTGTCAGACTCCCCCACTGGAACCTGTACTCCTTAAGGGTGGGGAATTCAGGTCATCTGTCTTCTTCATGTCCAGATCCCAAGAACTTAGCAAGATACCTGACATAGCAAGAACTCACTAAAAACTAACCCATCATTTGGTTTCAGTAAAATAAATGACTGATCTCTGTTACTCTGACTAACTTTCATTTGTCAATTCTCTTCCTCCAACTTGCCTCTGACCTTCCCTAAATTTGTTCTGTCATATTCCTTGATATAGGCTCCTCTATCTGGTTTGAACTCAGAGTCTGGTGGACATTTAAATTGCTTTCAAAGGAAGCAAATGTTCTGTGGATCATTTGCGGAGGACTCATGATTTTTTTTGGGGGGGGTGAAAAGTACGTCATGTATACATCACACCAAAATTCATTTTCATTTTCACAGCTCAGCAATGAATTGAAACTTTGATGTCTAGCTCAGCAACAAACCCCGCTGATCTAAGAAGCAAACATGAAAGCCTGTTAACCTTAGGAATTAGGCATCCAGTCAGGAGCAAATTGGACAGAATTTGCTCCCTCTTCAATAAATGTGATTTGTCCTAAGAAGGCCTACTTTTCAAGCTTTGACTAGTGTTTGCTATAAGATATTAAAAGCTAGCAGAGCAAGGAGCAACAGGCTTTGTCGGCTATGAAGATACCAATATCTGGCTTAAATGTGGAAATATAGAAAATTAAATACTGACTACAGAGAGACTAAATGTGTTTCTGCATTATTTGAGATCATTTAGGGTGTTGAAGCAAGTATATTGGAAGACTTCTATGATGACAATTACCATCCGCTGGGTTTGAAACTGCAGATGAACAATAATTTCTGTGCTGATGTGTTAAATTTGAAAGGATTTATTTGAAACTTGGAGGCTACAGTTACTCCTATAGCTCTTCGTCTACCACATAGTATTTGAAAGTTCAAGTCAGGCTCCCCGTGTTACGTAGGGGCGTTAAAGCGATGTGAGGGCTAAATTGGGTGGATTAATGCCAATAAAAATGAAAAGAAATTCTGGGAAGTAAGCAAGTGTCAGATAAAATGAAATCTTTCTTTTCTGAACATAAAGACTGTATCAGGGCGGGTGAGATGGATCAGCTGCCAAAGGCACTTGCTATGTGAGACTGGAGACCTGAGTTGGATTCCCAGAAAACATGTAAAGGTGAGAGGGGAGAATTATGTCCACAAACTTATCCTTTGATTTCTCAATACATGCCCATCCCACAATACACAGGTACACACACTCACAGACAGACAGACACACACACACACACACGCACACACATGCACACACATACATGCACACTCACAAACACACATATACTTTTTAAATAATTTAAAAAGTTAATCAAAAGTTAAATGACTTCCTTGCAGCTACATATTCTGCATTCATCAAAATATTACACTGTATTTCTTTAGTTTTGTGCGGTACTGGGACTCAAACCCATGGTAAGCTGGAAAGCACTTTATTTTTGAGCTCTATCCCAATTTCCCTGTTCAATATTTTTGTTAGAATGTACTTAAATAAATATCATAGATCCTGCTAAATTTACTATCACCCATATCACCCATAGGCTCCATTAAACTGAAGGCTAATTATCAAAAGAACAATGTAAATCTATATGTGTCATTAGAGTAAAAAGTACCAATATTTATATTTTCTTTTCTCTTGGCCTCTTCAACAAGCGGTCACCTAACCCTTGGAACCTTAATGCATTTATGTAGAAAATGGAACTAGTCCTGTCAGTTTAATTGTGCTGTGGAGATTAAATGAGTTGATAACAGATGAAACAACCAGCACATTCCCTAAGCAATAAATAAAACACCAAATGCAGACATGATTACAAAACTATGCAGACCATCAGAGAATAGGCAGTCTTCGCCCAAACAGCCAATAAGTAAAGTTGTTTTCAAAAAGATTTTGTTCATCTATGTATAGTAGTTTATACTTAATAAAGAGCTAGGTAATTTTATCACCATTAGGGGAATTTGTAGCCATCCTAGCTAAGATAATGACAAGGGTAATTAAATTCTCTGCCTCATTGAACATCATTTTGAGCATTAAGGGATTTGTTCCTTAGGGGATTATAATGAATTCAAACTGTCCTCCCCCAAAATAAAGCTCCAAAACGAAGAGCAAGGTTGGAGAGGGAATCTAACAAGCATATTATCCAAGGGTCACAGGTGCTCATGGGGTCAGCAGCTGGATCATTCACACATTCTGCTTGCAACTGGCCTTCCAGTTACTGCCCTGCCAGCTATTGTGAGAGTGAAATATCCTCCATGCTTTCACATGTTTGAACAGTTTGTCCCTAGCTGATGGCGCTATTTGAAAGAGGTGTGGAATGTATGGAGGAGGAGCCTTACTTACCACAGAAGTTAAGTCACTGGGAGCAGGCTTTGTGCCTTTATTGATGGCTCCACTTCCTATTCCCTCTCCCCTCTCTAAGTGTAGATGCAATGTGACTCCCCAGCCTCCTGTTCCTGCTTGCTATGATTCCCCTGCCTGTTGTCATGTTGCCCCTGCCTCAGTGGACTGTATTCCCTGAGACTATAAGAGAAATTAAACTCATTCTCCTTTAAGTTGTTTTTGTCAGGGTGCTTTATCATGGTGTAGAGCGAGTCACTAAGACACTAATCTTTTTAGAAAAGGGAAGAGATTATTTGTAGTAGATAGAGGGGTTTAATGGGGAAACCCATCACTTTGCACAACAAATACACACTAATTTTAAAAAGCATAATTTAATCACTTTAATATGTCTTTGTTATTCTTTCCACATCTCCAATCACAGTCCTTTCAGCAATGAGAGATCCTTCCTTCCTTCCTTCTTCTTTCCTAGATCCATACCAATATTATCATAAAAAGATATCATATAGTTCAATAAGATGACTCAATGGCTAAGATGTTGGCTGAAAAATCTGAGAATCTGAGTATAACATCCACCAATCCCCTCCCCAAGTAAATAGAGGAAAGTTTACAAGTAAGTTTTAAAAGGAAAAGCACTTGTACTCATTTTGTAAGAAGGGAAATAGATGTATCCTTGCATTTATCTTTACCATAATCCTACAGGTTATCAGGATAGTATCTATATTCTCAATCACAGGGCAGTCGCTGCATAGTGGTAGTAATAGAAGTAAATGCAGTGTCCTCTGGCTCTCCTTTAGTAACATCCATGAGAAACAGCAAAGGAAGAAATAAAAATTCTGGTGATCAAGCAGGAATGACCAAATTTATGTGTTCATAACCATTAATCAGGACAAAACAAATCACACTTTAAGGAAGCATGACTAAACAGTATGGAAAACCAGCTCTGCCTCTACTTAATATTTGAAAATTTCTTCCAATTACATTGAATTCTCTAATACTTCACTCTCTAGGTTATCTTATGCCTTCTAGTATTTTATTTTTAGCTCCTTTCCCTTTTTTTCTTATCATCTTTTAAATTTACCTATGTATTTCCTATGCTGTACTCAGTTACTTTTCTGGAGACCTTAGCAACCATCAAAGCTTCTGCTGTCATTGAAAGCTGAGATATCCTAGTTTCTAACACCATCCTTAATATGTTACATAAATTCATTACACATTTTCAGTTGGATATTTCAAGTGGCTGACTTTTGGATCTCTCATATTTTATATCACCTGATTTAAAGACTTATTTTATCATATGTATGGTTTTTATCTAAATGATCGTGCATGTCCTTTATGTATGCCGCGTTTGGCTATTTGCTGATGACATCACAAATATCTTCACTGTATATTCCTCATTTCTCTACCTTTCTGTACAACAGCTGGCAAGATCTATTTATTCTCTCTCTGAAATATGCTTCTCTCTCATTCTCATATCTTTCCTATGACCATTGACATCCAGTAAGTCTTGGAGATACTTTTCTTAGACCTCCTAAATAATGCTGTTTGTTTATTTTGAGCCCATTGCAAATCTACTTTTCTTCAGCAAATCAAAGCAATCTTCTCAAAAATTAAGAACTATAGATTATATATATATAAATATGTGTGTATGTATATATATACATATATATAATATGAAAGAAAACAAATGTGGGACCAACTACGGGAAGGTAAAGGTCAGTCAGGGGCAAGGAAAGAAGAGAAAGATAATAGAGGCATGGATACGAAGAATATATATTGGTAAATATGTATGATTTCCATAAAAAAGCCAATTTTTTTCATAATTCTAACTTCAAAATTAATTTAAAACAATCTGCCATCAGAAAGGTATTGAAATCCTTCAATCTAGGCCTTTAAAATCCCCAGAAAGAAAACAAAAATAAACACAAAACATGTCTTCCATTATCTACCGTGGACCAGGTCCTTGTTAATCATTCTCACATGCATTCTTATAAGTCTTCACAACAGCCTGCACGCTGCATTACAACTAGCATCTGCATTTTACTGAGCAGGCAAGTGATTCATCCAAGGCATGGAGCTATTTACAAGCCCAAGTAGAATTGAAGAAGCTCCTACTTCTGTCTCCAACCCGACTTCTTTCTGCTTACCCCCACTGTCTGCTTTCCTTCACAGCACTTACTGCATTCAAACAGACCTCCTCTATAATTTAAAAATGGATCCCGTATTATATTTCATTGATTTTATACTCAAGTTAACATTTTTAATCTGGAGCACTTGTTCACTTTCCCCCATCTGAATTTGGCATCACCTTTTCTGTGTACATTTGTAAAAACTTTACACCAGCATGAGTCTCACCTTGCTTGGCATGTAGCTAATTGTGTGTTAAAACAGAATCGTAGGTATGACTACAATTCTGGAGGCTAACCTTCTTTGTATATACAGCAATTCCAAATAAATTGCTGTTTAATAACTATGCAGTGAATTAAAATGGTCATGATGATGATTTCTACTCTGAATCTTTCATTAGTAGTAGAATGATAATTAAGAGTCAGGACTGGGTTTGAAAGCCCATTCAGCTGTTTCTTGGCAGCACTATCTTGGCAAAATGCTCTGGCTTCATTAAACAGGAGTCGCCTCATTTGTCACATGAAGATATTAATGGTGAATGCCTCGATAAGAGAAGCAAAACAAAGTTCTTACCAAAGTCCTGCACTTGATATTTTATCCATCAATACTAGTGGTCATAAGAACAATGAGAATAATGCAGTGTATCTCAAAAATACCTTCTCTAGTAAATGACAAGAATAACTGTCTGTCCATTAAACAAGCTCCCGTGTTACAGGAAACAGAGAAAGGAATGTAAAGTGAATCATGGAGGTTATCAAGAGAGACAAATATAGACTATAAAACTTAATTGCCAATCATCCACTGTCATCCTCAGTCTGAAATGACTGTGAGATAAAGCTTGGCTCAGATGGATCAGCAGGACTTATCCAAATGTCTTTAACTGATTCTAGATGCCAGAGGTGCCAACTCAGACTGGGAAAGTCAGGTCTTGCTGTCAGTAGCATCTTTGAGGAAAATGCAGTTATACAGTTCCGTCAGCCATCTATCAGCGAAACACTAACAAGTTAAAACAGCAGCAATGACAGCACCACGATCTGAGAATGTGATGCCATGGAGTGGGAGGTTAATGAAGTTCCCATCAATGCGCTCAGTTTCCATGCCTTCTGAATGCAGCCAGCCATCTAAAATCCATCATCTGTAGCTTCAGGGTGGCAATGAGTTATTGCTTTCCCAGTTGCACTGAACAATACCCCAGGAGTAATGACTAGTAGCAGGGTAAGCGGTGGGACAATGAGATCATTCATCTCATTGGCGTGTCCAGCTGTGTTAAGTCAGGCTTGCCATTAAGGTACCCCAGCTCCAGCACTCACGTGATGGCATCTGGATTTCAGATGGAATATTGTGCTTTAGATTTCTATGTCAATGTCCTTTGCCTTACAGAGCTTTTCGGTTTCATGAGGTCCCATTTATTGATTGTTAGTCTTAGAGCCTGAGCTGTTGGAGTTCTGCTCTACTACTCAAACCTGCTTGACTATTTTGATGACCACAGTCACAAAGGATATAGGCCATCAGACGTGCTTCTAGATTCTACATTTCATGCTAAAGGGTCATTCCAGATCACAAATATAGATTTGGCTAATTCATATAAGTGTCTTTTGATGAGATGATTTTGCGGGGGATTGTTTTGGCAAAGGCAGTCCTAGCAGCAGACTTTCAGAGAGACTTTAAAAGAAACTTTTCATTCATTTATGCTATTGGCTTTAGATCAGTAGCAGCCTGAGTCTTTAGAATCACATACTACTTAGGTTGAAATCGAGACCCGATTTAAACGTAACCATTGTTTAGGAAAACAAAGCCAAGTGTTTTCTCCAAATTGAATAGTCAATTGTGGAAAAATCATGAAACATCAATAGAAAATCCATTCCTGACTGAAAGCTCAGTCTAAGCCAACACCTGGGCAAGAGCTCTAAGCTCTCAGACTCATAACTCTTTGGATACGTGTGTGTGTGTGTGTGTGTGTGTGTGTGTGTGTGCGCGTTTTGTGTGTGTGCGACATATACCCATGTATTATATTATGCACAAGAGTGTAGATATGCATACTCAGTGCAGAGACCAGAGGAGGACATCTGTGTCTTACTTTCAATCTCCACCTTATTCCCTTGAGACAGGACCTCTCGCTGACCTGAAGCTAGCTTGGAAGCCATCATCAAGGAAGCTCCAGCAATCCTGATGTGTCCATTCCTCACCCATCTGGAATTAGAGGTGCTCGCCTGGCCAAACTAAACTTTTTATGGCGTGCAGTGTGTTCTGAGCTCATGTCCTCATAGACGCACTGCAGCACTACTTCCCATTGACCTGTGCCTGTGTTCTTTCACGCTTAGGAGTGCTGGCTAAGTCAAGATTGATCATTGCATCCCCAACACAAAACACCTTGCCTGGCACAATGAAAATGTTCAATGTATGTACAATGGGTGGTGACCATGAGCTTAATTACCTTAATCCTAATTTTTCACACTTCTAAGAAATGAAACATGAGGAAGATGCAGACATTTGGCCTTTTACTCTCATGATTGTCGACCAGACATCAAATATTTCCTATATACTTTGTCCGTGCAGTTTCATGGTCGCATTATTATGCATTTAATTTACATATTAAATATTTTATTCATTTTCCTTCACATTTTAGAGAATCAGGATCTATGAATATTTTTTAGCTTTTTAGTTTCCAGTTTACTTCATGGCAGTAGCTATCCATCTTCATCTGTATAATCTGGGTACATTCATATGAGAAGCTTGTTCTAATAATTTTCTTCAGCTTTATTAATCTCCAAGTGAAAGATCACACTATTTGTGTCATCGGCTGATCCCACAGAAGGTCTAAGCTATTTTGATAGCCTTAGACGGAAAGGATTTTCTGTCTGTATCTATTTCTTATTGTGGCCAGTGTCGATGGCGGTGCTCATGGTGTCTTTTGAGACATCGGGTTAAGGAATGTTGCACATTCACTGTGAGTCTAGAGCCCCATGGAACATTGCACTGAAGGAAGACTGAATCACAGTGCTTTACCTCACAACACAGAATGAGACCAAATGCAACACAATGATGAGAAAGACGACAGCAACTATTAACTTATCCTGTGATCCAACCCAAGAATTCTTGGTGACAGAATTCTAGATTCAACATCTTATGCTGAAAGGTCACTCCAGATCTCTGGTGTAGATGTGGGGCCAATATTCAGATGTCACTCCCAAGTTATTTCATAAAATTGACTCTTGGTAAGACAATGGTTTTGTTGTTGCTGTTCTGTTCATTTACAGACAGGTCAGGCAGATATAAAAATACTTTCAAAGAAACTTTATGTTCATTTATAAAATGCATTCCTATTTTTGCTGATGTGTGTCTATGTATACACAGACACACACAGTACATTCATCATGTATTGTGTATTTCTTCAAGAAAACTATCCTTCTATATTTGTGTAAACTTTGTTGGTAACAGACGGCTTGTAGATAGTTTATTTTGATTGATCTTTAGGAAGAGCTTGCAACATAATCTTTTTATTTCCTTTACAAAGAAGAAGCCTAAGTGCTCAACGGTTGAGTCACCTTTGTAAAGTACAAAGATACTTCATAATAACAGCAATGAGTCTTCAATCCAAAGTGTTTGATTTCAAATTGAGCGCTATCTGGCATGCTGCCCTCAGATCCATGTATGGAATGAAAATCAACAGATTTTAAAGGAAGCCTCATGTACCTTTTAGAGATTTGGGAAAACATTCTTGATCTCCCATGCACATAGTTGCCTGTGGTCCAGCTTACATAAGCAGTCCCCTCAATCCTGGCTCCCATTGCCTTCTCCCAGCTTCCCCAGCCCTGCTGGGATGGCACAGCTAAGCTGAGAGTTACAGCAAGCCCTCTCTGCACAAGTGGCTAATGATCTGGAAAAGCTCCTAAGCCCAGAAACCCCAAAGAGGCCTTTTTCACTAAGAACAAATAGAAATGAAAGGGAATGTGAGCCAACCTGCAGTGCACAGCACTCTGTGGGGAACCAGATTGCCTCTGCTGGACACCTTTGCATTTCTCTTGTACTTCCCCTCTTTCCCTGCACTGCCCTTTTCTAAACAACAGCATCCCTCTGTACTCCATTGGCCATCCCCCCTAAACAAAGTCCTGGGTCCAATTCAGTTCTGTCAATGGCCAAATCCAGGGATGAAGCTGAGTTAACAGCCATCTAACTTCACTGAGAACTAACTTGGCAGATGTCGATGCTTGACTGTAAATATCCACACTGAGACAGCCAAAATGAGGCATCCAGGGCGAATTTATAGATGCAATAGACCAGAGGAGGAGACCATTTATCACATTTCAGCTCTGCTCCCTTTTGTTATTGAGGAGTCTCTTTGAATATCATAAATTGTAGAGAAACAATATTATATAAGACAAACTTAACAAATACTCAGTTTCCCCACATCTGACCCCAGAGATATTACTAATAACTTTTTTGGCGGACACAGTTTGGGGAAGGAATTTCTGCCACTGTGGTACAGTATCTGTTGGGACAATGTTCCTTTGTCTTGCCCACCTCAGATTGTGCACATATCTGCATTGTAAGCCAAGAAGGAAGTGACAAGGTTATAGTTTCTTGTCAAACAAAACAGATGTCCTGACACATCAATTTTCACTATTCCTGAAAGGCTCATAATTAAAAAATGAATCCAAAAGGATTTACTGTAAATTTCACATAGGGAGAAAGAAATTAACATGATGTCTTTTCTACACCAGCATTAACTACATAGAGAGAAGCTAATTGCTGACCGGTTTTCTATGACCTTCTCTTTTATAGGTGGTGAAAGGAGGTTGTCAAAAGCTGCCCAGGAGCAATCGCAACACTCCATGGTAATCCTTTTGGTGATCCTGTGAAGGTGGGCATAATATGACATGGCTCTAGACAGCATAAATGGGGGACAAGAGGCAGATGTCACTCACAAGAAACACCAGCTGCTCTCCAAATACTGAGCTGATTAACTCAACAATAGATTTCACTGGGGAACCTTATATTTCAAACTTACAAAAATCTTTCAGCCTCAAGATATCTTCCCCCAAAAGAATCTCACTTTATGCACATGAACGTCAACAGAGATTTTTTTGCCCTTATCAAACACATTTCATCCATGATTTCATTAATATTGTTAGCAACAACTGACATAGAAAATATTATACCATAGAAGCATGAACCCCAAACAAAGAAAAGAAAGAATGTTAGCTAATCTAAAATAAATGATTCCTAAGCTATTTTGATATCTTAATCTTTTCCTTTTTTTTAAAATAAAGAATCCAAGCTTGCCATTGTCAAAGGCCACTTAAGCCACAAGAGTGGGAAGATTGAGGCTGAAAAGAAAGCATCAAGGGGTTGTGGTATACCACTGCCTTGTTCAGAAAAACTGATAATTTAAGAAAATTATAAAACAGAAAACAAACAAACAAACAATATCATGCCCAGAGCATCTATACAATTAAGCCCTGGTATCTCTTTTTTTTTTCCTTTGTTCCAATTAAATGTCTTCATTTGATCCCCAGCATCTATCTAAAAGCCTCATACAGTAGATATGAGTGAAGTCTTAGCATAGGAGAGAGATGTGGAGATAGGGGGAACCCTAGGACTTGCTGGCCAGCCAGGCTAGCAGAATTGTCAAGTTCTGGGTTTAGTGACAAACTCTATCTCAAAAAGTTAGATGGAAAGTAATTAAGAGAAATGCTTGATATTGACCTCTGGCTCTCACATTCATATGCACACATGTGCATGCTTGTATACAGCTACACACACAAACATGCACACATACTGAAATAAGAGTAGATTAAATGAGTTAGTAAATGAATCAAGAGCTTTCAGTAGACTAGACATTTAATAAGAGAACCATTTTCTTTTTTTTTTATATAAGTACTTTTTTTTTCTTCAAGTTACATCTCAGTCACAAACCCTTCCCTATTCCCCCTTCCTGTCCCACCCTTCCACCCTCTTCCCCCCCAAAAGCTTCCCTTTTCAATCCAACAAATGGTTCTTTCTCTTATAACAGTAAATTCTATACAAAACAGCAGAATTAAATATGCCACATTTATGAGAGTTAAATGGCCCAGTATACCTTCCCAAAGTCCAAGAACCATTTTCTTGAAGAGATTTTTTTTCAGAGAAACCCAGAAAAAGGGAAAACACATGTGAGCTCAGGACTTAGCATGTAGCAGAAAGATGCACAGGGTGCATCCACAAATTCTATGTCTGCACCTGGGGCAGACATGACTAGGTGAAGCCAGAGTTCCTTCATGCAGAGTTCATCCATTGCTCTCAAAAAACTTTCTAATGCAAAGCTCAAATGAGCGACTATGAGGTACAGAGAGCTGTCAAGCAAGATGAGTTTGTCTGCCAGTCTTACTATGTGGACTCTCCTAGAGTGTGTGTTCACCTCTGGGTCAGACTTGCTGGTATTTTTGGAAGAACATACTCTCTTTCGTTAGATAAGAAAAGCTAAACTGGAGGTAAAAACAAATTGTTCCAATAACAGCATTAATAACCCCCCCCAAAAAAACCTTCAAGAATTCATAAGAATTGCTTTCAGTACCAATTTACAAGATGCAATTTTTCTACTTATGTCTATATTCTGTATCTCACTGCTGCATTTGTTCTCTTTCTTACGCAGACAAGATACACATACTGCATTTGCTGGATGATGCCAATCTATACTTTGTTTTGCATCTAATTTATTAGCCTGACAACCACTATAAGTAACACTGAACACAGAACTTCCCTTTCCACAATTAACATCTAGAGAAGAATGATGTTTCACTCCCATGTAATCCCAGTGGGAGCACATCTGTAGCAGATTCCTGGTCCTTGTCTCATGTCACTGCAGTGTATCCTGCTACTCTGGCATGACAATGTCCCCCATATCTCATGTGTTATAAGATTAATATCCGACAAAACAGTGTGTGGAGAATGAGACTCTTTGAAGGTGGACTGATAGTATTTTTTCAACATTTATTTATTTCTTCAAGTTACATTTAAATCACAATACCCTCCCTTCTCTCCCTTCCAATTCTGCCCTCCTACCCTCTTCCCTCTCTCCCTCTTATCCCCGTTTTTTAAAAACTTAAGATGTATCTTTCCCCCCCAAAACCTCCCCCTTTTAGTCCAATAAAAGGCTCTTTTTCTTACAACAATAAATACAATACAAAACAATAAGAACAATTAGATAACAATTATGAAAATAATAAGGTATAACATACACTCTCAATGTCCAGTCCATACATATTTGGCAACTGATAATAATATTCTATTATCTATCTATCTCAATGAGTTTAAAGTTCTATACCTAACTCAGTTTCCATACTAACTTGCATTACCAACTTAAAAACATCTTCTTAGATCTAGAACATCCTTTTAATTCCTAAAATGATAGTATTTTTCAAGGAGACTTGAAGAGTGAGTTCCTTCTTTTCTGCCATGAGAGAGCACATCCCTCCCCTCTGTATGACAGTGTGTACAACGTACTATCTTGGGAGCTCAGCTATGTAGTCCTTATCAGCCAGCATTTAGATCTTGGACTTTTCAGTCTTTCATGAGAAATCAGAAGATGTAAACTCCAGTGATTTATAAATTGGTCAGTCTGAGATGTTTTGCTAAGACAGCACAAAATGAACCTAGAGAAGTGTATGCATTTCTTGTTCATGTCTGCCATCACTTTCTTGGTTTCAATAGTAAATTATCCAATCAACAAGGGGGCTGATAAACTGTATGTGCAAATCTCAAAAGAAGAAATACAAATGGCCCAGACTGACTTTTTTCTTTCTTTTTTAAATGTTTAAAAACATTAACCATTAGGGAAGTGTGAATTACATTGTTTGGAAATTCTATCACAACCTAGGTAGATGGCTACAATCAAGAAAAATTAAAATGGCACCTTGTCCTGTGTGCTCCATTTTCCAGCCTACAACTCTGCCTGCTTTTCTGGAGGCCTAGGAGCACCTGGGACAACCAGGTAAAACCCTATCTCCCCAATGCCCTGCCTGCCAAGTCCCCTCAAAGCATACCCAAAAGCAGTGAACTGTACCCTGTTTCCTGTTTCCATTTACAGTCTACAACACTGTCTGCATTTCTGGAGGACACTTGAAAAAGACCAAACCAGGGACATGCAAATAAGACCCAGTCCCAACTCTTCCTTGTCACGTCCTCTTAAATCATGCCCATCAGAATTAAACTGCACAAAAACCCCAGAGGTCACACAGGCCACAAAATTCCCATGGGAGATACCCTACCAGACCTGCAGACTCACTAGTCACTAGAACCACAGGCCACTGAGGCCAGAAGACAGAGATGAAAGAGAAACCAAGGGAAACATATCTTTAAAACACCCATCCAAAAAGATAAACTCAGAAATCAGCATCAAAACCTGTAATAACCACAAAACCCAAACGACTAAAAGTCATCTTAAGAACACAATCAACAAAAGCCTGGGCAATACGACACCACCAGAGCTCAACTATCCTACTACAGCAAGCCCCAGATATCCTACCATAGCTGAAGTACAAGAAAATGACCTGAAATCCAATCTTAAGAAGATGATAGTGGCCTTTAAATAGCAAATGAATATATCCCTTAAAGACATATAGGAAAATACAATCAAATGGGTAAAGGAAATGAATAAAAATGTTTAAGACCTGAAAATGGAAATGGAAGCAATAAAGAAAACATAAACTGAAGCAATCCTGGAGATGGAAAACATAGGTAAGAGAACAGAAACTACAGGGGCAAGCATCACCAACAGAATACAAGAGATGGAGGAAAGATTCTCAGACTTAGAAGACACACTATAAGAAACTGACACTTCATGCAAAGAAAATGTTAGGTCTAAAAAGTTCCTAACACAAAACATCCAGGAAATCTGGGCAATTACAAAAAGACCAAACCTAAAAATAATAGGAATAAAAGGACATTTCCAGCTCAAAGGCTCAAAAAATATTTTCAACAAATCATAGAAGAAAATTTCCCCATCCTAAACAAGAGATGTCTATAAATGTACAAGAAGCTTACAGAACACCAAATAGGTTGGACCAGAAAAAGAAAATCTTCTTGCCACATAATAATAAAAACACTAAATGTACAGAAGAAAGAAAATATTAAATGCTTCAAAGGGAAAAGACTAAGTAAAATATAACAGCAGACTATAAGATTTATACCTGACTTCTCAACAGAAACTCTAAAAGTGAGAAGGGTCTGGGTGGAAAAGTTGAAATCTCTAAGAGACCACAGATGCCAGCCCAGACTAATATACCTCCCTCAAAAACACTTTCAATTACAATAGATGGAGAAAACAAAATATTCTATGACAAAACCAAATTTAAACAATGTCTATCCACAAATCCAGCACTAGAGAAGATACTAGAAGGAAACTTCCAACTCAAGGAGGCTAACTATACCCAAGAAAACACAGGAAGTAAATAATTCCACACTACCAAAACTAAAAGAAGGAAAATGCAAACACACACACGCACACACATACACACGCATACATTCATACACACTGCCAGTACCAACATCAAAATAACAGGAATGAACAATCATTGTCCTTTATATCTCTTAACATCAGTGGACTCAGTTCCCCCCAAAAAAGACACACACTGTCAGAATGGATGTGAATACAGGATCCATCATTCTGCTATATACAAGAAACACACCTCAACATCAAAGATAGACATTAACCCCAGAGTAAAAGGATGAAAAAATATTTTCCAAGCAAACGGACCCAAGAATCAAGCTAAAATAGCCATTACTATACCTAATAAAATAGACCTTGAAAGAACAATACTAAACTTTATGTTGAAAACCAAAAAACCTAGAATAGCTAAAACAATAAAATAACTTCTGGAGGTATCCCTGTTTTTGAGGTGTACTCCAGACCAATAGTAATAAAAACACTGAGGTACTGGCATAAAAACAGACAGGTTGATGAACAGAATCAAATTGAAGAACCAGAAGTAAATTCACAAACCTGTGGACACCTGAATTTTGACAAAGAAGTTGAAAGTATACAATGGAGAAAAGAAAGCATCTTCAATAAATGGTGCTAGTCTAACTGGATATCTGCATGTAGAAGAATGAAAGTAAATATCTGTTATCCTTCACAAAAAAGTCCAAGTGGAACAAAGATCTCAACATAAAACCAGGAACACTAAATCTGATAGAAGAGAAAGTGGGAAATAGCCTTTAATACATTGGCACAGGAATCACCTTCCTGAACAGAACACCAACAGTTCAGGCACTAAAATCAGCAATTAATAAATGGGACTGCAAAAAAAAAAAAATGAAAGCTTCTGCAAGGCAAAGGAAACCATCAAGAGGACAACATGACAGCTAACAGAATGGGAAAAGGTTTTTACCAACTCCACATCTAACAGAGGGCTGATATCCAAATGCATAAATAACTCAAGAAAATAGACATCAATAAACCAAATAACTCAATTAAAACATGGAGTATAGCCCAGGCTGGCCTCAAACTTGTGATCTTCCTGCCTTGGCCTCCTTCAGCAAATCTTCCTGGTATGCACAAAACTCTAAAAGAAAACCAACAGAAACAACTGACCTAGGCCCAAAGGGGCTCATAGAGACTGAACCACCAAGGAAAGAGAATGCATGAACTAGACTGAGGTCTCCTACACATATATAACTGATAGGCAGCTTGGTCATCATGTGGATCTGCTCCCAAGTAGATTAGTGGCTGTCTCTGGCATGGATTCTGATGCCTGCTTTTTAATCACTTGCTCCTAATAGGGCTGCAATGTCTGCTCCCAATGGAAGAGTAAACCCTCAGTCCTGATGTGACTCAATGTGCTGGGGTGGGATGGTATAAGGGTGGGCTCCACTTTTCTGAGGAGAAAGGGAAGAGGGATAAGAGGAAGTGGTTGGGAGTGTGGGATGCCAGAGGAGAGGAGAGAGGGGACTATGATCAGGATGTAAATGGAATAATAAATGAACTTAAAATTTAAAAAAAATGGAGTATAGATCTAAACAGAGAATTCTTAACAGAGAAATCACTAATAACCAAGAAGCACTTAAAGAAATGTTCAACATCCTTAGTCATCAGGGTAATGCAAATCAAAAGAACTCTGAGATTCCATCTTAACACCACTCAGAACGACTAAGATCAAAAACTCAAGTGACAGTATATGCTGACAAAGATATGGAGCAAGGGGAACACTCCTCCAATCCTGGTGGGAGTTTAAACTTGTACAACCACTTTGGAAATCAATTTTGAGGTTTCTAAGAAAATTAGGAATATATCTACCTCAAGGCCCAGCTATACCACTCCTGGTCATACATCCAAAAGAAGCTCCACCATATCACAAGGACACTTGGTCAACTGTGTTCATAGCAACTTTATTCATAATGGCCAGAAACTGGAAACAACCTAGATGTCTCTCAACAGAAGAATGGATAAAGAAAATGTGGTACATTTACACAATGGAATACTACTCAGCTACTAAAAACAAGGGAATCAAGAAATTTGCAGGCAAATGGATGGAACTAGAAAAGGCCTTGAGTGAGGTAACCCAGAAAGACACACATTGTATGTTCTCACTTGTAAGTAGATATTAGCCATAAAGTACATGATAACCATTCTATAATCCACAGACCCAAAGAAGCTAAGTAACAAGGAGGGCCCAAGGTGGGGGGGGGGGACACTTGAATCTCACTGGGAAAGGGAAATAGATTAGACATGGGGGTGGTCAATGGAGGAAGGGAACAAGGTAGGGGAGGGTGTGGGGATGAGAATAGGAGGAATGAGATGGGGAGGACAGAGAAATATAAAATTGGGAGAGACATTTGGATTAGAATGCATCTCTGGGATGAACTAGAAACCTAGGACAATGGAAACTTCCAGGAATCTATGAGGGTGACCTTAGCTAAGACTCCTAGAGATGGGGGATATGGAGCCTGAATCAGCCAGCTCCTGTAACCAGGCAAGACTTCCAATGAAGGGATTGGGACACCACTCCAGCCACAAATCCTTAGACCCACAATTTTTTTCCACCTGCCTACAAGATGTGCAGGGGTAAAAGATAGAGCAGAATTTGAAGGAAGGTCTAACCAATGACTGTCCCAGCCTGAGACCTATGCCATGAGAGTGAGCACACCCCTGACACAATGAATGATATTCTTCTATACTTGCAGACAGGAGCCTAGCATAACTGTCATCGGAGTGGCTTTCATCCCCAGCTGATGGAAACTGATGGAGAGATCCACAGCCAAACTTTAAGTGAGCTTGGGAAATCCTGTGGAAGAGGGTAAGGAAGGATTGAAGAAGCCAGAAGGGTTAAGGTCACCATCAGACAACCTAAAGTAACCTGGGCCCAAAGGGGCTCATAGAGACTGAACTGCCAACCAGAGAGCATAGGACAGACCTAGGCCCTTTGCACATATGTAACAGTTTTGCAGCTGGGTCTTCATGTGGGACTCCTAAAGCAGGAGCTGGGGCTGTCCCTGACTACATTGCCTGCATTCATAGCCCTTTCCCGTAATTGGGCTGCCTTTTCTAGCCTTAGTAGAAGATGCACCTAGTCTTACTGCAACTTGATATGCCAAGATTAACTGATACTTATGGAAAGTCTCCCCTTCCCTAAGGAGAAGGGAAGGAAGAGGTGTGGAATAGGGGGAGGGGAGGTGAAAGGGAGGAACTGAGAAGAAAGGAGGGAGAGGAAGCTGCTATCATGATGTAAAATAAATAAATAGTTAATCAAGAAAAAGGAAAACAAATGATGGGGCAGCTGTGAAGAGGAGGTACGCGGTGTCAGAATGTTAGTGAGAATGCTAACTGTTATAAGCATTATGGAAGTCAATCTAGAGTTGCCTCAAAACATTTAAAATAGTCCTGGAGAAGTAGTTCGGTGGTGGAGTACTTGGCTTGCATGTGTGAGGTTCTCAGCATTGATGAAAATATAATTATCACATGATCTAGATTAATCACTCCCTGGTAGATACCTGGAAGACTATGTCAATATGCCAGAGAAATACTTGCAAATCCCAGTTGATACCTGTCCTATTCACAATAGCTGAGGAATAGAAAGCTTTTATGTTTGTCAGCAGAGAGATAGGTAAACAACATGTGGCACATGTATACATTGGGATTTCATTCAGCTGGTAAAAAACTGAAATTATGACATTTCCCAGAAAGGAACTAGAGACAATTATGCTAAAAAATTTATTGGACTTGGAAAGAAAGCATGTTATCTCTCATATCTAGATCTAGATTTTAAAGTGTGTGTGTGCACACGCGTGAGTGTGTGTGTGTGTGTGTGTGTGTATGTGTAATGTGTGCATGCGTGCCCACGTGTGCTTCTGTGTGCATGTGTGCATGTGCTTGCATGAGTATGCATGTGTGTATGTAGAAAAGGGACTGCGATGTGAAAGGACTGGAAATAAAGGAATCTTCATTTTAAAAAAGATTTGTTTTTACTTCTCTTTGTGAGGTTTGTCTATGTACTCATATTTATGTGGTTGCTTGCAAAGGGCAAAAGAGGGTTCAGTCCTGCAGAGTAGGAGTTCAGGTGGTTGTAAGCCTCAACGTGGATACTAGGGATAGAACTTGGGTCCTCCAGAAGAGTACCAAGAGCTCTTTCTACTGAGCTCTCCTGCCTGAGAATAGAATCTTAAGAATTGGGGAGGGTCACAGAAGAGGAACATGAAGAACAGCACAGAATGATGACATATGTGTAAGAAAATGCCAGGATAGAACTCTTTACTTTGTATGTCATTTCAAATACAAAAACCCAAAAAGATTAACTTTTTTTTAAGGACCCAGTGTAGAATGAAATCTTTTGCCTCCTGCCTAATCATTTTTGCTTTCTACAACGACTCCTAAGTGCTTTTCTTCGGAGTAAGTTTTTTAGTACAGTGAAACAAACCATTCAGCAGATGAAATAATCATTTATGAGACTACAAATATTGTATGAGCATCCTAACCAGTATTTATTGCTTTGCTTTTCTGATGCCTCTACTTAACTGTTCAAAGTAAGAAGCTAGGTTTTACAATAATCTTTTGATTTTTTTTTTACTTCGATTCTTTTCCGATTGTGTTAAGGAATACAGAAAAAAAAAGACTCATTAGCAGATTAAAAAATGATTTCAATGACTGGAGCAGTGAAGAGGTCATGCTTATTAAAAGGTCATGGGCAGGGCAGGTTTACTTACTTCAGAACTGTGCAGATTTTTCACATTGTAGTAGGTAGAGATAGATTCATTTATATAATTTCCTACCCTAGGCTTGGAAGGAAACATGTTTTGGGATTTTTCAGTGTTTTATTAATAGCAGCATCACTGATTTACTCCAAGCTGATGCTATATATTCTGATGGAAATTTCAAGTATGTTTTATTCTTATAGAGAAAATAATATATACTGTCAAAACTAAAGTACATGGTTATACATGGATGCAAGCAACTGCATATTACTTGACCACCAAAGCATGGTTAGAGGTATTCACTTTTCAAACTCACCAATGAATTACAGACTTCAATAAGGGCATGGTATTCTAGTTCCTCAGAGAAGTTCTCAGTATCCACAAATGGTTTGCATCCAGCACCTTGCCACATCCCAAGCAAACTACCAAAGAGTTAAGACAAAACCTTAAGGGTGAAGCTGCAGTACCAATCCTGAGTGCCTAGAAATGGATACACTGGCAGCATATTATCTGATGGCAAAAGATTTTTATGACTAGGGCAATCATATTTTTCTTAGGAAGTCACACTGAACAAAAAAAGACAAAATACATCACCATGAAAATGCAAGTGAGCTGGTAATAATAGCCTAGTTATAGCTGCCATGAAATAGTAATTAAGTTATATGCAGCATAAATCTCTTGAAGTTTTGTAAATGACAGTGGCTCTTGGATAAGCTGTAGTGACTATGGCTTCCTCCCTCTTTGCTCCTTGGCATGGGCTTGTATAATGTTTAAGCTCAAGCTCCTAGCCCCATATGGTTCCTGGAGCATCTCAGAGAGAACCAAAAATAAAAAATTAAAAAAAATAACCTGCAACTCAATTCCATATTTACTTCTGACTAGTGCTTTTATGGTACTGGAGGAGAATCTTGCTCTGCTCTGGTTCATCATGGGGCTAGAAGGGGCATTTAGCTCAACCCTTATACTTCTCGCTGGGTCCACTTCTGGATGACCCCAGCACAGTACTGGGGTGGTTGAGCCTGCATATGTGGACCCAACTTGCCAGCTCCAATGCTGAAGATCAGCAAAGGAAATCCAGCTTCTGCTTTCCTCCCTGGATCCGCCAATTAGCCAAAACTCAGATTCAAAGATTCCCAGAAAATGCCTCCCTTTTCCTCCTTGGTGGAGATTGGTACTACTCCCAGATGCTCTTTTTTTCTTAACTGCTTTTCCCATCTGCTATTTAAACTGAAACCTTACTGCTCCAAATTAAATCCATTCTTTCTAGCCCTGTCATTGCTAGCTAATGAGAACAATTCCTCTCTGCTCTTGGTGGCTACACGTGGGGTACTTAGGAATGAGAGCCATATCTTTCTGTAGCCTACTTTCTTAAATGTAGACTACACAGGTGATAAAATGGGTTAATCGTTGCTATAAAAATATTTTCTATCCTCATAAGAAAGTAATTTTGCCCCTCCAAATCATTTTAATTTCTTTGTTTTGCACCATACTCTTATGATCTGCAGAGACTGGCAGTAAAATTCTACCCCACCATAGACACAAGAGCTAAAGGAAAACGTCGAATATGTAATGTGCATGAATAATTCAACTTGGTCACGGGACAGTTTCCTTTGTGTCACACTCTACTATTAGAGCCTTAGCTTTCATCTCATATTCCTTTCATGCATGTGGTCACATGTGCAGCCAAGTTTTATGAATGAATTCTTACTGGAACAGAGTCACATCTTAAAACATACTGTCTGTAGTCAACTGCAAAGTCCATAAAGTTTGCCAACCCCCAGCTGTCTGCCAGTCTAACCCTGACCGTGACATATTGTGCCATTGAAGATGGTCTTTAAAAGTATATGCACTGATGTCACGTTTATGCCGAATGTTCTCCTTTGTTTATCTAACTCACACCTCAGATCACCAGGAAGGCAAGAGAACCCAGTCAAAACTGGGCAGGTACTCACTATGTGAAGCTGGAGAAAGTCCCCAAGTCCTGGGGCACTGTCAATGCGTACTAAGATGCCATCTTTCACAGTGGTGCTGAAGCCCACGGCGAGGCGGTCAGAGCGTGTGCTGGGTCTGTCATTTGCTGGCCAGGTGTAGAGGATGAGGCCACCGCTTTTCCCAAAGATATATGTGGCACCAGCTGTGAAGGCAAAGAGAAAGGAGACATCAGGGCCACTGTATATTACCTGCTCTAGTACACTGTTGAGGCTGCAGGTGACAGTTGTGGGAAAGAAACATCTCACACTGGACAGTATTGGGTTACTAAAAGGGATAACTTCCAAGCCTCAGAAAGTGTCCCTCTCCCGGCATTAAGGATGCTAGCAATGAGAAAGGATAACAAATCATGTTATAGAAAGATACTCAGTATTTTCGGTTCCTGATGCATAACAATGGAGTGTGGCTGATAAACTAGATAATCAACTTTGTTACATGTTAACAATCAACTTTCCCTCTGTAGCAGCAGAATAGACCTTCCACTTGGTTAAGACAGGGATGAGACAGGGAACTTTGTCCCCTGTCTCTAGCAATCAGCATATTCTCATAAGTGGAATCAGGAGGCATCCCAGGGGTGCCACACCACAACGCTTGCAATGAAGAAGTCCAAAGGTATTATTGCTTTTCCAATCCACAGAAAGGAAGTGTGGGCTGGTGGTAGGAAGCTATACGGGTGAAGTAATTTTTCTATGAAATGACTAGAAACGTAATGTTTCATATTTCAGAATTTTTGGATTTGGGAATTTTATATATGTAAAATTGAGATAACTTGTGTCTGGGGCTCAAGTGTAAATATAAGATTTGTGTTTATTTATTATACAGCTTGTACAAAAGGGCTGCAGATCACTTTAGACAGGAGATTTTAGTGTCTGTGCCTTGACGATTACATAGAGTCAAATGCGACTTTTCCAGATGTGGCAATAGGTTCACTTATGTTCAAACCTTTTATATATTTCAAATGTGCGGTTTCTAGGTTTCTGGCTGGGCGACTCAATGTATTTATGTGTCTCATTATTACATTGCTATAAACATGCTAATAGAAATTATTTCCACAGTCTTTTAAGAATAAACATGCTCTGGGGCTGGAGAGATGGCTCAGCGGTTAAGAGCACTGGCTGTTCTTCCAAAAGACCCAGGTTCAAATCTCAGCACCCACATGGCAGTTCACAGCTGTGTAATTGCTGGGCGTGGTGGCACACGCCTTTAATCCCAGCATTTGGAAGGCAGAGGCAGGTGGATCTCTGTGAGTTCAAGGCCAGCCTGGTCTACAAAGCGAGTCCAGGACAGCCAGGGATATACACAGAAAAACCCTGTCTCGAAAAACCAAAAAGAATAAACATGCTCTCCCTCAGTATTTATCTGGTGGTGTTAATTTGATATTGGCATAGTATGTCTAATCAGTTTATAAAAACTGAAATCCAGAGAGGAGACACAGGAGATGTAGAAAACCACCTCAAGAAAATGACTTTTTTCCTAGAAAATGATACAATCAATGATATCCCGTTTAGGCTTTAATTAATTATGCTTTTACTGTTCACTCATATTTTTACTATTAATAGTACTAATCCTGGGTTACCAAGAATATATTAATTGAAGCTACTTACAAAACCCACAGGGGGAAAAAAAAACAAAGAAACTATTCTGAGTCGGTTGGACCTATTTGTCAGTCTGATAGGATCTGTAATTACCTTACGTGCAGAACCTCCTAGGCATGCCTAGTAAGAGGACGATCTAGACCAGGTTTACTGAAGTATGAAGATGTATCCTGCAGGTAGGTGGGTGGCGTTGAAACTGATTACTAACGTCAATGCCAGCCAAGCACCTGCAGTGGTCCTCCTTAGTCCCTGACTGCTGCTGTAATAGACCTAGTTGTCAAGAGTATCTGCCACCATCATTTTGCTGCCTGTGAGCTGTGAGCCAAAACATACCATTTCTCCCTGAAGTTGGTTTTTAGCAGGGCATCTTAACACAGAAAGGGGAGAGGTAACAAATAAAATGTTTGTATTTTAAAAGTCTATTTTAAGAAACAAAGATCATGGTGGCGCACGCCTTTAATCCCAGCACTCTAGGAGGCAGAGACAGGTGGATCTCTGTGAGTTTGATGCCAGCCTGGTCTACAAAGTGAGTCCAGGACAGCTGTGCTCTGTTACACAGAGAACCCCTGTCTTGAAAAATAATAAAAAATAAAAAATAAAGGAAAGATCAAATTCTAAATTGGGGAAGAACATATAAATTTAGCAGTCAAAATTTATTATGACATTGTAGTCTCTAGGGTTTTATCAGTCACCAGTAGCAAGTAGTTTCAAACGATAATCTTTTCAACATTCAAAGATCATTTGCCATTAGATTTTCTTGTGTGTATCCCTGTGAACTTGGGATGCTGACAACTAGTTTTGTAAACAGACAACCACTCATTCAATCCTTAGCATTCACTAAAAATCTTAATCACTGGTCCATATCTATTGCCACAGTTAATATATAGAAAATATTGAAACAAATTACATTAGCTGCACAAGCAATAAATTATGTAGCTTGCTTAGAAATAAAAGATTCATTTGGGCTAGAGTTGAGAGTTTGTGTTGTATGCCATCCCTGTAGAAGCACTAAGCCATCTGAGATGTGTGAAAACCCACTTTCCTCTTTGAAAGGTCACCTCTGTGGCTTATTTATGTTAGCTTCATTTGCATATCACAAGCAGCATAGAATTTTTGTCCCTTTATGAGCTTCTCAATCCTTAGGGGAGTCGCCAGAAAGCCTCCCAGAATCATCTAAAGAAGCTGGAACTATGGTATGCATAGTTTACATTAATTACATATGCAAAACAATGTTTGCTCTCTACTACCCACAAACACCCTTAACACTGCTTAAAATTAGAAATCTTGGTAAAACATTTTGTGCTTGGTATCTCTCCATCTGTGAAGGGTTTAAACAATTCCTTTTCTGTATATGATCACAAATGTCACCCTTCCTTCCTTCATTCTTTATTTGGAGAACTGAAGGTTATTCAGTGATTAATGTATAAAGTCACCAAAAATGCAAATAAGCCTGTGACATTTCATGCCACTTTATAAAATTTTACCCAGTTCTGTTCCAGTGTTCATAGTGGATTTGCTACAGAGGTATATACATTCCAATTTTATTGTGCGAAGAATTTTATCAGCACAAAAATAATGTTAAACATGCAGAGCAAGCCACAAAGCTTTATAGTTTGCAAGTCTTTTCTGCATCCTTAGGTGGTGCTCAGCGATTGCAGGGTCCAGTTCATTTGTTAACAGGTGTGCAAACAGAGGCTCAGATATCTAGCTCAAATCAGGGGCATCTACTATTAATTTCCTCCCAGAGCTTTTTCATCACATACCTATATAATTACAGAATATGATTCGACAATGGGGCAAAGCTTTCCAAACTTACCTTACATAATTCATGTCTTCTAAGACTGAAATAGAACAAAAGCAAAGACACTGCCTAATGCTGGCATGCTTGCAAATAGCATCTGCTTTTTCAGCAAGCGAATAACTTTACAAACTCTCTTTACTTCTATGTTCTCCCACTGCTCTGTCCAATAATTCTCAGCATTCCACACAAAGCTATTTGAAGATAATATACAACCTCCTACATACTGTGTTTAGAAGTCATGATGGTGTTACTTTTTAAATCAACAGAGGAGAAAACCTCATTATAACATTAGAAGATAGGTTAAATAGATAGTGCATCTAATTTTACAAAGCTATTTTTTCTCTAGTTCTGGATTTACAATGGCATAATCTTAGATAATTTGAATTATGTAGATGAAACAGTTTATTCTGCAAGATACAAAGACTGCAGAAACTTGTTCTTGGTATTGAATTTACTAGTAATTGTGACCAAACTTCCTCAGAATTTCCACAGCTTTACAATGCTCTTAGATGAAGTTAATTATTATAATTTTCTATATTGATAGAGCTATTTTTCCAGTTTTTAATGTATTTTCTATCTTGAACGGTTTTTTTTTAGAAATAAACACAAACTTTCTGTTTATTTTAAAGAAAAAATGTCTAGACTCCAAATGAAGTCTGTAATCATATTGTTTTAGAATTTCAAATTTTAAAAATTTTATTTTTAAATTACAAATGAGTGTTTGGAGAATATCTGAGGAGCCGTAAGAACTCTGCTTAAATCTGTTAAGAATCTTTACTTCTGAGTCCCATGATACCACAGTTTGTGTTCTCTGTCCCAAGATTATATTTCTGATGGATGAGTTCTGACTGGACTCAGTGTGTTGGTGCCAATATCAGCCTACATTTGTGAATAATCAGGACAATATAAATTTAATTCATTTGAGTAAAAAACTATCTACTGAATAAAAAATGACTATGGCTGCCTTTGAGTCATTTATTTAATTCCACAGCCTTTATTAGGAACAGAGTGAGGTTGCTCTGTGGAGTCTTAACCAAGTTAGTGTTTTAGTACTGAACACCTTGATAGTTCCTGCCAACTGAGATTAAGTGGATATGTGCCCCAGCTCTTGATATATCACCATTTCACCCACAATCCACAAATAATAGACTTAGGTTACTGCTTCAAATGGACTAGCCATATACTGAGATGAAAGTGATGGTCCAGTTAGAACTGCAATTAAGCAAGTGAAGCTATGGGAAGGGGTGCAGGGGCAACCTAAGAAAAATAGTTTGGCTGGAGAAAGAGGTCCAGCAGGCTGCAGTGTAATATACTAAGGAAGACAATCTAAAATGCAGCTTGATGTAGACAAATAATACAGGAGCAAAGTAGATGATTTAGAGTTTTTCAAAGAGAATAGGAATTATTTTTTTCTAGTTCACATTTCTTTTTAATATTCTGAAAACTTTGGTGGGTATTTCTTCTTATTTTACCAGAATTTGGTTGTTGGTAACAATTCAGCCTTTCCTTGTATGGACCATTTAGATAATATCCATGGCTATTGTTATGGTTTAGCATTTCCAAGGCCATGGTTTTGTAATGATTTTTCTGTCTCCAGGGCTCATGTTAGTCATCTATACCTTATTTTGGATGACTATCAAATCAAGAACGTAGTATCAGGGACTTGCTTAAGATTCACTTCATAGGTGTGTGTGTAGTTAGTTGTGTGTACTTATGTGCATATCTGAATATAGGAAAATTTAGATAGAAAATACAATAAACTATCTGTTATTCATTTATTACTTTGCCCTTATTGTTTTTTTTTTTGTTTGTTTTTTGTTTTTTTGTTTTTTTGTTTTTTTTGGTTTTTCGAGACAGGGTTTCTCTGTGTATGCTTGGCTGTCCTGGACTCACTTTGTAGACCAGGCTGGCCTCGAACTCACAAAGATCCGCCTGCCTCTGCCTCCCAAGTACTGGGATTAAAGGCGTGCGCCACCACCGCCCGGCTACTTTGCCCTTATAATAGTAATAGATAACATGGCTTTTAAAAAGTCCTCAGATTCTATGCTAATTGGGTGTTTATGTTGTTTTGTATTTTCAATACAGACCAGATTTCCCTGAAATAATCTTTATTGTTATTGAAGTAGAAAGGCTTTTTGGAAGTGCTTCTCAGGGGAGGCCTGGGTGTGCTAAATTTAGCAAGAGCTAGAAAAATTACTGGAACACAACTATAGTATTAGAATAACAAATTAGCAAGTGTAAACTTACATACCATATGGTATGCAAAGTTGGGTAAGAAATGGGATTCCACTGCTATCCTGTCCTCTTTGAACACTGAAAACATAGAGTAGAGTTCTAGGACAGTAATGTGACATTTGCTGTCCTCTATGACATCCCTGTTTCTCTTGGCTCAGTCCTTCATCAAGCACAGTGTGGAGACACAGTTGTGATCTTTATCGCAAAAAAATGGCAAAATCCTATTGAAAAATAAATGGACTATTTGATGAAATAAATTCTACCAGTAGATGTTGTTGATATTAAATTACAACTATATTTTATTCATTACAATTACTATATAACTAATAAAAATAAAATAGAAAGACTTGTAGCGTGTATCTGGTAAATCCAATTCCAGCTAATGAAAGCACAAAGCCAGAGGGTGTCCCGCAATGACTTATGCCTGAATGAAATGATTTCTCAGTTATTGTCAGAGTGATCTAAATGTCCTCTTAGCCTCCCTCTTTATTTCTGTGTCTTTGGGGTCCTGTGTCACATTCATCTATTCCTAGTGGCAGGAACTTACATATCTGTGGCACTGTGTAGTTTTAAAATTGCCTTCTCTGCAAGTGGGTTTTTGCTGTTGTTTTGTTTTGTTTCATTTTTGGTTTTTTTTTTTTTTTTTGGCTTACCTCACTCAGTATTCCCTTGTTGGGGAAGGGCTAATAACATTGCTTTCGATAGGCTGATTTCAATGCTGAGATCTGGTTACTGCCCCTTCTGAGGCATTCTCTTGATTGGTTAATAAAGGTTGCTGATGGCCAATTAGCTGGGCCAAAAGATTATAGGAAGGTGGGATTAAAACAGGACCCCTGTGTTTTACCCAGAGGAATAGCTTTTTCTGCCGCCAGGAGACACGGAAGCAGATAGACATGTTTGAGAACTCTGGTAATAATAGGCACATGGTGGTTTGGGATTAGGAGGTCCAGGTTAATTTATATTAGCTAATTGAGAGTCTGACCAGCTAAGGGCTAAATGTTGAAACATTAAAAGTTCTTGCTGTATTTAATTATTGGGGAAAGGACCGTGGTGGCTTATAGGGCACCAGTCCAAGCAATCCAGGGCCATCGGCTTCCCATTGAGTTCTCACCAAGCCGCTGGTAATTCTACCAGCATAATATAACAACTTATATTAATTAACAGAGTTAAGGTTACAGGTGGTGTAGGCCACCCTTGGTCCAGGGCTTTTTCCCAGGACAAATCAGGCTGCTGGTTAAGGTAGGCCAGGCTGCTAGCTGATAATCCCACCAGGCTGCTCCACTGGCCTAATCTTAGAGTTTACATTTATTAATAGATAAAATGGATAATTAAATTGCAGTTTCACTCCCTAAAGTTTTAAAGGAAGGGTTTTTTTTTTGGGGGGGGGTTGTTTGTTTTTGTTTTTTTGCTGTTACTGTTTTAGTTTTTTAAGAAAAGATAAAATTTCAGAGATTCAACAACTTGGTGTTGTAATAAGTGGTAGATCTGAAAACACAGTTACATCCTGCCACTCTTCAGCCTCACCTCCTGTCCCTGTGCAGTCATGGGAGCAAACACCCCAAGGGAATCTCAAGAAACCAAATGCTACATAAAGAGGAGGGAAGGATGAGTGACAGATGAAAATCTGCAAGCAAGACTTCACATCATAGAGGCAGTCACCAGGGAGGAATAGGGTGACACAGATGTTACCAACAGCTCTCCAATAAATTTATTGGAAAGGTAGCTTATTGATCTATTTTTCTCACTATGAGAATTAAAAAAAAAAGCTTTGAAAGGTATAATAAAGTAGTCTTAAAGTAAAATAGAAGGCATTTAACCTTAAAGGAGAAAATTCACCCTTTAGAAAAAAACCCACAACTTCCCTTTGGCAAAGAAATAAGTGTATTTGCTGTTTATTAAATTGAGAAACTGAAAGCAATACCTAGGAGACAAATATGTCCTCAGGGAGAGCCAACCTCTACAATGCTTGGGCAGAGGTGAGCTCCCTCCAGATGTGGCAATCTCTTTGTCTTTCTTGAAGAAAGAGCAATGAAAACAAAATAGAAATTAATCCTTCAAACAATTCAATATTCTAAGGTTCTAGAAACAAGAGCTTAATGCACACACCCCTCTGAACAGAACCAGTGCTGATTCAGTATAATCCTGAATCTGCTCAGCAACATGGCTGTTCACGTTTGCCTAATGAAGCCCTTGGGTATGATAGTCAATGCCACAGAACACCTTGCAGCAGGAAGATTTAAAACTAACAAATTAACAAAAAGCTTTTCTATGAAAGCCCACCATTATTTAGTTACAATAGTAAATAAAATCAAAGAGGACCACTCTTCATGCTGAATCTGTCTCTGCAAATATTCTTGAAACTGGTACCAGGAAAGTTTAGGATTTCCCAAGGAGAAAGGAAGAAGCAACTTCCAGCTTCTAACACTTAACCCCTGGTGGACATATATATTTCTGTGTTGCTTTTTATACACTGTTACTCCTCCAAAGTCTCAGTAATATAAAATGATACACAGTTTCAACAGACACTCAGAAGCACTGGCAAACACATTCCACCTCTTCTAACCCTGGGATAATGATGTTTCCAGAAACATAGCCCTTTGGAAATGTCTTATCAGACAGGCATAAAAGACAGGTATCCCAGGGTACCTCTGCTAAGGATATAGGAGATGTTTGATAATATTGAAATTGATGTGAAAATAAGCACCTAGGGGGCACTCCCAAATTTTCCCTAGTGGAACTGGCTTTTCTTAGGCTCACTCCTTGTCTTATGGGGCAAATCTTTTTTTTTTTTTTTAACCCAAACTCTCTGGCAGTGCTTAACAATACTATGTGCAATACTAATGTTAACAGTCGGATTAATGCTCATATCAGCTCTTGGAATGAACAACTCCCAGCACACAATATAGTACTCTAAACCCCTAGAGTAGAGAAATTACTGCTACATTCATTTGCTAGAATGACACAAGGAAAGAATGGGTGACTTGAACATCTGAAATTTATTTTGTCTCGTTGTTTTAGTCCAGAAGCCTGTCTCTGTGGCTTGTAGATAGCCATTTCTACCCTTGGTGTCTGCAAAGGCTGACACATGAGTGACACCTGATGAACACTGTACCAATTTCTCCATTTGCTTCTTGTTATAAAGATATTAGATGTATAGGATTAGGAGTTACTTTAATAAACCCAAATCAACCCATTTACATCTTCAAAGAGTCTGTCACTAAACACAGACTACAGATTTTTGCTATCTTTGGGCCAATCACCATGGCTACTAAAGGATGCCTTGGCATGAACTTGTGAGAACACAATTCAGCTCCTAACAGCTACTGCCTCCATTTTAACGATGAGACAAGTCAAGCTGCACCATGCCCAGAAATAATTACACCACACTCATAAAACTTGTCAATTCTGCAGGTCAGCCTCCACCACTAGGTTTATATCACAGATTGCCTCACAGTCAAGAGAATTTAACTTTCATAACCACACCGATTTCTTACATAGGAAAACAGAGTAAGTCCTAGGAAATTGCACAGTATTTGGGCTCAATAAAATAAATATTAAGTTTTATTGTCAAACAAAATGAAAATCCAGAGTGCTTCAGTACAATGAGTTTCTGGAAGATGGAGCTGTTTAATTTATCTCTTGGTCAACAATTGTGAGTGCTTGGAAAATAAATGTTGCTGAATTAATCAATGAATCTTGGCCCAGCTCTTTGTACATATCTTCACATTGCTATTCAGGCGGGGAGAAGAACAGAGAATAACGGAAGAAGCCACAGCACCCCCCATCCATTCAGCTCAGCTTTTTGTCACTTCACCTCAGCATGGGAATATTTTATAAATATTCATCAGTTCAGATTCATAACAGCTCACTTGGTCAAGTAGCACACAGCTTTCAATTTAGAAAAGGAAACTACCCCCACCCACACTTGAATGATTTTTCTTCAGTGAATTATTTGCAGGCTCAGATAATAAAATCACACCCATTTTGTTTCGATTGTTTTCTGTTACCCCTTAGTTCCTAAGTCATGCCACAAATTCTTTTTGTTGGAAAAAAAAAAAACATACTTCAGATTTAACTTCATAGGGGAATGTGGAGGAACAGAATATTATCTTCATTTTATTTCATAAAGCATTAACTAACAGCAAAGACCATCTGTACCATCTGTATATGTCTGTTAGGAAAATACAAATAAATAAGACAAAAATCAAAAATGATCACCTCGTAATTACTCATCACCCTTTTTTGTAGTATTATTTTTTCCAAAACATGTGGCTTTTGATAGGGTCCTAGGGATCTGGTTAGAAGAAAGAGGAAATTCAAACAACTGTATTTGCCTCCATTTCTTCTTTTATGTGATGGCTTTGAAATACCTTTTCTGTGAGCAATCAAGAGGTTTCTAGAAGCTGACTACTCTCTGGAAGGGAAAAACAGATGAAAAGTAGTAGCTTTGATTTAAATGTCTGATGTATATGGACTTCACACTTTCCAGGGCCAGGGGCTAGGCATAGACGATTTTGGTGTTTCTGTGGCTCTAATTTATAATGCATGATTTTCCTAAAAAAGATTTCCAACATTTTTGAAAGGTAATGAGTTGAACTGTATAAGACACGTATTTTAACTGTAGAAACCATCTGAGTTAGAAGGAGGAAGGCAGGTGAACTATATTATGGATCATGCTCCTTTCTGTGTAATACTCATTTATCTTCACTGTGCCTCAGTGTCTGTGTGATTAAAAAGGTGATAGGGGCTCATCCAATATGCCTTGACTTGGTACTTCTTGGGTGCCAGACCAATCACATTTACGTTTCTGTTGCTTACACAATTAGTTCAAACCACTTTGCTTTAGTGGCCCATGTGAACTAAGATCCAATATACTATTTACCTCATGTTGAAATTAAGTTTTAAGTTGTACAAATAATTAGACTTCATTATAATGTTTTAATAGTTCATATTCATCTGCTTTTCTATTGCCTCCCTGCTTTCACCTGCTTTCCTTTGTTTGTCCTTCCTTCTAATCAGGGCCTCCTCTGGTTACATGCTGCATGGTCTCACTGGCCAACTCCACTTAAAATATCTTCATTCTTTCTCATTGTTCCCCTTCCTAACCCACATATGCCAACAGATAATAAACATACAACAACAAAACTAAGACAACTTAGATAATTGAAGGATGCATTAAAACTTGATTCCAGGACTACAAGAAGTCGTGCATTACAACATTAAAGGTATCCACTCACTATAATTTATTATTTCATCTAATTAAAGTAGAATTAGAATATAATTTTATCTTGGATTTAACAAAATCCTAGAGACATTCCTTCCCTAACTTTAATTAAAACAAAAATGAATGAAGCAATGTGTTTTAAATACGATAGTAACTATCAAAGCCGACTAATATCACACCAAGTAATAAAATGTATATACAGCCTCTGGAAGTGAAATCAGGAAACAGAGGTGTTCGTTAGTACAGTACTACCATACATTATTTCGATGCTGTTATTAAAACAGTAAAGCAATAAAATAAAATAAGCTATAAATATTGGAAAGGAACATGATAAGTCTTAATGGATACATGAATAAATACCTACCTATACCAAATCTTCAAAGTTTATTAAATTAGTAAGTGCAAATAGTAAGTTGATCTAAGGTAAGCTACAAACAAGCAGATCAATAGTCTGTCATCCTCTCAATGTTGATGCAATGATTTCCACAGGAGTCATAGGCTCATTTGATGGAAAAAGTACAGTCTTTCAGTGGAAAATTAAATGTATACATGAAGAAAATGGCTCTGGATACTTGATTTATATTATCAATTAATATCCAGATTATATATGGAAACACAGAAACAAAACAAAAAAAATGCACTTAGAAAACTGGAAAGGTTGAAGATGTCATGTAGAGGTAGGGCATCTTCAGCATGTATAGGGCCCTAGGTTCAATCCCTTCCAATACCAAAGAATAAAAAAGTAACAGGGTGAACAGATGGCCAATAAAGGCATGAGAAGACATTCCACATGACTAATGATATTGAAATATAGATCAAGCAAGCCTACATTGAAATATTTCTCTATAAGCACTAGCAAGTAAGTGGAGGATACTTTCGTATCATTGATGAGAATTTGCAATGCTGGAGCAACTGTGGAGAAATTTATTGTGGTTTCTTTTTTTTTTTTTTTTTTTTTTTT
>CAJQZJ010000909.1:405283-483812 GCA_907164525.1 Lophiomys imhausi
TTTTTTTTTTTTTTTTTTTTTTTGGTTTTTCGAGACAGGGTTTCTCTGAATATCTCTGGCTGTCCTGGACTCGCTTTGTAGACCAGGCTGGCCTCGAACTCACAAAGATCCGCCTGCCTCTGCCTCCCAAGTGCTGGGATTAAAGGCGTGCGCCACCACCGCCCAGCCATTGTGGTTTCTTAACACACATACACAGATGCACAAACACACACACATTAATATGTGATCTGTTTAATCCACTTCTAGCTGTATGTTGTAATGAACTTAAAATAGAAACCAAACTTGATATGTGTATACCTCTGCTCATAAAACACTATTTACAATATTGAGAATGTGTGAAAAACCCAAATATCTATTGATTAATGAATGAACAACATGTGATCTACAATTACAGTCAAACACTTGTCAGCTTTAAAAAGAAACGTAACTGTGACGCATAGTAACATGAGATAACCCTTGAGGAAATTGAAAAAAAAGTGAAAGAAACTGAGTGAATCAAGTCAGGACAAATCATATAAATTGCCTAGAATATTCCAGTTCAAAGATACAGAAAAGGTCTTCTGGCCTGGGGAATAAGAAATGGGAAAAGGGGGCTTATTGTGTGAAAATTTACAGTTTGGGATGCTGGAGAAGGTCTTGGAGGATGATATCATTATACTTAGCCTCATTGAATGGAACACTTAAAATGGCTAAAATGGTAAATTGTGTTGAATATGCTTTACATTAACTAATAAAAACCCAACAACAGACACAGTAAAAACAATCTATAAAATATCTTGACCGTATCAGCAAGAAAGGAAAATCTACCTAAAGTAAACTATAAGTTGGTAAGGCATAAAACATTTCCATATGTGGAAATCACATGACAGTGACAAAGAGGGACAATGGGGATATATTAACTATGTCACCCTTTAAGATACTTCCAAACAGAGTCTCTTTTTCTTGAAGTTCATAAAGAAGGATAAATGCATAAGAGCTGCCAAGAAAAATTTGCAGTGAAGAATAAGGAAATTGGAAGCTTCAGAACATGCCTATTATATCAGGAGGGAGGCATACCAGGATTGTTGAAAATTCCAGGCTAGTCTGGTCTACACAGTGAGTATCAACCAGTCAGGGGAACCTCGTGAGACCTATATCATAGTAAAGATAACAAGAAACAGAATAAGGAAAGATGAGAAGTTAAAATTTAGTAAATGGACTAGAATCAGGATATTCTCTTTTTAGTAAACAAATTGCAACTGGACAGATTTACTGAGAATGAAGGATGAATTCATAGCTACATGATTCTAAGTCATGGAAGGATTTTCCATTTGGAGATCATGATCTAAGACTGATAAGGCATGGTGTAGTGTATTTGGGGAAAACAGAATATTTTGTCTGTAGCATTAAGGCTGAAAAGCAGAGAACAGCGAAGGCAGTTCTTGAAGGAGGCTGGTGAGACCTGTTTGGTGCCCAGTGGACTGCTAAGATGACACTTACTGGCACCTTACTGGATATGCCATTGTTCTCCTTAAAATATTTTTACATTCTTAACAGAACAGCCAACATTTAAAAATAAGTCTTTCTGAGAACAAAATTTCTAGAAAATGTATTACCCTCCAATATCGATTTCTTTTCTTTTGAACAGAAAATATTTATTTTCATGGGATAACAGTTAGTTCCCCTTAGAAGAATATTCCAGAGAATAATATTTGGACTATTGGGCCAAACCTAAAGGGAACTTCTCTTTCCTACCTTATGATTGTTATCATTTTTTAAATTTTATTTATTTTTTTATTTCTTCAAGTTACATCTCAATAACAATCCCCTCCCTACTCCCTGCTCTGCTCTCACCCTCCCATTTTCCTCCCCCACCAAAAAAAATCCCTCCCCCATCCACTTCCTTTTTTTTTTAAAGGTATATCTTAACAGGAAATAGTATTTTAATAGTTAGCAAATGACCACGTTGGTCAGTGGAAAATAGGTTTGAGAAATACAATGTTGTGTGATGTGTGGAAGGCAGAGAGAGGAGAAAGTACATTTTCAAAGCCTTTGACCCAAGTATATGCTTCCTCCTTGAAATTGCCTATCAAGAGTTTTGTCACTGTGACAGAAAAAAATAACTAACAAATAAGTACATAATCCTTACTTTGAACGATTTTTTCCCTAATCTATCTGGAGTGGAGCACTTTCCACACCTGCCACTGGCCGTATGCGTTTATTCATGAAGCCACATTGCAAGTTTATAAAAAATCATTCCCTGCCTCTTGTCTTAGTGCTACTATGAAAACTTTAGCATTTATTCAACAGTAATGATATGACATACTACAAACAAACAGCACTCACTTCCATCAAAGCTTGAAGATTTGTTATGATGGATATATTCAGACACACCAGCCTCTTTTTAGAAAACGCAATTTTATGGAAAAATACAAGATAATTGGTCTTTAACTCTTGCAAAGCTTAGATGGCACCTGCCGTATTTAAATTAATACAGTACTTCTCCCTGTTAGATTAGATCTTCTGATTGAGTCAGTCATGTGGACAGACTCTGATATACCCCGCGTGTGCTTGCATTGTAGGCTGCTTTTTGATGTGGGTGCTTTTTTAAAAACTGATGTGACACTTGTCCATCCAGTAAGAAAGTTCTTTATTCAGCCGCATACCCTGTCTGTCCTTATCTCTCTGCCTCAGCTTTTGCTTCACATTGTGCAACATAGGTGGCAGGCTTTATTGGGCACCAGAAGATTCTCCAAGGCACTGATCAGAAGCCTCCACATGAACACTGGGTCTGTTTACAAGACAGCACATATACATGACTTGAGGATTTATTTATTTATCCCATTTCCCACTGTCCCAACTCCTCCTGCTCAGGCTACCACCATGCACAGTAAGTAGAACAGAGATCCACTTTGTACCTTCTAATTTCACCTAAACCAGTAGCAAAAACAAAGAAGGCTCTACTGAAGATAAAGGACAATGGTTGGCACTACAATGGGCTCTCTCATTTCCTGGAAAAGTTTGACCGATAAATGAAGACCTTCCTTGTGGAGGTCAAGTCTAAGCTCTAAGAATCCACCAGTGCTGGAGGCATTAGTGACCTGAAACATGTGGCTGGTGTGACTTTTTGGATGAGGTGAACTTGTTTTCTGGGAGGTCAGTGCTCTTGTCATTATCAGTGATGATCCACTGTCCATAAGCTACCCATTAGGCTAAATCCTTCAATGTATGACCACACTTTTACTTCTAAGGTCAAAACATTTTGAAGGAAATTAACAAGACAATACTCCTTCACAAAGGCACCTTATCTATACAAGGGGCAAAGCCAGTCATAGGTAATACCTGATTAATTTCTTTGCCTTTGTACTAGTTGATAATGAGCCCAGTACACTCAGTACACTAGGCAAGAATTCTGCCTCTGAATTCCACATTTTGTTCCACTTTTACTTTGAGATATGAACTCAGTAAGTTATTGAGTTTATCCTAAAATGTATTTTCTCCAGAGTTAGTCTCATAAGGATTTTGGATTATAGGAATGCACCACCACATCTGAATAATTTTCAAAAATAAACCAATCATTAGTAATCACAGACTTTATTTCTGGCCCAGTCAGAGCACAGGGTTCCATATATGTAGAATTGCCCGTGTACCTCTTTGAGTGCCTCATACTGGCACTCAAGACCTGTACAAGGCACATCAAACCATGTATGATAACAATGAAAAGAGAATCCATGAAGCCCCCACTTTTGTCTTCAATTACACATACAAATACAGAGACCCTCTGAGATTGCAGAATCTGATGATGGTCAGAAGAAAATTGGAACTTTTTGGTTCTGACTATAGGCAGGAGCTCTTGGAACGCCATAGTCTTAATAGGACCACAAGAAAAGATGCTCAGGAAATTTCACTGATTTTCTTTAAATTTAATAATATTATTCAACTACCAATTTACAAATTCTATTTTAATCATTAAATTATGCTAATATGCTTGGGTAGCAAAAATCACTATGGAGTAGTTTCTTTGAGAAGAGTAAATGGAAAACAGAGAGGGAAGGTGAGAGCAGAGGGGAGAGGAAGAAGATGCATGAAGGAAATGTACATTTGATAAGAACTTGATGTATGATAAGGACAGAAGTAAGATGACATCTCAGCTAGGCGAGTACACTTCCTGTGTTTATGTATTGTGAAGATACTTGTTGAGTACAGAATCATTCAAATCATTGTACTTGAGTACATGGGATACCACATCATGTATAAAGGAGTTCTGTCCTTATTCACTGGTCTTAGTCCACAGGAAGTAAAGGCAGAATAAGTGAAAATTCATAAACAATTTGTACATTAATCACTAAAACATCTCAACTAAAAGAAGACTTTCTGTACGCCACAGGACAGGATATATGTAGGCACCATGCCTTTTTATTTTTTCAAATCCTACAGTTTCTACTAGAAGGGAATATGTAAAGGAAGTGACAGTGTACAGATCTGGCCAGTCCCCATATGCATGGGGCTGACAAGGCAGAGCACTTCCTCTGGAGGAAAAGAAGAAGAGGGGGAAGAAGAGGAGGAGGAGGAGATTGGGAGGGGTATGCTACGACATGGATGGGACTCCTTTAGAAGCACTGCAGCAGCAAAGACAAATATAATGATTATTTAATCACCTTTAGTATGATGTGCTGATTCTTTACACTCTGATGACATTCATGAATGATATAGGAGCTGGCTATGATGAACGCAGAACGACTCTTAACGATAGATACTTTCAGGGAATTTATACTCCTCCCCCCAAGACAAAAGGCTCCTGGGCTCAGTTATCATTTGTTCTAGGAGAGAATTTATAGTCTCCCCAACAACTCCTTTTACCCTACTCAATAAAGTGAAAGTGCTTATTTTGATATACAGACTGTGGTTGTTCAAGAACAGCTGTGTCCTTGGAAATTCATGCTTGATAAGCAGTCTTACTGGCTCACTTATAATACATATATATATTATGTGGCTATGTATGTTCAAATGTGTACATATACACTTGACACATACAGATACTGTTCTTGAAATGTCTGAAATCTCAAATGTCATTTGGATTCATTGTTACCAAAAGAACTCTGGACTGTATGGACTATTAACATGTTATTCAACATCCTCTGCCTGCACAAACCTGCTTGTCCAGAGTATATTAGTTGATATTTTCATTAAAATTTTATTGAGTTCCTATTCATTATTAGGTACTTTTCTGAGTGCTAGTGAGAGATGAGGTAACAGAACACAGTCCTGTTATTAATATAAATAGCGTTTAATAGGAATGCCCAAATCAATATGATATCTGGAAGTTTTAAGTGATAATAAGCCACGATGAGAAGAGGTGGGTGATGTAAGCAGTATCACGGTGGCATCTCCTGGAGGAAAGGGGCTCTCTCTCATCAGAGGGAACAGAGGGAAACCAGTAAGTCACCAAGTGCTTGTCATGCTTGGGAAAAACAACAAAACCAGTGGGTCTAAGTGGAGAGTGCAAGGAAGGGTGTGCAAGAAAAGTTGCCTGTAAGGCAAGACTTTACAGGCGCATGGGAAGAAAGTTTGCACCAAACATGCAAAAGTCTATAGATCCTTTATTCATCTAAATTAATTTGTCTTATCTCACTTGGTTAAATCAAGTTTACTTTTTGACAAGTTGCTGTTACCTCCAGTGGGAGTGGGGGGGAATCAATAGCCGTTTTGTAAAGTGTTAATATTCTATAAAGACATGTTTTCACTACTACAAATACTTTAACACACTCAGCAGAAATATCTTTGTGGATTTTAACCTTAAGGATAATTTTGGTACAGAGTCTGTCATCTAGGAAATCCCACTAATAAAACCATCCACTAAAAACATGCCTCTGAGCCCCGAAACAACAGGCAGCCAAAGCTCTACTTAAAACCATGGAGTAGTGGTTGGGATGCAGCAACTAACGTTGGTCACCCTGACGGCTGGGGAAGGCGTATCTCCTCTCCATCTGCTCCACACAATCTCTAATGTGTTTTGTATTGATGGAACTAATGTCAAGATAACAATAGCACCAAGCGTTTTAGTCAACAAGTACAGGAGCTGTGACTGAAGAAAGTTTTGTCAAAATGGACCTTCAGTTGCAGATAGACGGTTGTAAAATGTCAGTTATAGATGAGGAGTAGGTTCTAGAAGTCTTCTATGCAGTTAATACTGCACAGCGAGGAAAAAAATGTGTATGCAGAGTAGATGAGTCAGGTGTCTTAACCACAAAAAAAAATGAAGGAAAAATAATTGTCAAAAAGTTTTTTGTTTTAATAGCCTGCAACTTCTTAACAAGAAGTAAAAGTCTCATTTATCATAAGAATTTACTGTGAAATATTTTAAAGGGTAAAATATAATTTTCTAGTAATTGGAGATATGGAAAAGGGGAGGGATAGAAAGAGAGAGGATTAGTCTGTATCTAAGAATCACTGAACAATCTTCCTGCTGACTAGGAAGAGTGTGCCTGAGTGAACTTATTGTTTTCATAACAACTTTCTTTCCCTTGGTGTGGTTTAATAGGAACTGCAGGAATAATAAAAGAGAACAAGTAAAGATAATCATGGCATAGTTTAGGGACTCAGTCTCCAGAAACAAACCAAAAGATTACATGTGGGGTCAGTAAGACAGCTCAGGTTAAAGTGCTTGCTGCTCAAATCTACCACCGGAGCTTGATCCCTGAGCCCACCAAAGGGTGGAAGGATAAAAGGACTCCATAGTGTTGTCCTCAGCTCTTCACATACATGGCACATGTACCACCTTCACAAGGCACGCGCGTGCGCATGCGCACACACACACACACACACACACACACACACACACACACACAGTGCACTCATATATGCACATAATAATACATGAATATGTTTTAAAAGGTTAAGTTTTAGTTTTGTTTGAAAAAATAAAGTGGGATGTTTTTCTTAGATGAGGCTTTTATTAAAAAGCTATGTGAGGGAAACAATGAAAATCAGTAGATGGAAATGAAAGGAATCAAAACAAGGACAGATTTCCTTATCATCAGGAGCTAACAACAAAACGCCACACCGAAATGAATTTAAGATAGAGTCCTGACAGTTTCTTTCCCTGCATTCCACCTTGCCACTTAGCATCATGTAAGCTCTTCATTTCCTTTATTGTCTTTATTCATTTCATTTTGCCTCTTTTGTTTGGACTATAACTTCAGTAAAAAATATGCCTAATTCATCTTTTAATTCCTTAAACAGTACATGGTACATAGCCAACTTTCGTTTAATATTATGAAGTCAGCAATGGACTTCTAAGAAACTGTTTCATTAAAACTAGAAGCACAGACCGAGTTGCCGTCTGTCACACACCGGCTATCAATCTCACTACTCTTGTATTTATTATTCTCTAATACTTTCCATTGCCGTAGAATAAAATCAAAATCTTCAAAATGGCTTAAGGTTCTCCATGGTCTGCCCCTTACAAACTTCTCCTTCTCTCACTGAGGAGATTTCCGGTCTAAGGTAATCTGTTGAGAGGCCTTCCTTGGCCACACAACCAAAGTTAAAAACTTCCTTTCATCCCTTGTGTTCACCCTCTGTCCTATAACTCCCACCAATATTACTATATATCTCTTCTATCTGCTAGAAGAACTAAGTCATGATGGTGGGGTCTCCCTGTGCACCTCACATGTGTACCAACTATTCAGATACTGCTTGGCTCAAAGAAGATACCCAATACAATTTTGGAGAAAAGGAAGTAGATCCTTAAGAAAAATTGCTTTCAAAAACAAGGCCAGATGATTTCCTGTTGGCTATTTCTTATAGCTGTCACTGGTCATATCCATTCGTTTATTTGGGCCCCAGTTTCAACTGACACAAATAATTCAGTATTTGTATTCACAAGCTGCATGATATGTACATCTTTATTTAATATATATTTTTAAAGTGGAAAGGGTAATAGGAGCCATTTCTTAGTTTTCTCTGCTCCTTGATAAAAAGATTTATTTTCACAAGACCATACTGAACTCTTCTTCTAAGTATTAGATCCCACTATTAAGGTTGTAGTCTGCCATGTCTGGAAAGCCCTGAGGTCTGTGCTAACTGGTGGACTCCATTTCCCAGCAGGGCCCCAGCCTGATCCAGGAAGTCAGGAGCCCAACACTCTCTTCCTCAAGGAAGTTATAGGCTTAACTTCCTTTCTCCAGGTCAGAACCTGGGATTCCTGGCATTCTTGGGATTGCAGGAATCCCAGCAAGTACCTGAGATTCCTGGAATGCTTCTCAATGCAAATGATGCTTTTCCAGTAGGATAAGCTCCAAGCAATGATTTATGTTCATCCTGGAAACTCTCCACACATTCCAAAATTTTCTATATAACACTTGTTCACTCCAATAAAATCGAACAATCTCCCTGAAGCTGGTCTCGGGGTGTTAAACGGTCATACTTGCAGGTGTCCAAACATCCTCCCCCACCCTAGTCCCATCTTCTGCTCCCCTCAGCCACATAGACTGGTGGGTAATGGCCCATGGAGAAAAAAGTGAGACCTACATTTAAGGCAAGGAGAGCCATAAGTCCAAAACTATAGTACGACTATTACTCCTTTGTGAAAGCAGCCAGAGAAGCTATTGTCAATATTTTCTCCATCAAGTAAAAAGCTAAAAATGAGTCATTCAGATGAGAAGAGATATGCCATGGGTGTGATGAACTTCTGTAAAGCATGTTACCAAGAAGGTTGATGTAGCTTGGGTATCATAGCCAGATTCCTGAAAAAAAGAGATGAAAAGAAAGGAAGGAAGGAAGAAAGAGAAGAAGAGAGGAAATGAGCAGACAGGAAATGAAAGAAGTGAATAAAAGAAAAGAAATGAAGAAAGAGAGAAATGTAGGTACTACACCTTATAAGAACATTCTCTCCAGCGGGTTGTTTTGAAAGAGTCAAATTCAATGACATCAAGATCTTCAGCTCAGTGGTCCACATAGGTATTTTTCAAAGAGGCTAAATAAATAAACCCTGAAAATTCTTTTCTTTCTTTTCTCTGCTATAATGCAAAGTATTGATCCAGAGCCTGCTATTTCATGGCACTCACATGCTTCTGTAATACAGAAGATTTATTTTTATCCTTTATCCCAAAGAGTTAAGGCCATTCTCCCCCAGTATAGAACTCCTAGTTTTTTTCTTTTCTTCCCTCTCTCTACCCAACACCCTGGCAGCTGCATGACAGGGTTAACAAGATTGTTACACAAAAACTTTATTTTCATTAAATGTCATCTTTTCACTTATCCCAAGTCAGTGGGGAGAGTTCTAAGAAAAAAGCTGTTGGTGTTAACCCAGACAAATTAGGGTGAGTGGAAGGTAGTTAATCAGTTGCTTACTTCTCAACATTGATGAGATTTGAAAATAGCTAGGATTTTCTTAAGACTATTAGATAATGCCTTTTCTTGTCCTGATAGATTCTCATTCAGGACTTCGTGAAGAAATCTTTCCCTATTGAGCTACTTTTTTTTTAATTGACACTTTTTCTTTTGGAAAATGAGCCTACTGGGGGAAAGAGAAAGACTTCTAGGTTATATTAGGGCTTTAGTTTTGTCTTGGTTAATTTCTCTGATCTCATATTGATGCCCACTCCTACTCATACTATAGGATTAAAGCCAACATTGATTGAGCATCTACTGCTATTCTTTCCATACCTCTTTGGTAGGGTACTGGTCTGACACATATAAAGCCCTGGTTTGATCCTCAGTGTGTTATAAATTGGATAAGTGTTATGGAACATACTTGTAATCCTAGCACTTAGGAGACAGAGGCAGGAGGATCACAAGTTCTGTATCCCGGAGGACACTCTGGGCTACTTGAGACCTTCTTTCAAAAGAAATAAACAAACAAACAACTTGGGTCTACCATTGGCCAGACCACTTAATCCATATTAACAGCTGTAATATACAGGAGGGAGCAAAAGGAAGCTCAATTCTCCACCTCCCACCCCTGTATCATTCCATGCCCTCCTCTCTCTCTTCTGCGCAAACCAGAAAATGAATGGATATTGTGGAATGAAGAAACTAAACATATGCGTTTTACAATTCCCTCATTTGTGCAGTGAGGAATTGCATCCATGAACTCTGAGGGTCTCAACTGCTGTAACTCCAGAGATTCCCAGTAATCTCTCATTTACTGTAGTTGTAGCAAACACAGCTTTGACTAGCTGACAAGTGCAAGCCTCATGAACTCTCACCATCCTGCGAACCCTTTGAAGTGGAAATTATGCACACAAAGCCAGCCCGTGGCAGCAAGTCACAGATGTTGCTTTTGGTCTCACCTGCTCATCTCTCTCCCAACTGGGAGGATTGCCATAAGTACTCAACTTCATGTAAAGCAAAGGGCAGGCATTCAGACCCTGCTCTGCTTGCTTATCACGATCTCTTGACAGGTAAAATGGGGGACAGGGAAAGGAAAGTTTTGGTTTTAGGGACAATAAAATAACAGGACAGAAGAAGAAAGAATAAAGGGAAAAATAGACAAATGAGAGTATATATACTGTCCCAACAATGAGGAATGATGTCTTTTCCTTTAATCAATTCTAGGTACCACATTTCAATGACCACTTCTGTGAAAAAAAGAAAAGAAAAGTAACCCAGGTTTGTCAATGACCCTTACAGCCAACATTCCAGTTCTTGTTATGGAGTAAAAAAAAAAAATTCAGTTTGAGTAACCAAGGTGATGAAAAAACAATATTTTTCCACAAAACAACAAATAGACAGGTGATAGACTCAGAATCTGAATTGGTGGAAACATTATAATAATGAGCTAGGGAGAAAGCTGTGCTTTCTGAATATGTATTCATGATCTCCTCATGAACAGAGCTTCAACAATATGTTAGCTTAGTATTGTGTCTCTTAAAAGCACACTGAACTTGATTTCCTATGACTCTTGTACTTCTCAGCTCTGATGCTGTTGCAAAGAGAAGCAAACAAGGCTTTGAGCATCTAAGCTCTGTAAGTGTTGAAAAATATAAGATGTTTTCATTAGCATCCATATTGTCATGCTTGTTTTTCCTGGCTTACGTGATCATTACATAGCAATTAAGTTCACAGAAAAATAATTGCAGAGGTATCTATCATGAAATGCTTTTGACCACACGACCTTTACAGCAGCCTCCTTGATCATATTCAACTGGACTAGGAAGATAAGAAGTGAGAATAGGAGGGAAAGAAAAGAATGACATAATAGTACTGAATAGATTAAGGGCATTCCAGCTGGTAAGACATCAAAGAGGAAACAGACTTAAATAGCACATCCATCCCCTGTCCTGACTTACAGGGACTTTTAAACTTGGCTTTGACTGAAGAGATGTTCTCTCTTTGTACGTTTACAATCTCAATCCACGTGAGGTGCTCTGATACTTTCCTAAGATCTCCCAACAGTCAAGGGCTGTCTCCTGGCAGTTCATTTGGACAGCTGTTTATTTCCCTCAGGATGTTTGAAGCAGGAAATGGAAATGCTAGAGAAGTTAATACAGAGAGATATCTTTCTCTCAGCTAACTTCTGAAAGGTGGAATTTCTAGTAAGGACCTCTGATGCTTGTTTGAAAGCCCATGAGGTTCCTTAAAGCTGATTTCTTGTCAACAAGGAAAATGTGAAACCTGGAACCCATCACAAGATTAAATCAGTACCAGTCTTATTGCGGATAAGTTTAAGGACAAAACTGTTTTTGTCGGTAAGCACAGTTGGTTTTTACTAAGCTTTTATTTCACTTCTGTTCATTTTCTTATGTTATTCAGTGCAGTAGCAAGGTCACCATATATTAAATTTTCCTCCTGAATAGCATATGGATTTAGCAGCATACTACCAAGGGGCTATGTATCTATAAATAAAGCACCAGAGCCATCTAAGCCATGCCATATGGTCCCTAATTTACCCAGTAAGTTCTGTAAACACTTTTGTGAGTACTTTAATCAAAGATTTGCTTTCTAGATGCTTTTTAAAAACAAGTATCAAATATAAAAATAGCCATTTTAAAATCAGAATCTTTACTTTGGAGCACTCTTTGAAATACTTAAAATTATAGCCATTATATATTAAGAATATGAGATGTGTTGGACTTGGGTTAAGTTTGAGAGCTATAGAACTTTATAAAAACTGAACATCAATATTCTAAAAAGAATAAAGGAGCTGGTAAGATGCCTCACAGGGTAAAAGTATTAACTACACAAACTGGACAGCCAAAGTTGACAAACCCTGAATACCACAGTAGAAGAAAAGAATTGACTCCCAAAGTTTGTCTTTTAAGGTATATACCCACCTACTCACCTACCCTCCCCCTCACACACATACACTCATAAATATACTCTCACACACAAGAACAACATATAAAATGAAATCACTGAAAGCTAGGTTTCTCAATCCATCAGGAAAGCCAATGAAAATATCACATACTCTCACACATATACATTCATCATACATACACCCATACACACTCATACACACACTTACACACATACACACAATAAACCAAACAATAATAACAAGGAGGACTGGAGATGCTCAGTTTATCAGGAAACATAACAATAGTAAATCTGATCAGAAAGTGAGACCAATCATTTAATTTGCATTAGCAATATTAACAAGTAAAACTACCAATGAAAGATCAGGGGCTATATGCGAGACACACCACTTAGATACCTGGTCATTAACGTTTGTAGAAAAATTGGTAGCAGCACTCTCAGGTAGACATTAACATTTCTAAACTTAATGTGGCAAATCCAAGGTATAAAAAGTAAGTGCCGTGTATATAATGACACTACTATGACAGGCTAAACCAGAATTTATATCCATTTTTGCCTTACTCTAATCCATAGGATATTAATTATTGTACCCAACTGTTTCCTCATGATTGTTTTATTCTGTGATCCAGACTGTAAGTTTTAGGCAAAGTCTAAAACCATATACCCCTTTCCAAACAACCCTGCTCCTCTGTTAGGATGGTGCCTATATAATAATATTTGTAAAGGTTTGCTTTCAGCAGCAAACATACAACTCATTACATTAGAACACAGTGAAGTTTGCAGTCCTCAATACTTGCATTGTGCAATCCATACTGTCTATGTTCTCACATTATGAAAATGCCAGGCATCATTACTGAAGCAACCTGGGCTTATACAAGTAACTGAGAGAACCCAGAAAGCTGGCCCTGTGATGTGCATGGGTGGATCCAATGCTATCACTGTTAGTGAAGATGTGTTAGTTACTGTAACACCTATTTGTTTGTATATCAGCCATGGTTCATAAGATTATAATCCATTTAAGAAAAATAAGACACATCCAGAAGAAAATATAAAAATAACCACAATCTGGCTTTTTCTGAATTCATGTAAGAGGCCAGAAGGAGGAAATAACTCCCTGACCTATGAGGCTATTAGAAACTTTTAACTTCTGTTGAATATTTTTATTTCTTTTTATGAAACCTAAAAAGGATACCTAGCAGACAGGCTCTCCAGAGATTTGGAGCCAGGAAGCAAGACATGGAATAGGTTTTGACTTTCTCTGAAAAATACTGAGCTCACTGCAAGCATAAAGGGGTTTTTATCTCTGGTCCTGGAGCAAGTCATTGGGATGCAAGCCATCTTATTTGTAACTGTAAAACACTGCAGTGTCATTTGCTTGGGAATTATTGTTTTCCATTTGTAATGCCTAGCACAAAGAAATATGTACAAATTGACACAGGCATGTGAAAGTTGTATATTTATCTATATAAGCATAGTGTACATAACTTTATTAAATAAGTATAGAAAGTATATATTGAATTATATATGACTTAATATATTTGTTTTAATATATGTATATTAAATTACTGCCTGATTTATCCTTGAGGTTCCTACTTTCATGAATAGAGCAGTCCCATACCTGGTGATGAGTGTAGCTTATATTGTAAGTACAATGCCAATTGAACTATTTCATCATGTATGACATACACACACACACACCTACATGCTTTCTAGCTACAATAGACTCTATAAAACCATAAAATCTCTCCTTTGTGGGTGGCATAAAGGTGCTGCATTTCTCAGCATCTGGTAGAATCAAAATCTGAAGATTCACAAAAGAAGCCCGAATGCATCGTGCAGAGAAAATCACAGCATGAAAGCAGGCAGGAAATGCCTTTCAATGTATTTCAAACCCCTGTTTAAATGTCTTGCACGTTAGTGTCACAGCAAACATCAGGGTGGAAACTGCAACAGGCTGAGCCTGTGACAGACATCAAGTTATGAGAAAGGGTGCTTCTGGAGTGATCTGCTGGAGGAATCAGTCAAGCAAGGCATCAGGCTCTTGCTTTGAGGCTCTATGGCACCTCTGTTTGTCATCATGGATTTGTATATACAGATAGATAAATAAACAACTTAAGCATTCTGTATCTATATGTATACTTTTCTTTGCTCTAGGATGTGTAGCGTTGCTTTGATCTGGATGTAAAACTCTCAGCTACGTCTCCATCATCATGTCTGCCTACATTCCACCATGCTTCCCGCCACAATGATAATGGGCTAAACTTTGAATATAAGTAAGCCACAATCAAATGCTTTCTTTTATAAGAGTTGCTGGGTTCATGGTATCTCTTCACACCAATAAAACGCTGACCCAAACAACTCCTTAGTATACATAACAAGAATTGCACAAGGCAGTCACAAGGGAGCAGACCTCAGTGGAACAGAATCCGTATGTAAGTGAATGGGGCTTTCTACTAGGCACTTACTTAACTGGATCAACATTTAACTGACAACACAGATTCTTCATTTGTTTAGCAGTAAAGTTCTTACAAAGTCAGAGGTAATTTTAATCAACAGCCTTTAAGAGGCCAGGTATATTAGTAGATAGGTTAGCTCTATCCTGTGCGTCCAAGTAGCAAGCACATCCTGAGCCAAGGTGTCCTATGCAAATGAATATTTTTTAAAGCACTCTTATAAAATGCTACGAGCAGTCAGGACAGAACATAAGGGAAGCCAAAAGGAAGGTACCATGGGAGATTTCTATAGCCAAGCTGCATGCTGACTATGAGAGAATGTTGTAGTCCTTTGCACTCAAGAGTTTGTCTAAGCAGAAGCAAGAGATCTGTAAGACCAAGGCAATTTTCCTAAAAACTAAACATCAAAACCATACTGACTATTGCAAGATAAGGTATTGCAAAGCTGGAAATGTCCACAAACATGGTAAAAAGTTATCCAAAGACCCAGAGATACAGCACCAACATCATTTGATCCAGATAGGTAAATATTTAACCAAATAAATGAAAATTTTAAAACCTTAGACTCTAAAGCATCATTTTATGTTGAGGATAATATGGTTATCAAAAGGTCAAATAACATTTTGGGGATCACATGGGCTGTACTCAGCAGACCTAAGTTAAGGGTCTCATTCTGGTCTTAGGCGTTGTTCCATTTCTGATGGCTGCTAGAAAAGGTCACCATCCTAAATCACTCCAAGGATCAAGAGCAGTTATTTACTTTGGGTTCTCTGTGGCATAGCAGCCACTCCATATGTGAGACTGAGTTCTCTTTCCTATCTTTGAACTTTTTTTAATAATTTATTTTTTATTTCTTCAAGTTACATCTCAATCACAATCCCCTCCCTACTCCCCCCTCCAGTCCCCCCCTTCCCCCCCCCTCCCCCTCCACCCCCCCCATCCTCTTCCCTTTTTTTTTTTTTTTAGTTTAAGGTATTTCTTTTTCCCCCCCAACAGCTCTCCCTTTCAGTCCAAAAAATGGTTCTTTTTCTTATAACTATAAATACAATACAAAACAACAGAAATAAATAGGCCACAATTATAAGAGTTATATGGCTTAGCATACATTCCCAATGTCCAGTCCATATGTATTTGGCAATTGATACAAAATTAAGATTATATTTGGCCACAATGGTATTGACCCTTGTATATTAATGTAAAATTAAGATTGTATTGGGCTACATCGGTATTGATCTTTGTATATTGATACAAAATTAAGATTATATTTGGCCACATTGGTATTGATCTTTGTATATTGATACAAAATTAAGGGTAATGCTTCTTAAAGGTATTGTTCGTAGTAACACTTAAAAATGAAATGTCAAGTTTTGACCTCTCGCTACCAACCGACATAAACTGTTTAGGATAATTAAGAAACGGAAACTAATAGTCATGAAAACGTGTCATCTTGTTAGTTACTATGACAGTCTATCACAGTTATTTTCTAAGCTACTCAGAAATCAAGTTGCTAAGAGACAAGCAATATTTGCTTATCTAAATATAAGAGATAGATAGGGCATCTTCAAAAACCTCAAGGGATCTGCAGAATATGGCATTCAAAGATGTTTTCTTAACTTAAGATTTTTTGATATCGAGACATGTCAGCTCCTGACAGCACCCCCTATTCTAATCCAAGTAGAAGATGAGCATCGAAGAATCTCCAGTGGGAGTTGATTGAATTGGTGGTATCTTTGAACTTTTTATATCATCCTACAAACTCTGGGAGACAGAGCCACAAGAGGCATCCATCTGATATGACCACTTTAGATGCTGTAGCAGACAATACAACTCAAGTTTAAGAGTCTGGGCATATAAACTGGAGGTGTGATGAGCCTTCAGGCAGAGCTTTGTTTTAGGAAGCAAATGTCTGGATTACTATGAGAATCTTGAGTACTTTACCCAGACCTAGGGAAACATTGAAAGCCACTTCTGCCTCTCATCAGCAGGGAAATGAAGTTTCCAAAGGAATGAAGACATTGCTTGCAGTGTCACAATTCTTCCAAAAGATTGCTCCAGACAGTGAACACCATATGCACAAAATCATTGAGGTATAAATCACAGTGAATAGGAAGAACATGTGAGAAGATAGATCAGAATTCTTGAAACAGGCAAATTTTTGCATGCAAAACAAGCAAAACCCAAACACACAAAACCAAGAGGGGAGATGTGGGTGGGTGATGGTGAGAGAAAAAAGATGAAATGGACAGGTGACTAGAGATGGATTCTGAAGGGCCGTTTGTATTTTACTAGAAGACCTGGACAACTGCTTTTGTGGAGATGAAAAACACTGCAGCATTTTACACAGGGCTTCAATCTAGGAAGTCTGAAGTGGCAAATGTGTAGAATAAGCAATGGGAGTCCAGGAAGGAGGCCGAGGGAGTAGTGAGAGACTATCACAGTGGAGACTGAGAGGTGTGTAACAAATTAGATAGGTAGCCTGGGAATGAAAAGAGATAATACATTAAAAAAAAGAAAAAACCCCACAGTTGGTAGACTAGAAAATATTTAAGCCAATAAACAGCACTTGTGATGTAACTCCACCCCTAGGTGTTGTGAAAAAGACTGAATTCTAACCAAACAAGACTGTTTTTCAATTTTCTTCTTCTCGAGGATGCCACTTGATTAATAAAAACAAACAGTTGGAAGAGTCTTTCAGGCAATCAGGAACATATCCATATGCACTGCACTTGAAAAGATTCTGGCCATGTAGAATATGGGGAAATGAAAAAAGGAATGAAAGGAAGGGGAGGAATAAGAGATCATTATTGAAATAGAGACAAGCTTGGGGCATGAAGCTAGATGAACCATCTGAAAGTCGCCAGCAGTTAGTGGATGATTACAATTAGAAAACAAATCTATAGGCAATGGCACTGTAGCTTGGCCACATCTTTTGTTGTGGTGTTGTGTGATGCTGAACTGACACACTAGCAGGGATTCCAAGACCAGTGAGGAAAGGAGAGAAGGAAAGACTGATGGGGAGGGGAGGCATAGGAGAAAGGAAGGCAAGGAAGAGGAGGAGAGAGTGGAGGACAAGGAGAAGGAGGAAAAGAGTAAAAAGCAAAGAAAAAAAAGTTGACTCCAATAAAAAGGCACTAAAGTCATCAAATAAATACATTTTTTTATGTTTCCTAACAGTACCATACCTTTTCTTTGTTAATAACATCCAACATTTAGTGTGCTTCGAGGTATTTTTTTGAACAGTGCCACCCAATGGAGAAAAATCTTTGCCTTCAGAAGTGAATGCCATAGGTTACTTTAGACACAGAGAACCACTGATCAGTGGTCATTCTATGCAAAGCACATTTCAATAGGCAATCAATCAATCAATAATTCCAGACCTCCTGGTTCTACCAAGGGCAGCCTCTGTCCTGTAGTACAGCTAGTATGTGTTCTACACTTCAGCCAATCCATAAAGGAAAGAAAAACCATGTACATTTGTTAGGGCCCATGTAAAGGGAGAGGATCTTCCACTGAAGGCTGCTAGTTCATTTGCATGTAGCTTTGATCCTTGACTTCTCAAGTGAGCTCCTTTAACTCAACATCCCTTGTGTCCTAATCCCTTAAAAAACAAAACAAAACAAACAAACAAACAAACAAACAAACTTTTCTTTTTCTTCTTAGTAATTTGTGGCTTGCCACAAACTTTTTCTTCTCATCATAAGCCTCACTTAAAGCAATTGCTTTTTTTTTTTTTTTTTTTTTTTTTTTTTTAAAACACCCCCCCCCCCCCCCCATTCTGCACTGACTTTGATTCACCTGTCGATTGACAGTCTTGCTTCATTAATTGCTGACAGCTGAAAATGCAACCCTGGTCCCTCAGCAAATTACTTCTAATCATTTCCTTCCTTCACGTGAGCACTTCCGTGAACTGGCAGGGGCATTCAGCAGGCATGGGAGATCAGAGCCTTTGGTGGCTCTAAGTTGTAAGACCTTTGGCCTCTCCGTGACAGTGATGTGCTGCTGGCACTCACTTCCTTCATGATTGAGGTGCTTATTTGTCCTCTTTTGGGGATTGCTTGCTGCTCACTGATCACAGTGCCAGTTGTATGGGGATTTACATTTTTATTAAACTCTTTTGACTTTAGCTTCATTTTGTTAATAGAATTGGTCTCATTTTCCCAAATAGTGCACCTGTGTTCATGACTGCCATTGGGCCAAATCCCATTCTTTATTTTTTAATCTAGAGCTAAGTGGGGCACATGAGGCTGTTGGACAACAAGCTCACAACTAAGTCCTTCTTTGCCACTAGCTTGAGGCAGAGGGAATTGCCTAACACAATAACTAGATGGTTGGGTAGGGATAAAAGGCCCAAAAATGTTGATCCTTTACTCAACACGGACTATATGAAAAATGACAGTCTTAACTCTAAAGCTGTCTGTGGACCTGGCTGAGTTCAGGGGTACATACAGTTCAATCCAAATTACCCTTCTACTCTCCCTGCTGTATTCACTTCCACTCAGAAGTGAGTTGATTTCCCATATACTGCATACATAGTGCACACAGTGTTTATCTCAAAGGCTGTCTCCAGGAAACCTGGCCCAAGGTCGTAGGGCAAGTTCTACAGCTCTGTTCTGTGATTTGCATGTTCTTTCTCATGAAAAGATGATACTATTATATTTGCATCAATGATGTGAATTTTTACCTGTTAGATGATTGTTTATTTCAAGATGCTTAACAGGGTCCTTGGCCGTGGGCCTTTTTCTTGTCCTAGCCATGCTCGAAGGCCTGGGCATCATTCCCCATATAACAGATGTTCATTAAGAGACAGAAAACACAGTGCCAATTGTATGGGGATTTACATTTTTATTAAACTCTTTTGACTTTAGCTTGATTTTTTTTTAATAGAATTGCTCTCATTTTCCCAAATAGTGCACCTGTGTTCATGACTGCCATTGGGACAAATCCCATTCTTTATTTTCTAATCTAGAGCTAAGTAGGGCAAATGAGGCTGTTGGGCAACAAGTGTCAGAGATTTCACAGTATCATAGGCCAACAAGTTTTGTTTCAGAAAATATTATTGTTTCTTGTCAGTGTTGTATACAAGCCTATCCAGGAATCAAGTTTTGTCAGAGATACGATGTGCTATAGTTAGGACTATAGTTACATGATTTTAAAAGCACATAAATTAAACGACAAGACTGCAACATGCAGGTTTCTGGGCACTATTCATTTGTCATCCTAGTCTGGATGATGGGACTGGGTTCAAAGAACCTGATGTTTCTCTTTCAGTCCAAATTATGAAGCCTAAACTTTTTCATTTAAAAAAAAAATGGACCCTAGGTCTTAAGTATCTCTTATAGAAAAGTTATTCTGATGTGATATTGACGTATCTAACTAATTTAAAGGCTTCCAAATGGTCAGAAAAGAAGCTACATTGAATCAATTTTTAACTAACTCTCTTTAGACCAGATAGAATGAACAAAAATTATAAACATGCAAGTGAATCTGTGCCATTCTATATGAAAAGTTATCACATATTATAATTCTGATTTCTCTGCTTCTGTCATATTCCTCCCCAATTCATGGTACCATAATTGAGCATGAGATGAATATTATGAACAGAGAAAATAGGCACTGTAATGTGCAGATTAATATTTTAAAACAATCTGAACAAGTAGAGAATTTGGGTATCACTGATTTACCTAGGGATTCTTTGTAAACCAGTGTGATACCAAAGAAATAGCAAAGGCATCCCATAACCTCTGAGAGACTCGTGACAGAAAAGCAGAGGGGCAGAGCATCTCATAACAAAAATAGGACTCAACTTCATGGAGAACAAAGGAGTGTCCAAAGAATGAAGAGGCACAATATTCTTTTGCTACCACCTTCAAGCATTGTAACCCAGAAAAAGTAGTTATCCCTGGGATTAAAATCCCAGCCTCCACACCACTAGGACATCCCAATTGAATGCTCCCTTTTCCTCTTAAGGTAATCCACAAGCCTATAGGAGCCAACTCTTTCACAGGAAAAAAAATAAACAAACGAATTCTTCTTAAGAAAATTTGAACTGTCTCACAAAGTTTCAATTACAGAACTTCTGGCATTCCAAAGAGCCTCAGCATCTCTCCTGGTCTGCTTTCTTTCCTCTGAATTATGAAGGACAATAGATACAACCTCTTTCATTTACTGCACTATAAATTTGGAATGTAGTGCTGCCTCATGAAGATTACATTATTAAATGCCAATGAAAACCCAAAAGGTAACAAGAAATATATGACTCTAAATTAAGATGAAAGGGCATGGCAAAAGGAGATTTCCGTCATCCATAAAACACAACTTCCAACACTTCATGCAACTTCAGCCTACACATATTTTTTTATCCCAATAAACTGTAATCTAAAAGCCCAGTCACCATGATGACATAGTTTTACTTCTGAATAAATTGTGCCAGTCACAAGCATTCTGAACTCTTCTACAAAGCTGACTACCATTCACAACCATGGATATAAGTCCCCAGGATCTCTACATTTGTGTCCTAAATGCAAAGGCTCATGGTGCAGAATTTTATACTTAGAAGAGAAAAGGAAATAGTTCAACAAACTTTAGAATATTAAGGATCCTGACCCAAACTATTAAGTAAGGTACATACTTAAATGGGGAATGGTAGAAGAGATCACTTTCTATTACTTTCCCTTCAGACTGGGATTATCTAACAGTCTATGTCAGAGGTTCTCAACCCGTGGGTCACAACCCTTTCAGAGTCAAATGACCCTTTTTCAGGGGTCGCCTAAGACCATCTTCATATCATATATTTATATTATGATTCATAACTATAGCAAAATTACAGTTATAAGGTAACAACAAAAAAATTTTATGGTGGGGATTCACCACATGGTCACAGCTTTAGGTAGGTTGAGAACCACTGGTCTATGGTATCCAATTAAAACCCACCAGAAGACAAGAATTAACACAGATGCTGCCAGCTAACTGAAGAGAGGAAAAGATTTCATCTGAACAAATATGTGGAAATAGGGAAAAACACAGAAATTTTAGTATGTTCTGATCCAAAAGAAATCCAAATCTGAAATACTTTCCTGTTGTGGCAAGAAGAGAATTCTCCATCCAATCGCTAGAACTACCCATTGCTAATGAATTTTTCTATATGGAAGACATGCTGGTGTTTAGGTAAATGAAAATGGTGTTTTAGGTAACTGAAAACAAGAAAGAAAGAAAATTCAGGAAGATGACCCTAGGTGGGTCATTATCTTCTTCACTTGCTGAAGCTGTTGGTCATGTGGGGAAGCCAGTGTATAGCTAGCACATGCATGAAGAATCCTGTTAACTCTTTTCAGGCATGTGGATCTCTAAGAAGTATAAAGACAACTATGGAAGAAGGAACACATCGATGCTATCAGTTTGCCTCTGAGGTATCTGGATGTCAACTGCAGAACACCAAAATTCTCACCAACAAGACAACTTTCTTTGTCAAGATTTAAGGAGGCTTTTCTAATGCTGTCTTAAATGCTAGCCCAGATACATGAATGAGGAATTTTTGTTCAGACTCTTGTACTATTTACATTATTGAGGTCACTGTCACAGAAAACCAGATTAAGTCTTCTTTTGTTAGCTATTAAAATTTTTTAAATGATATTTCAAACATAATAATAGATTTTTAATCCAATTAGATAAAAAAATTATGCCAAAGATCTATATAAGGAATGGAATTACTTACTATTGAAATAAGTATTATTTTTGTTCCTATCAAGAAGAAAGTTGTGGTAAAATGAGGGGTGGGTGGTTTTTTTTTTAACATAAATGCATTAAAGTCTTACGTTCCAACACCAAGAATTTTATAACTTTTTCTCTCTCTGAATATATTATATACAAGAAAATTTTTAGAACTTGGCATTGCTGTTCTTTGGCTCAGAAACTCACTGTCTTTCTATAGGAGGGCACACAACTCTTTTACTATAAACAGGGTATTTTCTGAATATGTCTTCAAAGGAGGATGATGGATTTTGCTGATAAATCTGCAACTTAAGGACATTGTAAAGACGGGTATACATTTGTGAAAGTCTTGCAATTTGTTTGCTCTACAATTGTTACAAGTTGGGCATCATAGTGGTAACTTTGAGCTGGGTATGATGGCACATATTAAAATTCTCAGTCTCTGGAGGCAGAGACAGGAAAATTGTAAAGCCAATCCTTAGCTTAGAATATAATTAGTAGTCTGTTGAAGAAAATCATGAAAGAAGAAAAAGAAAGAATAATAAAGAAAGGGATGGCGGCAGGAAGGGAGGGAGTGCTCAAACTCCCTGTAATGGCTCCTATACAGAAGGTCTTGTAATGATACCTTGAAACATTGCTAGCCAAAAGGAGTACAATGTGTTGGGCTCCACAATGCAGTCTAACTTTAATTTGCAATCAGAGACATGCTCCTGGAGATCTCGAAAATGCCCTTTTCTCTTAAGAATTTGTTTCCTAGTCTAATAGTAACCCATGAAAGCTACAAACTTAACTGACAAAGAACTCTATTCTGTATGCAGTGTGTCCTCTTCAAGAACATGGGGCTCATCCCATTATGCTCTCCTTATTCATTCCTTCTGTATTTCCTTGAAGATAGGTTTTTATAGATCTGTTTCAAATTACCAAGATTTTCAGGTATTGAATTCAGACTCAGAAAATCATCTTTGACTCCTCAATATTGCTTACCAATCACTTCTCACATTTTTTTTACCACTTATGAGTTACACTTTTCTAACTCTTGTCCGCTAAGCTGACTTTGTCTATCTATCTATCTATCTATCTATCTATCTATCTATCTATCTATCATCTATCTATTTACCTAGATATCATCTATCACCTACCAATCATCTAGTTGTTTATATTTTTTAAAGAGTACATTTTTTTAAGAAAATCTGATAGTTCATTTTCAGACGCCACATTCAACAAACCACTATGTTTAACCATCTCACATGTTCTGTCATGACCCTAAAGGAACTTGATAGAATATTCAGAATAGGTGCTGATTATTTGAAAGCAGCCATGAATGAAACTTAAACATGGGAGTGAAGTGAAAATAGAAAAAAGGAAGGAAGTGAAAATAGAGATATCTCCATTAGCAGATTTGGAAGTATTGCCCCCTACTCAGCCAGCCACTTTCATTATGTTGTGGAGAAATACTATCATAACTCTTATTAACTTGTTAAATATTTGCACACATGCACAGGAATGCATAGGCACAAAACACAACATCCATGCATTGCTTGGTAGTGTTTGTTTGTGTATACATGCGCGCACATGTATAGAGGCATGAATATGGAAGTCGGAGGTCAATGTCAGGGCCCATCTTTCAATTGCTTCTCTATCTTATTTTTTGGACATGATCTTTCACTGACTTTGGAGTTGACAGATTTTATTAAACCTGCTGGCCAGTGAGTCCCAGAGGAAGCCTTTTGTCTCTGCTTCTCCAGAGTTGGGATTATAGGAACACACTGTTGTGCATTCAGTCAATACAGGAGAACCAAACTCAAGTCCTCATGGCAGCATTTCATCACACATTTTCTTCACTGATTGAGCCATCTCTTCAGCTCAAGTGTATGTCACTTTTCTTGCAAAAGCTCTGTGCCCAGTGGGTGGTGCCTGGGAACTGTTCAGCAAGGAGAAGAATGGGTGAGCTAACAGTTTCTGTTCTCTTATTTTCTTTTAATCACCATTCTTTCAGAAGTGTATTTCAAATCTAAGAATTTCTTTTGTTGCTGTATTTTTTTTCTCTTAAGGAGAATTGTGAAGGAAAAAAAAATGTAATACCCGTGTTCCCGGGTGCACCACAGCAATGGACAAAGCTACTAGAGAAAGGAGAAATGAAGACTGCAGTGAGTGAGTGTGGCATTTCTCTGTGAAACATTCAAATGAGTGGCAGGGGTGCTTATTTTTTTGTTTATTGCACTGGAAAGCCAAATCAACTCACAGATTCTGAGACTGCCTACTACCCTCCTAGTCACTTGGTAGAAGCTGTTCACTCTTCCCTCCAGGCACTCGACACCCTCACTTAGAAGCAGATCAATGGGATTGCCAGACTCTGCTCCTATTTGATATGACACCAGATTCTGGCTAATTCTGTCAAATCTCATATGGATGGGGGAGAAGTGATCAAATGATAACAGAGTATATTAAGTCCCCAATCCATTGTAAATGAAAATTCTCAATGTCACTTTTAAAACTTTTTTTTTTTTTCAAAGAAAGCCAAAGGAACAAACAAGAACACAGGCAGGTAAAAGATTAAAACCCCAAAAAAGTCATACCCCCAGGGGAGAAATTTTACTGACAACTTTAACAAACAGCATTAATATAGAGTACATTTTCTTCTTTTTTTAAATAACGCTTGTATATGGGGAGGTTATTCTAAGATACCATTCAAGCTTTTGTCTTTTATCTCTTGCCCTCAGCATCTCCAAAACCCCCACAGCAACCACTCTCCTTTTCTTCACCTCTATACACTAGTCACACGGAATCCCTTGAAAATTTATTAACAATGACATTTGGAAAACACAAAGCCATCTCCATTCAATTAAATAAACACAGTGAGTTAACCTTCAGTTAAAGACGTAGCCGTTCATTTTTATGGGTAGCTGTAAACACACTTTGAGCTCCACAAACAGGATCAATAGAGTTCTGGCAAACAATAATAATCTCATGCACACTCTATCGACAGCCTCTCAGAAAATATAGTTGGATTCTGATGGGTCTGATGATTGGGGCCCATGGCCAGACATCAGCTTTTCTCTGAGAGAATGTTAAAATGTCTATAAAATGCCTTTCTGGGGAGAATGTTTCTGTCATCTTCCAAGGAATCATAATAGCCAAGCTTTGACATGAGGGAACATAGACCCCCACCCCCAAGGTGAAGCCAAACCCTGGGGAATGGAGATGCTGTTGATGGGAATGATGAAGCCACAGCTCGCCTGAAGAGGACAGAGAGGTTATCCTTTTTGTTTGTTTGTTTACTTCAAGTTATATCTCCATCACAGTCCCCTCTCTCCACCCCTCCAGGTCCTACCCTCCCACTCATTCCCCCCTCTCCCACCTATCCTACTCCTTTGGGTTGGGTTGCCCCTACATATCAGTTCCCCTTAGTTCAACAGTCATATGAGTGTTAAGAGCTTCCTCTTGCACTGGGGGCCTATATGGCAACTGGATTAGGGCAAAGTGTCCCACTAACAGGTAACAAGGTCTATGTCCCTGTTCCTCTTAGTGTGTTGGCTATAACATAGTTATCCTGTACTACATGGCTAAAATCCAATTATAAGTGAATAGATGCCATGTGCATCTTTCTGAGTCTGGGTTAGCTCACTCAGGATTAGCTTTTCTAGTTCCATTCATTTGGCTGCAAATTGCATGATTTCCTTGTTTCTGATAGCTGAGTAGTATTCCATTGTGTAAATGTGCAAACTTGTACAACCACTATGGAAATCAGTCTGGCGATATCTTAGAAAACTTAAATAGCTCTACCTCAAGACCCAGCCATACCACTTCTAGGTATATATCCGAACGATTCCTCACCAATCCACAAGGACACCTCCTCATCTATGTTCACAGCAGCTTTATTTGTAATGGCTAGAAACTTTAAACAACCCAGACGTCCCTCAACTGAAGAATAGATTAAAAAAATTGTGGTACATCTACATAATGGAATACAGAGAGGTTATCTTAAACTAAAGTCAGGAATGTCTGCTGTAATCACAACTTCTGGGCTAGTAATGAGAAGGGAGCAAAGACAGGTCCATCACAGCCAGTCTCTTGTTTTCATGCCTCTCCTGCAAAGTGGGAGATGAGGTCCAAAAGTAGAAGCCTGTGGTATTGTATTTACACTGCTTCTAGAGCCTGTCCTTGACCCAGCCTTCATCTGTGAGTTCATTTCTCTTCCTTTAGTCTCACTCAATCATGATTTGTGCACACATGCAGGTGAGACCTGGGTTGATACTGTTTGTCTACTTTCTTACTAGCTGGGTACCTTTCCTCTGCTTCTTTGGTTCCCATTCTTCTCATTTCTAAACACAGGCAGAATCATTTCTATCTCACAATTATGAATGATGATTAAATAAAAGATGATCATGGGTCAGGCTTCCTAGAATGTGATTATGAATTTAAAACTAATTGAAAAATAAACACGGAAGGAATTAACAACATGTACTTATCTTAAGCAGTTCCTGAAGGACTCTTCAGGTTTTCAGTGTATCCAGCTTCATTCTCTTCATAGCAAAGATAAGATTTATAAGTAATATTTCACACTTTTATAAAATAAAATACTACAAATTAGATTTCTGGATATTTATCACAGGACAAAAACACTGAGCTAGCACTTCAAAAAACTCAGTTCACCGAGTGCCTTGACAGTCCTAAATACTGGATGCTAGCATCAATTCCTAAATATGACTATATTTACTTACTATGTGTGATGCTGAATATACTATAATAGCCAATATTTAAATAGTATTGATCTCACTCTATAATGAAAACAACTATAGAAGAATATTTAATCTTAAAATGCCAGTAATATGGATTGGACCCTGAGAACACGTTAGTTAAATGTCTGAGCTTAACTCTAAATATTGCAATTTCTGTGGTATAAGAGGCATTTACAAGCTATCATGGAAATTTTTTTCTGATGCTTTGGAATCCTTCTTGCCCTTTCCCATGGAAGTTACATCTTTGTAACTTCCTGACAACTTGCTGACAGTCAATCTACTCTTGGTCATTTATTAGCCACATGATTCTGTGCACAATCAAAGAAAAAGAAGAAGTAATATTTTCTAAGTTCAAGGCCTTGCCTCTTTCAGTTCCTCCTGTCTTTTTCTTTCTCAGGGAAATTTGTCAAGAGCATTAAGGGAGGAGAATGAGGGTTGAATAACTGCTATTCTGACATGCGTCTTTCTAGAGTAAGATTATGCTAGAATCATCTAACCTTAAATTCAATGGCATCATCTTATGTAAAAGGCTCCGAGAATATGCTAGGGACTTAGCAATTAAGAGCTTGGCTTGTGAATTAGAGGACTTGGGGTTAATCTCCAACATCCCTCTTAATAATGTTGGACATGATGCAAGACATAAATATCTTCTTTGGGATAAAACTCAGATAGTTGATATGATTTTTAAGTGACTTGATATGTGTGAAGTGTTAAAATTGCTGAGCTGCACACTGAGCATGGCCTATAGGAAATGCTGCTCACGGCCATTGCATTCTAGTCTCTTTCCTCTTGTCTTTGAATCATATTAGGAAAATTAGGGAAGGGTCTTAATGTCCTGTTTATCTGCAATACCCTGTTAGCTATGACCTTGAGGCAACATTTTGATTTCATGAATGATCTTTCTTCTTCTTCTTCTTCTTCTTCTTCTTCTTCTTCTTCTTCTTTTTTTTTTTTTTTTTTTTTTTTGCCTTTTCGAGATAAGGTTTCTCTATGTAACGTTGGCTGTCCTGGACTAGCTCTGTAGACCAGGCTGGCCTTAAACTCACAGAGATCCATCTGTATACCTCTGCCTCCTGAGTGCTGGGACTAAAGGTGTGCGCCACCATGCCTGACTTAATGAATGTTCTTAACTTGAGGACACATTAATATATATTAATTGGTGAAGCTCTATAATCCCACATGGCAGTCTCAGTGGGTATGTGTGTGTTTTTAAGTAATATATTTCACAGGTGTTCTGTTGTTTGAAAATAAACCTGCATTTTAAAACTAGATAATTCTCATTGCATTTCCTATGCAATTAATTTGATTTTAATGAGTTTGGTGAATGTGTGTGTGTGTGTGTGTGTGTGTGTGTGTGTGTGTTTTCCAGTAACTTTCAGAGAGGAATGCTACTTTGACTCAGTGTTAGTGAAACTAACCATTAGAACAAATTTCAGCCTCCTATTAGAATCTCACACTGAGGTTGCTTGGGTAAAGCATTAGGAAGCTTCATTCCAACTTCATATTTAATGACAAGAAATGAAAGAGAACATTTTAAAATGAGCAGAATGGCAATTTGTTTTTAATCTCTCCTTAACCCATGTTCTATTATACATAGTAATGGACACTTTGCATTTGTCACACACTGCCATCTCCTATGAACGCAATTTATCACAGGATGGAGTTCACCGTGGAAACATGCTTGCACACTTGACATTGTTATGTGGACAATAGACCTACTACCTGACAAATCACTAAACCATCACCAATGAAGGACATTTCCTAATGTAAGCCACACTGAAGCAGTTCTTTTCCTACAGAAACAAACTCTTTTAAGGTTCTTACCTAGTAACAGCTTTACTTGGACAAGTCCTAAACAGGAAGTAGTTTTCTTCTAGTCATTTAGAATTCTCCTTTTCTGGGGGATTCAATATTATTAAGAAATTGTCATTGAGTCTAGACTCCTATCCACGTAGCAAAAATATAATGACAATTTCATTATTAGATGGTATATGAACAACAGTATTCATGCAGTAGCCTGGGGTAGCTGCTATGTATGTTGTACATGGTAGAGTGTTAAGCTGGATCAAGTTTCTCCTTGGCCATGAACAAGAATTCGCAGCCCAAGTCTTCAGGAAAATCAAGACACCTCAAGTGTTCCATCTTAGTTGGAGCTAATTAGCCAAAAAGAACTCACATGAAAGCCTCCCCTCCCCCACCTCTCTGAACAAACCAAAACTAATCATTTCAGCCTAGTCTTTAAGACTAACAATGCGTCACTGAAGCATCAGAGCTATGTGATTTTGGGGGGTTAATCTAAAGAGTAACCACTTTGGGGTTTTTCAGTCTTTTCCAGATAACCTTTGCTTTATTTTATTCTACGTTTTAGGAAATATCAACTCTGAGACTTCCACCAGTTGACTTCCACCACAGACAAGTTTGCTGTGCTTCTACAGCACTGATCTGAAGGAGGGCTCTCCCTCACTCCTCTTTTAACTTACGGTTTTATTTCTACTCCAAAGGAGGTTCTAGAATTAGGCAGACGAAATTAAAAGCTTGTCTAGTGGTATGCATCACACCATTCATTTACTGGTCCGGTTTGGAAGCTGCAGGTGAATTAACTACTTTTGTCCACACACCTGGCACTCCCAATTCCAAAGGGTGTGAGTCTTTGGAATGACGGAAGAAGAAAATCAGAATGGAGGAGGATAAGGAGAGGATGACTTATGTGGTACACACCCTCTTAGCAAAACAGGGTTACCCAGTAAATGCCATGTACTGCACGTGTACAGCAGACAGGAAGGAATACAGTGAGCATTCTCTCCTCCACACAATCCATCTACACACACACACACACACACACACACACACACACACACACATACAGAGCAAACCGTATTTAGAAACAATAGACCAACACATGTCATTTTTCTGTGAATGCTTTGAAAGTGTGATGAAATTAAAGGGGGAGGGGGCAAAGTAAGTTTCTTATGCCCTGTGGCATCTGCCTCAGTCTCATAACTTAAAGCTCTCTATGCACAAAGCAACCTCAGGGGGCCCCCCTATTAGGCAACTATTAAGTTTAATATCAACAATGAGGTGATGTCTCCTGCTTTTGAGCTGTGCCTACATTGTACAAGCAACAGGAACAGAAGAAGCAGCAGCTAGACGTTTCTGCTCATGTCAGCTCTTTATACTCCCATGACCATTTGTGGCCCATTTTTTCCCCCCAGCGAGTCAATTTTAGTTTTCCAATCACAGCCAGGGCATTTTTCTATCTGGCAAGAAAGAGGTGAGAGTAAGCATAGCTCTAGCAATAAAAGAAGTAGATAGCAAATGTTCAAACCTAAAGCAAACAAGATAGTTTAGTCAAATCTCTTTGCTATATAGATATGAAAAGTGAGGCCCAAAAGGAAAGTTTGCCATGAATTCTCAAACTCCATGTTTCCAGACCAAAGCTTTCCCACTTAAATATACTAAATTACTTTAATGTGATAAGGTTCTATATCTCTTATTATTAGAGAATGAGCCAGCCTGAAGTGAGCTGAAGCATATCCACATATGATACTCAGGGTTATATGAAAGTCAAATTACTCAGTTCTTATAAAATCTTTTAAAAATATCATGTCTACCTCCTTTGTAAAAATGGGTATAAATATTACTTTCTAAAAGAGAAATTCCTTTGCATGCTACAGTCCACTCCCATAGCTGCAGAGTAAGGAGTTTCCCCTCCATCTCTACCTGGATTGTCTTCTGAATTGCATTGTACCTTCAGCTTCTCCCACTGGGAGGAAGATCAAGTCTTGCTCATTCTGTGCTGTGTCTTAGTTTCATGCCTCATAAGATTTTCGTCTATGGTGAATTCACCACTTCTGTGTCAGCCTTGAGAATCCTGGCGATTTGGCTTCCCTGGTATCCAGGAACTTTTGTAAGTGCTGTTAACCTCCCAGGAGCACAGGCTCCTAATTGCTGGGTGGCTCCTGAGCTCAAGCACACGTGGAGATGATGATGCTTATCCATCCTTTAAGTCATTTGGAAGTAAGCTTGCATCAAAGTGGCTTTTTCTCAGTCTTCTGACCCTGCCAGATCTACCTTCATTTTCTTTTCAAGGAAAACACACATTCAATGAGTGTGGATTCTCCACAGCATGAACCCTCAGAATTCCTTAATTCGTCACCGAAGTGAAGCCACCTGCAATAGTTGTTTAAGCCTGCCCCATGAACAAGCCAAACTGTCAGGCCAAATGCAGCTTCTGCTACTACACGTCTAGCCCCAAATTACAAAGGCTATTAAAGAATTCAAAATGTATTTAGAGACTTCTAATGTGTGAACACACTTGGGTAAGTACCTGAATTGTAAGACAGCACTAAACTAAAGACTATGAATAGACGGGACATTAACCAGAAATCCAGAGCACGCTACCTTCATACTTCCTTCATGCTTTCTTCACGTGAATGCCAAAGGTGTTTAAATGTAAAGAAAATGGAGAGTTTGGTTTGAGAATTTTTTTTTTCAGTTTTGGTTCAAATCATAAGCTGCCTTGTCCCTCTTCTTATTAAGCAACTATCAACTCATTTTGTTTGATTTACTTTTGTCCTGTTTTCCATCTGTCCATATTTTTCACATATTCTCTATTCTTTTATTAGATACCTTAAGATATATATGTAAATGAAAAGTTCACTCAAATGGAAACTGAAAAGACATAAAAGTACAAATAAAACAAATAACTTACTCATGATTTGTAATAAATAATGATAGTAATAATAGTAATAACTGTATTTGGAAAATTCTCCAAAAGAGAAGTATGTGAATGCAGTCATTCTAGCGTGAAGATCCTTTTTTTTTTCAGCTCCTATTACATAAACATAGGAAGTTACTGATAGCAAAGTAAAATCCAGAGCTTGCTGCATCTTGGCCTGTGCTCTCCACTTTCAACCAGTGTCTCACAGGGTTTATTAGTGAAGATTAAAAAGACAAGGAATGATTAATGAACACAACATTCTTCTTAGTTGTACCCAGCCCCAGGACATCACCACTGTGAGGAGCTTCCTCACTGGATTGGCTCCTCTGCATACCAGTGAAGTATCCAAGTGGTTTCAGGAAGCAGTGGGAGCAGCAGGGTCTAAAGAGCCAGCAGCAGGAGGAACAGCAGCCAATAGAACCAGCTGTGTGAGTACTTTCAGTCTCTTCCATATATCCACTTCTGAAGAGGAGTGCAGCCAAAAGAGGGCACATCTAAGGAATTCAGTGAAGCAAGGGAAATAAATGGAAGAAGGATGTGGAGGATCGAATTAGTATAAGATCAGAGTCCAAGTCTATAATCAAATAGTAATGCTGCTGATATCTTTTTCCAACATTGTCTTCTAAAAATGATTAGGGACATTGTCCTTGATTAGCACTCTGATCAAATTTATGAAGAGAGGTAAGCTGAAGATATAAATACGTAGGACTTATTTGTAGGGAAGGTACACACAAGTGGCATTTTACATTTTTACAATGATATTCCAAATGAAGATAAAGAGTGAGGGGACTCAGATGTCGTACCCACACTAGAGTACAAATGTGACAAATTCCAAAGAATTTACATCACAATAATCATGGAGTGTTCATGTAACAATGGAGAGGCCAGCCCATCAAAGTGCCATGTGTCATATTAAAATGGTATTCTTAAATTTCACGAGATTGTTTGCATTCTTTTGTAAAGTGGCTACAATTGTCTAGACATATGGGAGTTAAAAACCAATAGCAATTGTGCTTGGCTTTCTATTTGTACAGATGTAGGAAAAAAAACAATATTTGAAGTAATTTGTGAGCATGTCTGAAAAGACTTAAGGAAAATGTCCACATTTTTACTACATTTGAGATAAACTTGTATAAGAAAGGACTGGAGAGATGAAAACTGATCCACCATGTTTGATGGTGTTTGTTGGTCTGGCAGCAAGAAATAATTGCCAGCAGGTTAACAGAAAGGAATTTAAAAAGAAAAAAAGAAAAATTCCATTGCAATACTAAACTTCATCTGTAATGTATATCAAAATTACCTATGGAATTATTAAAGAGACAAGACACCAGGGTCTATTTAGATGTAATTGTAGAGTTAAAGGCCCAGAAATAGTTTTGCTAGCATGAGAGTTAAGGATATGCTTTTCCATCTACACAGTTAAACATCAAAAGCCATACAGTGAAAACTGAAGACATTTCTTGAAATATTCTCAACTTGTAGGACACCTAAGACTCACTAAAAGACCTGTTAAGGGCAGATTCTGATTTAATGTTTCTGATATCAGCACTCTAGCTACATATTCCTAAGAAGACCCTAGATAGTCCAGGAACTACTTTGAGTAGTAGAATCTTTATATACTGAGTAGTGACCACTTCAAAATACACAAACATCATTTTTTAACCAGCTAAAAACTGAAGTCAAGGTTACACTTCTAGTCATTTTTATAGTTGTATGAATGCATCAACAAAAGGACTAGCCATAGAGTACTATACATAGATATAAACACACACACACACACACACACACACACACACACACACACACACACACACTGAATCATACCTTGAAGTGCACATGGATGAATTAATATAATAACTTCACATCATCCAACAATCCCCCATCAATGCATGCATCCAAGAACATGAAATAAGTATATAGGAGAAATGTGCGCACCTCCATGTTCACTGCCACAATATTCACAACAGCCAAGATAGAGAATCAAGTTAATGTTAATCCGTAGATTAATGGATAACTAAAATATAAACACACAAATATAGTAGATATTACTCATTTCCTAAAATAAGGTTGTTTTCCTTCTGTCCCATCACAGATGATCTCAGAGGACATTCCACTAATAAAATAAGACAGACAGAAAAAGACAAATAATATATTATCTCACTTACACATGCAAACTAAATAGTTGGCTTCATAGCAACAATGAGTCTAGGGTCGGGCAGCATAAGAAATATGGAGATGTTGGTCAAAGGGCACTAACTTGATGCTTTAAATGAATACAGACTCAACACCTATTGTATAATATGATGGCTACACTTTATAATGATATACTATACATTTTTTAAAAATTGGCTATGATAATAAATCTTAAGTAACCTTGTCATTAAACAATTAAAGTCATTATGTAAGATGATGGATATGTAAATTGACATTTCTCTTGTCATCAGTTCGCAATATATACATGTATCAAAACAAAACACTGTACAGCTCAATATTCTAAGTTTTATTCTTTAATCATACCTTAATAGAGGTATGGGGAAGAATAATATTCAATTCTTTAGTGTCTGTAGGTTTTGTTAATTTCTTGGCTGGTGGAGAAACCAAAGATGAACTTTTATTTTAGAATTTAGAGTTTGAAATTATAAAATTTATCTCAAGTCTGGGGCTTAAAAAGATCCAATATCTAAAAGCAAACAGAAAAGAGAATCCAGTGGAAATTTTGATATATATTAAAATGAGGTTTTGTGTAAGTAAAAAAAAAATACAATATATTTCACCTGGGCCAGACTTCAGGAAATTATAAAGGAAGGGACAGAATTCCTGAGGAAAACATTGAGGTGAGCAGTGTCAGATGGCATGAAGCTGGGATGATAAAGTCATCGCCTTGCAGGCGGCTGACCTACTCCCACCTATCATAGTCTGCATAACATATGGTCCTCTTCTACATTTCTTACTTAAGCATTAATCTCTAATCTCCAAGGGCAACATGGACAAGAAAAGAAACAGGCTGGAGAGTTCTCCACACAACAGTGAACAGAAAATTCTCCCCGAATCAGCATACCAAATGTTTCTTATTGAAATAAACATTTGGCATATTCCAGCGATGTCCACATTAAAGCTTCAGTGCTTCAATTCCAGGGAAAGAGGGTAGCAAGACATTTCCATAAAAAGCTGGGTGGTACTGCTTGCTTTGTCCAGACTGGGAAACTTTACTTTCTTCGGCCACTTAATTCTAGTTGTATCATGAAACAAGCAATCAGCTATATGCATGTATATCAAAGAATGCATAGCTGAATTTCCCAAAATGTTTACAGAAGAGTTCGCCAAACACCTGTTCTAATACAGCTCACATATACCCTGCCTTAAAGAAATATAATTCCCTAGTAGACTGTGTATCTCAGTTTGGTGATTTGAAAATCTTAATCACATCTCTATAAACATAGATGCTACTAGGACAGACTTTTCAGTAGAAATCTTAGTTCTTGGGAATGGCTTCTAACCATTGTGCTTACTTCCCTTCTAAAAAATTCAAGAGGCTTTACAAGTCTGAAGGGGGAGGTAGACAATGTTTGAGGGACTAGATACTGTCAGGTTATGTGGGACACCTACTGGAGAACTACAAAGCCTGCACTCACACACATCTCATTATAGATTTCATTATCATGACTTGAGTTCAGGATTAAAAGCCCCCAAATCTGTCATGATCACTACTGTACACCCACAAATAAGAGTTATGTATCCTACACCTACAACTTACTAATACTTATTTACTTTTAAGTACAAGTGGAAGTTAAAGCTATATATGTAAGTGATTTTTTTTTAACCTACGCAAGTCAGGACTTGATGTGTGGAAGCTTCCATGTGCTTCCAGACTAAGGATTGTCTTTAACATAGAAGACAAGTCTCAGAAGCTGTGTGTTGTTGGTCTTTGGCTTCGTTTCAGGGCGCTCTAAGTCCATCAGTCACAGGGTGTTCTCTCTCCGATCTTTTTAGATGCATTTCCACAGATAGCACCGCTATCCAGCAGCAGGAATTCTAAAGCTGTGGATGGCAGCATCATTGTTGATTGTCAGGTGGACCAGTCATGTCATCTAAGCACCAATATGAGTAGCACAGCCAAATAGCCCATAATAGGGGTGAGAGTTACTCCTAAGAGCCCCAGTGCTCTGAGGTGACCTAATCACCAAGCTATGTGTCCATCCAAAATGGCCTCCTGGGTGTCCAGAAAGTTCTAAAACTCCATGGAAGAAAACATATTTGATCATGGGAAAAAATACACTGGAAAACAAACCAAGGAAAGACTACTTCCATTGATACGATTTATAAGCATGCCCTCTTTCACCCCCTCAAACAGCAGCACATAATGGTCACTTTACCAAGGGAGGTCAAGTGTCTGCCCAAACTTTCTGAGAAGGACAAGGACAAAGAGATCAATTTGATGGCTCAGAAAATCAGCAGAATATTTATAGAATATCTCAATATCTGGTTTGTTGGGTTCTGCATTCTTTTATCACACACCTTCCAGTAGATGTCTTTTAGCCATAATAACCAGGTCTCTCTCTTTGTTTGTTAGCTACCTCCAATTACTCGAAAGGCAGTGATGTTTACAGATGAAACAGAAGCCTAGCTTTCTTACTCACTTAGGCTCAAAAATCCCTATTTTCCCTTAGATCTCAGAACATTTGTCCCTCTCCTCTTATTCCCATGACAAGCATAGCTCTGTTGACCACAACTCTGCTTACAATTAAGGACATATACATCCTCAAATCTTTCGCTGCCTAGTGATGATTCCTCCCTGTCCTATGCTTATTTTCTTAGCCATGGTATCTTCCCCTCTCCTGTTTTGTTTCCATCTGTTAAGAACATTTATACATAAGCTTGACTTTTCAAACATATAAGCACCTAGAAAGTGTCTGGCACAGAGTTGGATACTTGCCCCAATTTCCAATGTATTTCTTTTAACATTTTATTGTCTTCTGCTGCTGTGAAGACATGATTCCCCAGGGACATATACTTTAAACACCTTCGCCACAGGAAGCCTAGCAGGGTCTCTAGACAATGACACTCCTCCTTGTAGTCGCAGAGGTGTGTCTGAACCACAGACACAATTAATTGCATGCTCCTTGATGTTAACACAGCACCTTGTCCAGATCCTCAGTGCCTTACAGCATATATTGCAACCTACTCCAAGTAATCTGTAACCCTGTTGTTCTGGAATGCATTTGACATGCATCAACAGTTATTTAGTTAGTGAATGAACATGTGGATAAATGAACAAATGAATATCTGATAGTTGAGTGAGAGTGTAAATAAATAAGAAACAATTGTCCTGTTTGGAGTGGGAGGGGAGGAAGCACACAGGCCTTTTAAAAGTAGTTTATGTCAATATAGAATAATTAACTTAGTCCTTTAAAAATCGCTATAGAAGCTCCTATTAATAATACATTAGTGAGCCGGGCGTTGGTGGCGCATGCCTTTAATCCCAGCACTTGGGAGGCAGAGGTAGGTGGATCTCTGTGAGTTCGAGGCCAGCCTGGTCTACAAAGTGAGTCTAGGACAGCCAGAGCTGTTATACAGAGAAACCCTGTCTCGAAAAACCAAAAAAAAAAATAAAATAAAATAAAATTAAATTAAAATAAAAAATAATACATTAGTGGTGGAGTTCTTCATGCAGATTGGGGTACTCAGTATATGAAAGAACTCAGCAAATCAATGTTAAAAGAAAAGCAACATTAAGGCTGTAGCTGATCTAATTAATGGGAAGATTAAAAATGATTATGTGTTATTTAGGTAACATGTATGCACATATAAATATATATACATATGTTAATAATTTTTGCATTTTATGGTAATGAGGAAGAATCGAGAACATTATTTTAAACAGGCTACATCGAAAGCACTCACCTTTAGCCATTCCAGTTCTAATACCACAATAAGGACCCAATGGAATCAGGTGAAACATGAAATAAAACCTAACAAAATCATCACTCTAGGAACCCACAGAAGAGGAAGCAGAAAGAGTTTTAAAATGAGAGAGGGGGATGACATAAAAAAAAAGGCTCTCTAATTCAATAAGACTGATGCTTGTATGAACTCACAGAGACCAAGACAGAATTTACAGAACCTGAACGCTTGCTGACTGAGGCAGAATTCACAGGGCCCACATGGGGGGAAGTAGTGGACACATGTCCCATCCCTAACCCAGAAGCTGTCTCCAATTGATACCCACTTGCAAATGAAAATGTAGTTTTCTTCAAGGAAGTCTCATTGGGGAAACAAAGTACTATTAAATCCTCTTAAGGGTAGGCTTCATACCTATCAATGAAAATGAATTCAATGATATCTTTGGAGATTCATTGTCTCACAATGCCCTGTCAGTGCTTTTTGTCTGTCTGTCTCTCTCTCTCTCTCTCTCTCTCTCTCTCTCTCTCTCTCTCTCTGTGTGTGTGTGTGTGTGTGTGTGTGTGTGTTTGTGATTTTTCACTATTTTTACCCTACAGGTTCTTTGCATATATATTTTGGCTTCCAGAGTAGTGTTTTTATATATCCATAGGTCTCTTTGTCTAAATCTGTTTCTTATGCCTTTTCTTGAGCTCTTTGTTTGTTTGTTTGTTTGTTTATTACTTCAAGTTGCATCTCCATCACTGTCCCCTCCCTTCACCCCTCCCAGTCACACCCTCCTCCCCTCTCCCCCTTCTCCCGCCTATCCTATTCCCCTGATGTGTGGTGCCCCTACATATCAGCCCCCTTCAGTCCAGCAGTCATATGAGGGCTAAGAGCACATGGCAGCTCCACTAGGAAAGTGTCCTACTAACAGTTGTCCTATAGGAATAGGACAGTGTTAGTTTTTGTTTTATCTTATAATATTTTATTTATTTTATTATTATCACTTCAAAGCCTATATTTTTCTAATGTGAGACAGAAAGAGGGTGAATCTAGATGGGAAGAGAGGTGAGGAAGAACTGGGATAAGTAGAGGAAGGGGAAACTGTAATCTGGATGCATTATGTGAGAAAAATAGCTATTTTCAATAAAAGGAAAATAAAAAATATAAGAGAAAATAAATAGAAGTATGAGAGATTATTTTAAAAGAGAAGTAGAATTTTAAAAGATCCAAATATAGTTTCTATCAATGCTTAATTCTTAGCATTTACCATGTGCCCAGCACCACAAGGAAGACATAGACTTGAAAGAAAAGAAAATGGGGAGAATGGGAGACAGAATGTCAAGTAATTCATTGTGGGAACACATACATAAACAATTTAGAAAACTGCTTTTGCACTGATATTGAAGAATATCCCTATAAATTCTCTCAATTCCTCCTGAGAGGAAACACTGGATTTCAGGCAGAATTGATGAAATCCCACAGAGAGTCATTGTGGGCAAAAAAACAGCCCAGAAATAGCAATCCCTGATCGTCTACATTCAGGGCTCCCACTCAGGGGAGATGTTCAGGCCCCTTTGTTAAAATAAAGCAATCATTTCCAGCTTCATTAGATAAAATATCATAGCATTATTAATCTATATCAAAAGTCCCAGATGCTGTAGAAATATTGGTAAATCTTGCTTCAGGGAGCTGTTATTGGTAGCAAATACTAATAAATAAAGCATAAACAATGTTTTAATCATATATAGTTTGGGATATTCACAACATTTGTTTACTTTGCTCACATTTCTTCATCACCACTGCTAAGAAACCATAATTATATTTCTTTCCTGAACTATAACTGTAGCAAAAAAATAAAAGATGCACAACCAGAAACTACAAAGATAACACATGTTCATAAAAATTCTCCAAATGTTTTCCATGTCTTTATTATACATATATATATATATATCCATACATACAAAGAGAGAGAGAGAGAGAGAGAGAGAGAGAGAGAAAGATGGGGAAAGAGAGCATTGTAAATAATGATATTGAAAATAAGACTGTAATATGCTATATGGACGCAGGCTCCTAATATATCTCAAACATAGACTGTTACTTTGGTAACTATACTTTTAGGAAAATATATATAGGATTACTTGAAGACCTGCCAAAATTTTTTAAATGTTCTGTACTTTCTTTTGTGTATCAAATGTACTCATTATTTAACTATTTATGTTATTTTTAAAATGTCTATTTGTCCTAAATGAGCAAAAATTGTATCTATCACATTCATGAGCATATTCCCAGTATTTACCACACTGGTAGGTATTCAATCCATACTTATTAAATGGCACATTAATCTTTGTGCAGAAATGGGTTCCTTCTTATCCTTTATCTAGCTATATATTGAGAAGTTTTGACACTAGAGTCTGATAAAACAGGAATTCCTAGTATGAAAAACACAAAATAAAATTTTAATATTCATATAGAATATAAAATAGAGGAAGTCTTCCAGCCATGGCAAACTTATCAGCTTAGGGTCAAGCTAAGACATGAAGAAAAAGTTGTCATAGTTGAATCAGAGGGAGTTACTCTCCCTTCTTGGAACCTTAAATATACATCTAAATGAAGAAAATAATCTATTCAGGTACAGTGGTGAATACATGTAATCCCCCTACTCAGCAGGTACAGACAGGAGGATAAAAATTTCAAACCCATCCTCATCTACAAAGTGAGTTCAAGACTGGTTTGAGTCACATGAAACACTGTCTCAAAATAATAATAATTCACTGAACAACAGGAACAACATGGAAGTTGAACTTGGCCAGAGACAAATTTCTTAGAATTCTCTTGCCAGGGACTCTGAGGTATGGGCACAGCATCTCACTGTTTCTTATTTACTTTTCCTGGACTACCATCTTAAATTCTCATTTAGAGCTCCTTAAAAATTCAGCAACATTTTCTTGAAGCTTATTTGTTCAAAAGATTTATGCACCTTAGAATGAGCCTGTGTTCTTGAGTCCTGATCTGCATTATAGTTTTTAAAGACCTAAAGTATGCCAAACTTATGTTAATTTTCTTCTCTTGACTATTTCTATCAGGTGTGGAACTGTGGTAGTCTCTTTTCTTGACTAACAGCTCTAGCCTTTTTTGCATATTTAAATACATAACCTCTAACATTGGACCTCACTAGACTTACCTTCTGTATGAAATAAAGAATAAGCATTTGGTCAATTGGACATGGTTTGCATACTTAACAAGCCCTGATTTATTTTTTTTCTTTATTAGAAATTTAGAAAGTGAAATATTCTGATAAAGTTAATCTGATAAGAGTTCTCAAATATTTTGATTCACTCCATCATAGATGCAGAAATGTTGAGTATTCATTTTTGGTTAGGGATCACAAAATCTATATTCTCAAGAATAAACTTCATTAGGATGTCTTCTATTCTTGCCCCTACTTGGGATTTTGACTTGAACTAACCAGAGTATCATTATTTCAGTCATTTTGGTTGGAAAGTAATGATTATTTATGAGTGGAGAGATCCCAACACCTCCAGGAAATTCTCTGATGGGCAAAAAAATTGTATTTAAAGAAATCTTTTATTATCAAGATAAAAATTTGACCTCTCTGGATTGTTTCTTTCATCTTCCCCACTATCCTACCTTCTCCTTCCCCTACAAATGCACACAAGTTAATCTTAAAGATAATAACCTTTCTAACACAGCATTGATAATGCATTCCCCATTTGAACTAACAGCCTCACTATGCACTCTACCCTGGAGTATGCTGTTTTAATTAGGAAGATGGATCTGGGAGTTTATATGTTCTGTTGTGCTATAATTCCTGCCTTTACAGTAATTTTCTCCTGCTTTTCACACTATAATGTGCCATAAATCCTAGTTAGGCTGTTTCACTGGCCTGTTGCCAGTCAGAGTCAATATTTCAGGCCTTATGTTGCCATGGTAACCTTCTGCCATATGCCTGTTCACTGGAATATAATACAGTCTCCTGGGGAAATTGCTATGAAATTGATCATCACATGGATTTAGGCATCCTGATGCAGCAATTCTGCCCCAACTCTCTTACTACCCTCTGACTTCTTACTGCCCTCTGACTTCTTACTGCTCTAAGTTGCTTTACATGTGTACATGCATATGTGTGTACACATGAGCATATAACCCACATAGGTATGTACTTTGCCACTGCAGATACATAAGAAAAGGATGCAAACAAACCATTGGTAACATGAGTCTTTCATCTGTCCCCATGAAAAGTTGAGCTTGGAAAACAGAACACTTCAACAGTTTTAAAGTATTATATCAAGTAAACTTCTCAACAGGCTGTGTTCTAACCACACCCTTTCTTCTTGTCTCTAGTTGTCTTCCTAGTTTTTCATTCCTACCAGACCTACATTCATCTTTAAATCCTAGAGCATTTCTTTCCAAATTTAAATGCTAGTTTAAATTTGCTCCTAGTTTAAACCCATTGTTTTGTAACTTTCATTAGAGAAACTCAAACCTCCATTTCCTCTCCTTTCTAGAACATTGTTTTTTTCTGAATGCCAGTTACCTCCTCTTCTAACAGTTTCCCTTGAACATGAAGAAAACATGCAACTAGTAATCAATATATCTGGGCAAATCACTCTCTTACCCTTTACCTCATAGTCCTGGTCTCTAAAGTACTAGTGGTATTACCCATTCCCAAGAGTTACTGTGAAGCTAAAACTACAGGAAAATGATGAATTTTGAAAGAATGTTCTGAAATAAAATTCTAAAGATGTAGAAATTATTTTCAGCAAATGTGTAAGCTCCTACTTGTCAACAAAAGTGTCGAAAAGTATTACTGTACACATGAGCATTACCCCATAGATATGTACTTATGTGATCTAATTTCCTGGATTATGATTTGAGTATAGTTGAAGAGATAACAGCAAAGGAAGAATTTCTTTCCATCATCTCTGTGTTCACCATGTCCCCAGCCACATCTTTCCAGGTTTGCAAGTGCTCTCACTTCTAAGGCCCAGAAATATTTCTCCGAAATGCAGATCCATGTTGAATTTCTCACAGGTTATATTTGGAGGCAATTAATCAATATTTGAATGCAGGAGTCAACATTATTCTAGAAGGTAAGTTGGCTTACAATGATTCAAGTTTTCTCCCGTAGCCATAGAGCAAAAGTTTTCAACCTGTGGGTCATGGCCCATTTGGGTGTTAAACGACCCTTTCACAGGATTTGCACATCAGATATTCTGCATATCAAATATTTACATTATGATACATAATAGTACCACAATTATAGTTATACAGTAACAATTAAATAATTTTGTTTGGGGATCATCACAACATGAGGACCTATATTAAAGGGTTTCAGCATTAAGAAGATTAAAAACCACTACCATAGACCATCATGCATAGACTGCAAAAACATGAGCCCAAATAGGAGGCCGTTGGTCTTTCTACCAATTTATAATTGATAACAGGAACCATGATAGATTTCTATTGCACCTTAGTTAAAGCCTTAGGAGCAGAATGAAAGAGCTAATGATATGAGTGGCAAAGAGACAATGACAGTAGTAATAAATCCACAGACTCACAATCCAGTGGGAAATTTGCTTCTCCCCCTCTTCCTTCTAACCACTGAGCCAACATTCTCCTATTCTTTCACCAACTATACACAATCTTTGAAATATCCTTTACAGTGTTAAAAATTTTCTTATCATTGAAAGAAGCATGTTGGTTCACATCCTTGGCCTCAGATGTAAGAGGTCTAGGAGAGTGATCATTTGTACACTGTCTACTCACAGAGAGTGGCTTTGCATGACTCATTTTTCCTTTCCTGAATCTAGGTTCCTCATTTATAAACAACAACAATAATTCAGTTTGGGCAAGAGACAGATTTTGATGTACTTTCTGACTCCCAAAGTCTGTGATTTTGTAGATAATTCCCATGACTACTTCCACCTCCTAAGAAAGTCTGGTCAACAGTTCAAGGAAGAATCTCTTCTCCAACTTTTAAAATCTCCTGGGATTCTCAAATTATAAATTCTAAATACATATTGTGCCTTTATTTTGTAGCTATTATTAAATAATTACTTTTGCATAATCCAAAACATGTTAATTGTCAAATTTAATCAGTTCATAAATTAAAATTCTATGTCTTTGGGGACTGAGGTTTCATGAGGCTCTTCTTTGTATAGTTGAATTTGCAGCTATTTGCATAGTAAGAAAATATGCATCCAACTGACAGCATTTCACGAATCAATAAATGAATCAATAAATCTATCAATTGCTCTTTAAGCCCATTCTGAGTATACCTTTAATTGAATGCTATCTTTTAAATTGTGAAAATAAGCAACAGATTGAAATAAATCTGAATAAGATAGTTTTGCCAAATAGTTCATTTCCTCAACTAAATGAGGTTAGAGGCATCCCTTTCTTGGCTGCTACAAGATGGCATTTACATTTAAGAACTACAAGCTGACTAACATTCCTTATGCTAATTCACACCATTAAGTATAACCTCTCTCCAACTCAATGTAGTCTTATAGACAGTATAGTACTTCCAATATCTGACAGCAATTATATGATTTTTTTTCAACCAGAAGTTGCTTCTTACCTCCAGAGTGTTAAAGAAAGGAGATTTTATGGTGAATATGCATTTGTTCTACACATTAATATGTTTCAAAATAAACTAGTATTATAGTATTGTGCTTATTGGCATAATTAACTTTTGAACGAGTAAGAAATAAGTTTGTGTAAAAACTGGGGTAAGGGAGAATGGTGTAGTAATTACAAAGGTAATTACAGTTATTATTGGTTTTTTTCTCTACCAGGAAAGTTAAATCATTTTATATGTACTTCAATTCCCAAAATAAGCAGGAAAATATGAATCAGTGAGGTGTACAAAGAAGAGGACTTAGTCCAGGGCAGGAAGACTATAGTTTTGAACAAGTTCCAGCACACCTCTGAGTGGCATTGCAGCTGTGGGGGCCAGGTGAGCAAGGTGTGGTATGGTGTCCACACAGACACAAGGAATCTCACAAAGATTCATTACTGGACAGATAATCATTAGACATCTGCCCCCTGGCAGATGTTATTCTTTGCCAATGGAGGAAGAGTCCTCTGAGAAGCTATAATTTATCTTTCCATCGTGTTTCTCAAGTCCATAGCACTTGTTCAATCATACAAAGCTGTGCCAAAATACAGGGTTCTGGGCTCATTGAAGTTACTAGGACAGGATGGGCTAGAGATTTTGTGTTCCTGCAAGTAAGGCTGATGTTGTCTATCCAGGGATCAGACTTTGATGTTCCAAACTCAGCATGGCAGACAGAACTTCTGAGAACTAGAGGACTAACATTACTATGTAATTCAGGCCACAGATAAATAATGAGTGATGATGATGAGAACACAGAGGTCACCTGTCCTCTTTGAAGTCACCCAAACCCCAAGATTATCTAAAATCACATAACTAGACAAAATATGTCCTTAGGAAAGACCTATTGTTAAAGGTCCATGTAGCCTATAAAAAGAAAAAATAAAAGAAAATCTTTGTGAGTTGGGCAATATGTGAACACATTAGCACATAGCTAGAAGATTAGATACTAACTCACTCTGGCAGTGAGTTCCTGTACCTAGCTCATGCAGGAGAGCTGCAAGCAGTGTACTGCAAATGTAACTGCTTATATACTCCAATGGGTAGTTCAGGAGCTATGCTCAGCACTCAGCCATAAGAGGGATGTGTTCCTCAAGCCCCCACCCTCAAGGCTCAGAGCTCTCTTCAGAAGAGGAGGATAGAAAGACTGTTAAGAGGTGAAGGTGGTGTACAACTTCCAGACACAACAGGGCTATTATACATACAAACACATGGAGAGTATGAAAGTACATAAAAAGACCTGCACATGTTCAAACCAAACAAAATTACAACACAGATAAGTGGGAGTGGACAAAAGTCCCTGGTAACCAAGAAGCTCATTGCAATTAACACCTGGGAAATGGAAAACCAGTTTTCTCCAATGAAGTGACACTGAGTGTATCAACTTGACTCCCAGGCAGGCATCAGGACCAGGAATAATTAATCAACACAAAACAGATTTTTTTTTGGGGGGGGGGGTGTTTCTTGTTGTTTGCCTTATGGTTTGGGAATTTTGTCTTTTTATTTATTTTTTATTTTGGGGGGATTTTGTTATTTGGATATTTTAGAGGGGGGGAAGACATGAAACAACTTGCAGGAAAGGAAAGAATATGATTAAAATATATTGTTAAAAAACTTAAAAAATAATTTAAAATATAATGAAAACAATAGTTAGCTTAAACAAGATAAAAAATAAAGAAAGCAACAAAAACAAAACCAAAAGAGTTCTGTCTGCTTGGCACAGCATATATTTAATGACCACAATGACCATTTCTATCTCTTTCAAACTAGTGAAGAGAGATTTACATACACTAACATATGTACACTTTCATCTCCTCCTTATAGAGGAGGAGATGAAAGTGTACATATGTAAGTATAGCCATTTTTAAAAGTCACTTTCTATCTTTAAAGGCATTAGAGACTTAAATTAAAGAAATTGATGTTTATCTGATAGTCTTCTCTCTAGTAGATACCAAAAGATAATCCACACATATAGCACACTAAGATACAATCTAAACACTCAGTAATATGGATCTGTCCATCCTAGCATTGAATATGATCATGGCTAATGTTTTCACCAATGTTGCAAAAACATTACAAAGTGTCTGAAATATTTGCTCTATTTTTACCACCAAAAATGCACAAATTTGGCCTTTAGGAAAGACTATGGGCCCAGATTGAGTCCCAGTCTTCAGCTCCTAAATTCATTAAACTACTGAGCTGGTTTCCAATCTACACAGTGAAAAGAATAACATTTCCTGCAGAGGTTTATTTGAAGATAGTTAGGAAATAAGAACATGGAACATGACTTGACACATGGTAAACTATGGTTTAAGTTTCCATTTGGGATTCCAAAGATATAAGAAAATACTGCAATGGTCAGATTTATGCCTGGGTAGTTTTCCCTGAGAGTGACCAGGTTTACTGACCCTACTTGTCTGAAAAATCACAGCATACCATTTCTCCATTACAGAAACAGAGATTTTTTTTTTAATTAAAATATAGCATCATTTTCCTATTTCCAACCTCTGACCTTTTTTATGACCTCTTTCTTGCTCTCTCTCTCAAATGCATGGCCTCTAGCCTTTTTTTTCTTTGTTGTTAAATGCACACACACACAGAGTTTTAAACATATAAATACAATATGCCAGGTCCACATAATATTACTTGTTTGTCTATGATTTCAGGGATGATCATTGAAGAGGCTTGAAAAGTGTCCCACGAGAAACACAACTGAGATCTTATGAACAGACACTTTCAAGGTGTTGCTACTTAAATTGGTAGTACACTGGATTAAGATCAACTCTATGTACAATGGCTGGTTTCCGTTATGAAGCCATGAAGTACATACATAAGGAAAAAAGCCACATGGCCACTGACACAGAAGGACAGATGCTGCCAAGAGCCAAAGAACAATGAGAATCAATGGCCACAATTATTACCACTTTTACTAGCCACCAAAAACTAGGAAGAGGGATGAAAGACTTCTCGACTGCAATCCCCTAAAGAAACAGAATCCTTGACTTTGAGCTTTTTAACACACATACGTTACTTCAAGACACCTTTCCTTTGTACTGTGTCACAGAATCCAAAAAATTAAAATTTGATTGTATTGGAAGCTATTTGTACCCCCTAATATTGAGCACACAACTTTTGTAAAATAGGTTTTCAACAAATATTTGTCTCATGGCTCATAGGCTCACATATTACCATAGTGCTTGAATTTATCTGGATATACACTATTTCTTCAGTGCACTGGATGCCAGTCATATTCTTTGCATGCCCCTAGATACAGAACACACATCTCAGTTGCTTCCCTTATTCTCAATGTCAGATCAGTAGTAAATATTTCATCAGTGTTCAATAAACGATCATTGATTTTTTCCATGTAGTGTATAAAATGGTACTTGAGTTCTCTCTCTTCTCTGTTTCCAGCTAGAAAAGAAAATATATCGTGAGGTAGGATTTGTCCATACTGGAACATTTCTGAGAAAGAGTGGTAAAATGAGTGTCAGAAACAAGAGCTTATTGAAGTATTTTCTATAAGGAAAGAAATTGACTTCTATAACTGGGAAGAACCTGAAGAACTCAAAATACTCTGTAGTAAATGACTAATATGAGAATGGCATACTGGGATCTAAAGTGAGAGTGGGGATTTTGCTTGGGTTTAGAGAATACAATTTAGGGCTGGAGAGATGGCTCAGCGGTAAAGGCTAGGTTAACAACCAAAAATATAAGAGAATACAAGTTGATGAGATTGAAGTCTTGGAGTAGTAGAGAAACTACAGGGGAGCAGAACATTTGTACTTGGAGAGTTTATCAGAGCAGCAGAAAGGTAAAGACATTGAGGAGCTCAGAAAAGAATGAACACTTCAGGGGAATGGACTCACACCAGATGCAGTTTCTTCTGAAACCCTAGACTTGATGTTTACAGTCTGAACCACTTTTATTCCCCTGTCACATGCTTCTATCTTCCAAGCACAATTTTTGTTATACATGCCTGTGCTCCCCAGTACTAGGCAGACTGAACCAGGAGGATTGCATACTGGAGGCCAGCCAGGGCTATGTCATGAGATTGAGGCCAGCGTAGGTCATGTAAATGAGAGACGTTTCAAAAATTAATTAACTCACACTTTTATCTTTAATGTAGCCACAAATTTGGGAGGGACAAAGTAGTGAAAAGTTTTACCAGAAGCATTGGTGTCACGCCTCTAAGAGTCTTGGAGAACCCAAATAATCCTTTCTGATATTCTGCTGCTTAAGACATATGAGATCTTCTATTTCCCTTCTAAAAAGGTGGACAATATAGCTATGCTAGCTTGCAAGGAGTCATAGTGAGCCTTGAGTGAGATGGTGATCTGAGCTGCTAAGTTTCTGTGTTGAAGTAAGCATCCTCACCCTTTACATTCATTGCTCAGCTAAGACATCTTGCAAAGAATTCTCCACATGGCATGCTAAAAGTATCATAGTCTTCCATAATTGATTCAAAGAAAAATAAGGGAGTCACATGACTATTTTGTACCCTTGCCTGGTAAAGTTCAAAGGACAGCAAGCTCACTGCAGAGAAGGAAGCAGACTGCATTGCTCCAACACCTCCTGGGGGTGCAGTATTTGTCTTTACTCACTGAAGATACAGCCAGGGAGAAAGGAGAGTAAGAATGGACAGCTCACAGAGAGCTCTGAAGATTGAGCTACCTGTCAGAGTAGTGCCTCTTCTTTCATCTAGGATGGCGGCTGATAGACATTGTGAGAGCAAACAAAGAGCAGGAAGCATTATTCAGGAGCTCGGGGTCATTATCAAGACTATGTCTGCAAACCAAAATGTGACTTGTAAATCAGCCTACTGACCCCATAAGCAGGCTCAGCTTATTAAGCAAGGGAGCTTTGAGCGGCTGTCTAACACTTCATTTGGATTCTATGCAAATCTACATTTGATTGGCCCAGCTATGAGCCAGTGACTTTTAGCTGAAGATCTGTCTGCCTACTGTCAATGTGCCTCCTAAAAGATATGGAATCCAGTCTCTAATCACTCACAGACTTTGAAACATGCTGCATGGAGCTCTTCTTATGCTCTGTTGGCCACTTATCCCCAATTGTATGAAATGAATTCTAGCATTTAGCCATTCTGGAATTTGAATACTTTTATGTCTTTCCTAGATTAAAAGAAGGTCAACGATCAACAATTATGTTCAGTGTTCATTCATTCATCCAACAAATATTTGTGGAATTCCAATTAAGATGATTAATATATGGGCCTCTGTCCTAGCTATCTTGCAGTTGAAAATCAGAGACACAAACAATTATAGGAAAACTGAATCTGCTCAGATGCCTGCACAAGGGAACAGATGATGGAATGGCCCATGTAGAAACAAAGATCAAGTTTTGGGAAAGCTTAATGAACGTTCCATTGAATTACAAGGCACCAGAAAACTCAAGTAGACTAAAAACCTATGTTTAAAGAGAAAGTCATGCCTTTTGCCAAACTTAAATTATGGCCTGCTCCACTGACACCTTCGTATATCTTTAAGATAGCTGCTGGTGGCCTTCCTAGCATTTCTCCTCTCCAGAAGATCAGCTATCTTCTGCTGGTATTCTAAGGAGGGATCAGAAAACGGATTTCTATTTCATCCTTTGAAGCTAAGGTTGCCTTTGTTTCCCGGGATAACAATGTGTTTAATGTAGTCTGTTGACCAGTGGACCACAGTAGCAAGGTTTCCTTTTTTCCAAATTCCTCACTGTAGATCATATATGTAGTGAGCCAAGTTTCACAATACAATGGTGCCTTTCCCTCTAACATGAATGAGGACTGTGGATGTTTTGTGGACACTGGGTAAATTATTTGAAAGGTCTGACACAGCATGGGCTCCTAGAGGACTTCCCTGTTCCTTTACCTAGCACATGTCCGTGAATTGTCGAGCATCTTTCCTTTCTGTAACAATCAGAGCACCAACTATAGGAAACCTTGAGACATGGTGCCACAGCCCACCCATACTAAGTCAGAACTTAGGGCAAGCAGGACTCTGATTTTTTTTAAAGCTGTGTAGATGATTTTGATAACTGAAGATGAGATCATTTGTTCTCAAGAAATGCCGGCATGGGTTTATATGAAATATGTACATCTCTCTCTATCTCTCACAGACACATAAAACATTCATAGATATTAACAATTTTATATGTGAATATATAAGACACTTTAACAAATATATGGTCCTATAATTATATAAATGTTACCTTTACTATGTTCCTTATGTGAATATATAAAACATTTAATTTTTAATCTGTATCAAGATAGAATATTTCAAAATTATGGATTATATAGGAGAAACAGTATTACTGAATAATGAAATCAATCTCGTAATACACATCAGTATATCTATGTCCATAGATATCATGAACACATGCATGAATAGTACATAAATACACATGTGTGCATGTGGATGTACACAGAATTGTGCAAGTATTTAAGGTGTTTTCTCATGCTATTGCTATTCTCAAATGTGTTTTATTGCTAGAACAAAATCTTCGTTCAGGTTTAGTTTCTGAACCACAAAGGAAATTGTATTCTTTTATATTCACACTGCATTTTAAAATGTATATACAAAAGACAGAATAGCCTTCCCTAGATGTAATTTCAAAGAGCTTTTGTTTTTATTTTTTCATTTTTTGGATGGTAAACCAAATAATGGCTTTAAACATGAAAATGGATTTTGAAAGAATACAAAACTCAAACACATCTTGCCCTCTCATTTATCTCATGAAGACGGTCCAAGAGAAAGTATCACACCTGTTATGGAAAAGTAGTATGCACACTCTTGAGACCTTTGGATTATGAATATTTGGCATACAATATAGTGAAAATTACAGATGCGTCCCAAAAATGTGTGAGATTTCACAAGCCATTCATGGGTCAAGATTGTAGACCCCAAGTTGCAGTCCTTACACAAAGATACAGATCATTGAGGAAGGAATGTTGATATTTGTCCCTGTTTGATCCCACAAAAACTGACACAATGCTTTATATGGGAAAGTTGTTCAAAACAGTCTGTCAACTGGCTCTGTTTCTGGGTTTTCACTAGCCAACACAACAAGACTGAGGCCAAAGCTGAGTAAGTTCTGTAATAAACATTAAGTAATAGGAAGAAGAGGTTCATTGCACCTATAAAATGGCTAGACACTGGACTGAGGCATCAGGAAGAATGTGGGCTTCTAGGCCAGACAGCCCTGCATTTTTATACCACCTCAGGTGTTCAACAGGTAAGTGGCCTCTATGGAGCATGTCAGCATCAGCATGAAATCACACAGTCCTCATAAAGAGGAATAATACAAATGTGTAGCTTTTTTTACATTGAATATTATACGCAGTGTTTTAGAAACCTTACTGTTAGACTCTCCTGGTACACTTTATAAAATGATGAAGTTTATATTACATTTACATAGACTGGTGTTTATATTTTTAAAAAAAGACTGAGTCTAAGTCCTGCCCCATGTCTCCTGAGGTTTTGAATTTCACTGTCTGAGGGTAGGTCCTTGACATCAGGATTTTAAAATGCCCCCCAGTTGGAATCCTGTGATGTGCTCCCCACTGAGATAACCAATGCATGCCAATATCATCTTAATGTCTGGTTATTAACAGGACTTGAACCAATATTATCTTAAGATGGTCTGTGTAAAAACCCACTGTACTGTTTAGCAGTTAGCTCTGTGATGCAGAACTTCCAGTTCTCAGAACTTCACTATCTACATCTGAAAACTTGATGTTAATTGGCATGCTGTCTAACTTCATGAGAAATAAACGATATTCCAGGTAAATTACTTACTGTGGTGGTATATACTGTGTTTGCAATAGATATGAGCCAATGTTTATTATTATCATTATTATTACTCTGATTTCCTGCTGACCTCAGAACCATACGTGAAGGACACCCATGCTATTAGGTATGGACATAAATGATAATGCCCTCAGGACAATTTTTAAAATAGTCATGATCTGTTCTATTTTTAGATTTCTCCATGTGCGATGTCACATAAGTTCTATCTAGATCAGTATTTGCTTTGAGGAAGCATTACTCAAATAACATCGCGACAATTTAAAATAACAAATTCAATCAAGGGACTTTTTAAGACAATAATTTCTGATCCCTAGCCTACAGTATCTAGTATAATTAGACTATAAAAACAGACTGACTCCATAAATACACATACTAACAAATTCCAGTAATTCTCATATATTTAGGTCAGTGATCTTTGCTGACTTGTATATAATAAATATTCCAAATTTTAGCTTTTGTTTTAATCAATATATACTTTTAAAAGGCCTTTTCTTAATAGTCTATTAAACTTGTTCTTCCTTCTAGATATTTTGAAATGCAAGCAATCTTGTTGAATCCATTACATACATAATAATATTTATTGAGGGGTATCTTTTGTCTCTCTCAATGCTTTACCCTGCAGTTTTACTATAGGCTTTTCCATGCTGCTGCTTTTGTTCTTGGCTGTAATTGGAATGTAAAATATTCTGCTCTGATTTCTTGCCTTTCTTCTCTTTTCTTGGACAGAGCCTTGTGCATCTGTGTTTCTAGCTCTCTATGTAATTCTCTTACAGACTATGGTAATTCACTCTGCTGTGATTACAGTGTCTATCTGGATACACAACATCCAGCAAGCAAAGCTGCTATCCTCACACTACTTAGAATAACAATTATCAGTCAGGGTTCTCATTACTTACACCTTGGGAAGATTACCTGCTGAGTTCTAAAGAAATCCCCACCCTCCTCTAGGAGGGAATATAGGACACAGGTTTTTATACCTTTTTCTCTAGGGGAATAAAAAGCCAGAATCTACCTTTTCCTGAAAGCAGAATACCAGAATATTGAGTTAGACAGATATACTATGACATGTTCCACTAAGAACCATGACATGAAATCATTTGGTGGAAACCAAGGCAACTTCATGGCCAGTTATTAGACAAGACTGACATAGTTGTAGGGAAGATTTCAACCTGTGTGACTTTCAGCAATCATTTCCTTTAACCATACCATACCATCCTCCTATTTTGTGTTATTGGTGTGTGGGAGTATATGCACGAGTGTGCTCATGTACATACACATGTGTGCACTTATGTGTCTGCATGGTGTTGTTTGGTTTTGTTTTGTTTTGATATTTTTGTACTTGAGAGAGAAGAGAAAACATGAAGCTGGGTGGGTAGGGAGATAAGGTGGATCTGGGAGAAGTTGGGAAAGAATGATCAAAATACACTGTATAAAAAATTTTAAATAAAAATTATCAGAGCCTACCTACATCTGATAGATAATTTAATTTTCATTCAGTGCCTACCAAGTTCCAATATTACACACATTTTGGTTATATGGTTTTTATGACATTTGTTAAAGACACTGAGTGCACATTTCTAATTTTTTTATAAAGCAATGCTTACATGATGTGCTGAAGTTTCCAGGGTATTTTTTAAATTCCCAGTTAGTTTTAGCATTAATGTCATGAGAAAAAGAGTTGGAAACATTAACTCTATTTTAAAGCTAGGGAAATGGAATCCCTGAAGGTCTAAATAGCCTGCCCTAAGCCCCCATCACACTGAAAGGTACAGCCATGGCCAGAACTCAAACAATGTGGACTCACCTATTTCCTCAAAGTGAATACTATTGGATTTTCATACCTTATCTGATAGAAAATCTCCAGTGTCTAGATAGTTGTACAATTAACCATGGAATAAAATATTACAATTTCTATAGTCACATTTTTGAAATGTGGACCACTCTGATCTGTTTCACTTATTCCAGTAAACACAGTGATTAAAAATAAATTTCTGTGCACATATTGACTTAATAAATGTTATATGATGTTCTCAGGAATTGTCATTGTCCCCAAAATAAATATTACCGTGCTTTAAAGTCCCATTTACAGCTTTATAGTGTTTGAAATAAAGGAGCTTTTTAGTTGCTATGACAGGAGTACATTCACTAATGCTGTTCACCTACATTGCTGATATAGTCTTGCCATATTTCTCACCTCTATTTACACACTTTGGAAATATGGTTAGGTTAAAACTGTGGTAGCAGACACAAACGAGAAGAGGAAGGTATGGGTCGAATGCCACCTGGGGATGGAAAAGGCAAGGTGAAAGTAGGAGAAAATGTCGCATCGCTGAGGGGTGAGACTTCTTCTGCCTTGTTTTGGGGCCACCTCAATTGCTAAGACCATGGACCTTAAAAAAAATCACCCTAGCTATTTAATTTTTCCTCCTGCTCCTAATATGTATCTGTTCCAGCAGGTTTCTAACCAATTAAGAACTAAAAAACTGCTCCAACTATGGCCTTCACATATCTAGATGGTCTTGCAGAACTGAGAAAGCAAGTAAAACAGCTTGCTCTTCCCGGACCTGACCAACTTTCCAGCTTTTGTCCCCCTTGCACCCTCCAATTCCAACACCCACAATGTCAGCAGGAAGTAGCCAGAAGATGCTTTGCCCCTTATTCATTTATTATCAACAAAAGTCTGGGATGTTAGGTCTACCTGAGTTCCCTGTTCTCCCAGAATGCCTCAGTTTCTTTTCTACCTGTTATAGGGCATGCCATGCTCCCAAAAGTCTTTACCTATATAACCCAAACATCTTGGGGGCTCTCTCTCTTCCTCTCTCCCTCTGGCTCTTTCCTGTAGAGAGCTGCGACATGCCGCGCCCTAAAGATGGCACCGGTTTCTGCCTTCCACCAGCCTGATGGTGAGCGCTCTCGGTGGTAAACAAGTCCATATTTGGTTAAGACCGCTGATCTGGCTTGCTTCCGCATACGTGGGCCTGTAAGATAGCACCACGTGGCTTTACTTGATTGGCTGTTCATATAGTATTTAGCCTGTGGGTTGGGTCTGCCCGATTATTCGGAAGACTGTTTTCAAGGGACCTGAATAAACTGCTTAAGAAGAGCTTTTGCGAGTTGCGTCGTTCTTGCTGGTCGAGGTCGACACGACAAGTGGTGGCCCTTACGGGGAACCAGAAAAGACTCAGAACTCCTGCAGTCAGGGGCAGTGCACTGGTAAGTTCCCGGGATAAATTGGGACAATAAAGTTTCGCGGAAATTGCAAACTAAAGGTAAAGTTTCGCGGAAATTGCGAACTAAAAGTAAAGTTTTGCAGAAATTGCGAACTAAAGGTAAAGTTTCACGGAAGTTGCGAACTAAAGGTAAAGTTTCGTGGGAAACTGTGAACCGAGAGTAAATTTTTTAATCATGGGATCTTCTCAGTCACATCCAATTTTTCTGGCTCTTCAGGAGCTACTTTTAGCTAGGAAATTGAAACTTGAGAAGTCAACCCTAGAAAGATTTTTGAATGAATGCGACTCCGTGGCTCCGTGGTTTGCGGTGTCTGGGAATCTTACGGTATCCTGCTGGGACAAATTAGGCAGGGACTTGGATTTTGCTTGGGAGCAAGGTGCTCTGAAGCATGGAGTAAGACTGGTTTGGAAGATGGTGAGGAGTTGTTTAGAAGATCAGAGATGCTGTAAAGCAGTCAAGGAGGGAGAATCAGCCTTGGAACTGCTGCAAGGGGAAAGATCTGAGCAAGCAGACAGTGAAAAGGGAAGCAAAAAGAAGGTCCCTCTCTATCCCGATCTTAGAGATTTTAGAGATTTTGAGGACTCAGAGGGCACGGATTCTGAAGGAGAGCTACACGCTCTAATAGAACAGTTGGAGAGGACTGCTATTAGAAAAAGGGAAAAGAAAAGGGTAAAAGAGAAAGACACGTTGGCGGCGGTCAGTGTAAGTGAAGCCGTTGCCGTGGCGCCTTCAACTCCCTCTCCATATCCAGAAGCCATTCAGATAGATCAGCCTGTTCAGTCCCTGAAAGTAGGGAGATCTTTCTGCCCAGGGATGTGGACACAAGTAAGAACAGAATTACAGTTTGCCTATCTGGTATACTGAGATCCACAAGGGAACAGGTATGAGGAACCGCTTGATTTTAAAGTAATTAAATCCCTTGCAGAGTGGGTTCGTACCTATGGTATTACCGCTTCTTTTACATTGGCTCAAGTAGAAGCATTAAGCAGACATTGTATGACCCCGAGTGATTGGAGTGGCCTGGCCCACGCCTGCTTAAGTCCAGGGCAATACTTAGACTGGAAAGCTTTCTTGATTGAGTATGTCACTGAGCAAGCAGCCATTAATCAGAGAAATGGAAATCCAGCCTGGGATAGAGATATGCTGCTTGGGCAGGGGAGATTTGCCAACCAGCAGACAGGATATCCCAATCAGGTTTATGAACAAATAAACCAGACAGCTATCAAGGCTTGGAAATCCCTTCCTAACAGGAAGGTGAGTGGGAACTTAACTAAGATTCTACAGGGCCCCATGGAGCCCTTTTCAGACTTTGTGGCATGATTGGTGGAAGTGGCAGGGAAGATTTTTGGTGACCCGGATGCTGCTATGTCACTAATAAAACAGTTGGTCTATGAGCAATGCACCAAAGAGTGTAGAGCCGCTATCACCCCTTACAAGAACAAAGGGCTAGAAGCCTGGATGAAAGTGTGTAGAGAACTTGGAGGGCCGTTAACTAATACTGGTCTTGCTGCCGCGGTAGTACAGTTGACCAGAAAAGGGGGAGAAAGTCCGGGAGTCCGGGAGTTTGTTTTAAGTGCGGCAAGATGGGACACTTTAAAAGACAATGCCCCGAGGGAAGGAGTACAGAAAGTACAGGAAGTGCACAACGCCCCAGGCAGCTGAGGTTATGGACCATTATTATGGACTTATTCGAAGATTTCTCCAAAAAAAATCCATAAAACATTATCCCACTGCAGTTGCTGCTTGAGCCTTGAATGGTATCCAACAATGTTTGCAGTCTTTTGGAGTTGCTCCTGCCAGTATAATAGTGCCCAATTGCAGTCATCAATTTAAGATTTTGTGTGGTACTGTAAATTATTGGGCAATATTGCAATGTTGCTTTGAAGGAGTGATTGATAACCATTATCCTAAGCATCCATTGCTATCATTTTTTAAAGAGCACCCAGTAATATTCCCTAAGGTTACTTCAGCAGTACCACTTCAAAGGTCACCAAATGTGTTTACTGATGGCTCAAATACAGGCTGCGGAGCCTATTTGATAGAAAGACAAGAGCCCGTGCTATGCCAATTTCAACCGGGCTCCCCCCAAATAGTAGAGTTGAAAATAGTAATTGAAGTGTTTAAAAGATGTCAATTTGCATTCAATTTGATCTCAGATTCAGTCTATGTGGTCAACGCAGTGAAAGTATTAGAATTAGCAGGTCCTATTAAGAATAGTAGTACTGTATGTGCCTTATTACAAGAGTTACAAGTTTTAATCTGGCAAAGAAAAAGGTGTTTTTATATTCAACATATCAGAGCACATACAGGATTACCTGGACCATTAAGTGAGGGTAATGATAAAGTTGATCAATGGCCTAGGATGGAATGCATTTTTTGGAGCTCATTCCTGGACCAAGCCAGACAGTTTCACCAATTATTTCATGTAAATGCAAAAACTCTACAGCAGAAATTCCATTTGTCTAGAGCAGATGCTAGACAAGTGGTTTTGGACTGTCCTCAGTGTGTGATTCATCATCATCCTCCCAGTGTGGCAGTGAACCCTAGAGGGTTGATGCCACTCAAAATCTGGCAAATGGACGTTACCCACATTTCACAGTTTGGAACCGTAAAATATATTCATGTATCTGTGGATACCTGCTCAGGTATCATACATGCTACACCTATGAGTGGAGAAAAGGCTCGCAATGTCATAGGGCATTGCTTAGAAGCCTGGGCTGCATGGGGGAAACCACAGCAGCTAAAAACGGACAATGGACCAGCCTATACGGCTCAGTCCTTTGTCTCCTTCTGCAACCAGATGGAGGTACAGCTTAATCACGGATTACCATATAATCCTCAAGGACAAGGAATTGTGGAGCGTGCTCATCGCACCTTGAAAGAATGCTTGCAAAAACAAAAAGGGGGAATAGGCCAAGGCCGTACCCCCAAGGAGAGAATATCTTTAGCCTTATTTACTTTAAATTTTTTCAATTTGGATGCTCAAGGCCGCTCAGCAGCGGACAGACATCAGGATTCCCATGGTCCACCTAAAGGCATGGTGAAGTGGAAGGATATTTTGACAGGCTCTTGGCGAGGGCCTGACCCCATGCTAACATGGGCGAGAGGATCTGTTTGTGTTTTTCCTCAGGATCAACAAGATCCAGTGTGGGTGCCTGAACGCCTTGTGAGGAAGATTCGTCATGAAGACCTTCCTAGGGATCCTGGTGATAGTAGCAGTGATGATGTCAGGAATGACCTAGCCGAGATGGGGGATCCTGTCGATATTCCCAAAGCCGATGCCGGTCAGACATGATGCAACTGTGTTTCCATGCTTATTTAGCAGTAATAGAAGCTTAGGCTTACCCTACCTTCCCTTTGATGATCAGAAAAGCCCTATAGAGGGTAATAGAAATGTCAGCTTAAAGGGTAGTGTGTGCTTTTTAATGAGCTTCAATAGGTCAGATGATACAAAATGCATTCAATTGTCTCAGCAGTCAGCAGATTTTTTACCACAACTGAGGTTTAGGGGTAGGGATGGTGGTTTGTTTTCGAGCAATGGTTCTCGTCTTGTGGGGTGGTGGCCCACACAAGTCTCTGACCGGGACCCCCCAGACAGCCACACTGGGCACCTTTATGTAGAGGATCCGCAGGAGAGGAAGGACCTTTTCCCTGGACTGGATGTCAGGGGCGCAGAGCAGTTTGGGTTCAACAAGATTATTTTTCCTTTAGCCCCATGATTAGTAATATAGTGAATAAGTCTTGTACAGGAATGCTTGATATATCTTCTAGGGATCCTCAGCAGACTGCCACCAATCCTTTTGATTTATGGCTTTGTGTGGAGCAAATGGTAGCTGTATGGATTTGGGACCTATACTTATGTTTGGGGGAGGAATTTATCAAAGAGGTAGTTTTTCCCTAGGGTCCGCTACCAATATGGATTTTTCTAGTGGTAGTGGCTCTGGTACTTGGAATTCTTCATTTCATTCTTACCGCAATAAGACCTTTTCAGCCTCGCCAGTGTGTCTCTGGCCTCCTTTTCTGTGGATTGTAAGTAATGGGAGTGCATCCTTGGGTGAAGAAAAGTTAGTATGCACTCCGGACACATGCTTTTATGCCCTGTGCTGGAATGCCACAGCCTTTTCTGTGGCTGTGGTGACTAGAATGCCTCGATATGTACCAGTTCCTGCAGAGGCCCCTAATACCATGATGCTATTCAGGCTTAAAAGAGATTTTGGCATCACTGCAGCTATTGTTACTGCCATCACTGTTGCTGCTGTGGGGGCTACTGCCTCAGCTATTGCCTTGTCTAGTTCTATACAGACTGCCAATGCCCTGAATGACATCTCAGCCAATGTAGCACAGGCATTGGATACTCAGACCTCTATGAATGCTCATCTCAAAGGAGGCCTTATGATAGTTAATTAATGCATAGATTTAATACAAGAACAGATTGATTCTCTTTGGCAACTAGCACAGTTGGGGTGTGAGTGGAAAATGCAGGGTTTGTGTGTTACTTCGGTGCGGTATCAAAATTTAACAAAGGCTGCTAATCTGTCTAAGCAATTGTCAGAGCTCCTCTTACAGGATTGGTCGGCTGATTTTGAAAATAAGATGAGAGAGCTGAGAGCAACAATCGTCCACATCAACTCTACTCGGGTGGATCTGAGTCTGGCTAATGGTTTGACTTCCTGGATACAGGCGGCTATGGATCATCTTAAGAGTGGGCAGGCGTAGGCTCTTTGGCAATACTGATGATACTAGCCTCTCTGGTTTGCCTATGGTGCATCTACAATATGAGAGCCACACAGAAGCGTAATGTAGCCATGATTATACAGGCCCTTGTCGCCATTGAGGCGGGCCAGTCCCCTCAGGCATGGCTTGCTGCCATGAAGCCTTAAATCTTCACTGAACTTAGTCCCTGCCCACTGAGGTATTCGTTCCACGGATATTAGGGTCTGGCAAGTCAATGACGGAGTAGACGGGTAAGTCTCGGCCACCTAAGACAGGGCAGCCCCGAGTGGGGAGGCTGACCCAGAGACAGGTAAGAGTTTGAGCACCGCCCTCCTACAGGCTCAGGCCCGCCGTGAGATCCCCAGATATGGGGATTACGAAGCCTTTCCAGGGACTTCTACCAACATTTTTCAAAAAACAAAAAAGGAGGAACTGTAGAGAGCTGCGACGTGCCACGCCCTAAAGATGGCTCCGGTTTCCACCTTCCACCAGCCCGATGGTGACCGCTCTCGATGATAAACAAGTCCATATTTGGTTAAAACTGCTGATCTGGCTTGCTTCCGCATACGTGGGCCTATAAGATAGCACCACGTGGCTTTACTTGATTGGCTGTTCATGTAGTATTTAGCCTGTGGGTTGGGTCTGCCCGATTATTCGGAAGACTGTTTTCAAGGGACCTGAATAAACTGCTTGAGAAGAGCTTTTGCGAGTTGCATCCTTCTTGCTGGTCAAGGTTGACGCGACACTTTCCCTCACTCTTCTCTTCTTGTCCATTTCTGCCTCCATCCCCCACTCTGTGTCTCTCTCTCTCTCTCTCTCTCTCTTTCTCTCTCTGCATGCACACGTTGTTTCTCCTTCCCTCAGCTATCCAATAAACCTGCCTTTATATAACCTAAAAAAAAAGAATACTTAAAATCAGTTGCAAATACATATAGACTGGACATAGGGAATGTATGCTAAGCCTTATAATTTTTACAATTGTGAGCTAATTATTTTTGTTGTTTTGTATTGTATTTATTGTTATAAGAGAAAGAGCCATTTTTTGGACTGAAAGGGTGAGCTATTGGGAGGAAAAATATATACCTTAAACTTAAAAAAAAAAGGAAGTGGATGGTGTTGTGTGAGGGGAAAGAGGGTGGGAGGGTGGTACTAGAAGGGGAGTATGGAGGGGATTTTGATTGAGATGTAACTTGAAGAAATAAATAAATGTTAGAGCCGGGCGGTGGTGGCGCATGCCTTTAATCCCAGCACTTGGGAGGCAGAGGCAGGTGGATCTTTGTGAGTTTGAGGCCATCCTGATCTACAAAGTGAGTCCAGGACAGCCAGGGCTACACAGAGAAACCCTGTCTCGAAAAACCAAAAAATAAAAAATAAAAATAAAAAAATATAAATAAATAAATAAATAAATAAATAAATAAATGTTAAAAAAAGAATACTTTTCTAGTTTAGAAATAAAAATTAAATACTACCACAAAAACCTTTTCTTTTTTTTACCTAATTCTACCTACATGGAATTATTTAAGGTTATCTTTCACTGGCTCCTTTCACAGTGTTTGGCTAGCCTAAAAGAGAACTTTCCTTAACCTAGCAGCCTCCATAGATTTTTTTCAATGACAAAACTAGTACACAGACCCTCTCAGAGTCAAGTCTTCGATAAAGCCAGAGCTTCTATAATGTAATATTACATGTAACTGATATAACAAATAAGCAATTATGACTCCTTGCTGTGTCTGAAGCCTGGGATTCTCAAATCATGCCCACATGTAGTTACTGCTATTCCTCCATTTGAGAGCCAATGGAGAGAAACCTTAGAAGACTTGAGAGGAGAGAGATAACCTAGCAAGACTCAAACCTGTCTTAGTCACTTGTTCATAGGCTGTAGAGTTGGCTCCCATTGACTCGATCCATGATTCATAAACAGGAATGTAAGGAATGTAAGTAAATCAAATTTCTATCAGTGGCTCTGAGGATCACTACACCTGGAAAGAAAGACTCTCACAGAAGAGGGAACCATTCCTGACTCTAGAGTATCTGAGGACCATGCAAATATCACCAGAGAGGTCTCATGATGAATGTAACGACATAGCAGCTCTAGATGGAGAAGGGACTTTGATCCAGTTTTGAGCAGGAGGCCACAAATCTATCAGGCTGTGTCACTATATAACGCAAAATGCCTCCGTGAAACGCATGAAATCATCTGATTAAAGGAACCGTCTTGGGTTCCTAAGGAAATCACTTCGGAGAAGCACCAAAACTCAGGTGCAATTTCACACAGGCAGAAGTTAGTGGGGATGAGTAGAAGGTACACCTGTAAATCATCTACAGATAAAACCCCTAGGACAGAATATACTCTCAAACAGAGAGATACAATACACAAAACAGAAGCTGATGATTTGTATACTACTAAAATTTTCTTCTAGATATCTAGATATCCAAAGTTTTAAACTGTCTGAGTGGGGAAGGAGAGTGAGCAACAGAGAGACCTTATCTCAAAGAAGGTGGAAGGCAAGGATGGACACCCAAGGTTGTCCTTTGACCTCCTTGAACATACACATAAGAACATATATTACACACATGCACACACACACACACACACACACACACCATGCACATAAATACAAAAGGGCTCAAAGATCTTAAATACCATCACAATTACAAAGTAAGTTAAAAGTGTTTCATTCTAAAGTATGTAGCCCCTCATTGAGAAATGAGGCCACATTTCAGCTTAACAGACTGCTAACTTGAGAAAATCTTGCAGTCTCTGCTGGGTTAGAGGCATTGATTTTGAAGAGCCTTTACATGCTGAACTCAAGTTCAGGTGCTTTTTCTCCTGTGTGGTCTACTTTTAAAGAAGAGTAGTAAGCCTGTCATCTAGAGGCAAAGATAGAGAGTGTTCTTAATATATAGATTATTGAAGAGGGGGAGAAACTTCATTCTCAAGTCTTGACATCAAGAAGTTCCTTTTGTTCCACATTCCCATGACACCTTAGGCTTTGCTCAGCATAGCAGAAACTATGGCACATTATGGTTTTGGTTACATAGCTCCCTCTTCTTCCCTAACCATGTCCTCCCTACCCTAAACCACATTCTAGGCAGAAAGACCCTTGGAAGCTGATCCTTAACATGTTCCTAAGTGACATTCATTTCAATGACATCTTTCAAATATGTTAAATGAAAGGCTAACCAAAGGGCTTAGTCAGTACAGTAGTTCAACCCCCAGAACTCACATAAAGGGAAGAGATGAGAATGGTCTCCCCAAAGTTCCCTGGCATCCGCAAGTACACCATACCACATGTGTTCCCTTACTCTCACACACACATAGTGTACACTCTATGTACACTAGTGTGTACATAGTACAAACTAGTGCATACTGTCTTGGATTCCTAAGGGAACGGTCTTGGGTTCCTTTCTCCTTTGGAGAAAGGAGACTTTCTAATTTCTAAGTATGTACTAGCATTATACTAGTACATACTAGTAATAATAGATTATTTATTTTTTAAATGTCTTATTCGTTACAAGAATCAAAACCAACAGAAATGTCAGGGCATGTGGGACTTTTGTCAGTTCCTGCTTTAGAAAACATAACTAAGAATCATTTGCCAAAAGTTATACTTCAGGTAAAATCAGCCTATATTATGTAGTTAAGATAACTGTCAACATAATGAGGTAAAAACACTGACTCGATTTGAACCACAGTGATGATAAATCTACAAAATGCCAACTAGTGCGGTAACATTAGAAAGGGGAGGGGGGAATTCACCTATTTAAGAATCATAACATTAATAAAAAGTCTGGGGAAGCAGCAAATACTAAGAGGAAATGAATCTACGAGAAGTTAAATTTATCTGGATAGCTTACACAAGATAATCAAGTGAAGCATGCATTACAGCCAACTCCATTATGAGATGATGAAGCCAGGGTTAGTACAGGGAGCAGTGCAGAGGACACTGAGTGAACATCCTGCTCTGTGATTTATTATTCTAATGATTCCTGCAGAAACTTCAAATTCATACCGTAGCCAGGACTGAGGAGCTGTAAGTCTTGTGGCTTTGCACTACTGAACAATATCGACTATTTTCCATTTTGGGCAACAGATCAGGTGAAAACAAAAAACCAATGTTGCTTCATAGAATGTACAAGCTATGAAATAAAAAGGAAGTATCAATTTTTGTTTCTTGCATGAAAAGAAGTGAATGAAAGGCTATTTGGAGACAAATGTTAAGTTTGCCTCCATGAGACACATGATGGAATCATATAATTAGCTCCTTTGTCCTTAGAGAGAGGTGGGTGACTATGTTTGGAAAATTTGCATATCCATTTCATCACCAAGAAAACAGGTAATGTGCACAGCAAATTCAAGGCACAGGAAGACTGTACACCAAGCTAACATACGCTAACTGTGGCTGTATTTATATTTTGCAGTGTCTCATGAAAGTTCACATGAGTGAACTTCACAAGAGTGCCATAGCCACTCTTTCTAGTTTGCTGGGGTTCAAACTTAAAGTGAAGGATAGAAAACAGGGATTTACTTATAAAAATTAAGAGAACAAATTACTTATGATTAAAAAACATAGAAAGCAGGGAAGCAGTTCAACATAAAAAATTTCTCAGAACTATCCAAAATCAGCTACCTCTCTGCTGTGTCTTTCTCTAAAAGTATAGGTTTTAGATTTTGGACCCATCACTTCAGTTCCAAATCCAATTTTACTATCTTTTACCTATCTGAGATAAGGAAGTTGATCATAGAGTTGAAACTCTACTTTTTTTTTAAACAAAGTAAAGCTTTTATACATGATTCTTTTAATTAGGTGAAAAATACATAACTTTAAAATATTTAACAATATAAAATCTTGTGCAAGAAAACATGATTCAATTTCCTCCTCTAAGCTTGTCTTCTAGATTCCTACTCCCTTTTACATTTTTACAGAGACAGTGATAGCTACCAACTTCTTACACGTCTTTTTGAAGACATTCTTGATCTATTACTTTAATAAAAATTGACAAGGATTGATAATGTAGGGATATTACTTTACTTGTATTCACTCATTTAATTCTTATAATAACTGAAAGATAAGGAATCTATGACTCCATTTTGCAGAGGAGAAAACTGGAGCACAAAGAACCCACTTTGTTGAAAATATGATGGAACCAAAATTATAACCCAGTAATGATGTCTAGATAATGCTTTCTACAATATAAAGGGCTAGTAATAAGTACTCAGGTGAAAATAAAAGTCTTTTTAGAGAACAAAATATGAAACCATGAGTGTATTATACAAGGAAATAATATGTGAGTTCTGAATCATTATGGACAAACATTAGACCAGCCACCACCTAACTTCCTGATGTTTCAAATCATTTTCCTAATACTTCATGTTCCATGCTACAGGGAAACATTTTGACATGATACAACACCATCTGTTTTTGCAGATTCATTCCTTTCTTTTTCATAAAAGCTATGTTGGACAATTTCTGGAAGATTCCAAGTTCCAACATCAGAGTAAGTATATCTAGAAAGTCTGATGGATCATGTCTACTTTCAGTTCTCCTGCTTTCCCTTCCATCTGCATCACATGCAGAACACACAGTCCAGACATGACATTTTCAGTGTAGTAGTAGGAATAGAAATTAAATATAGAAAAAAATGGAAGCTCATCATAAAAAAAAGCTTAGCCACGCGGTAGAGGCACACTCCTTTAAGCACTCATGAGCCAGAGGCAGGTGATGTCTGAGTTCAAGCCCAGCATGGTCTACAGAACAAGTTCCAGCTCAGTCAAGGCTGCACGGAAAGGCTCTGTCTCGAAAAACCAAATAATACAACAATAATATAATAATAATAAATAAAAACTTTATTAGTTGTAGTTGGGAAGTGTGTATTCTAGAGTAGAAAAATTCAATTGGAGAAACTGGCCCAAACCCAACTAAATACTAATAGTTTGCCTCACTGTGCCATGTAAATATTCCACTTCCACAAGTACAGCGTCTCATCCATTTCACAATAGGAAATAGCAATGTTTAAAGCCGACATTCATGGAACTTAGGAATAGAGTCCACGAAGTTATAGTCACAACTCTGGAATGATGTCAGGGGTATTTCAGCTCCACATGAGAAGACATTTCCATGCAAGTTCCGCTGTTGCTGAAAGTAAGCAGATCAAGTGCCTGCCATCTCAGGGTAAAAGCAGCTGTCATAGGAACATGGGGAGGACTGCAGGGATTCAGCGTTGACAGCAGCCTTAAGCATCAACCCTTACCTGCCGCAAACACATTATTGAACACACTTTGTACAGTGCTTGCTCCCCAGTCATCTTAGCAGGAGCCGTTCATTCTATCACTTTCCTTCATTCAGCAGAAAATACTGCCACATAAAGTGTGCACATTATGCCCAGGGATTCACGAATGACTCTAGGAGCCTCAGAACACTCATCTCAGATATTGCAGGTTTTGTCAAAGAAGAAGAAGAGGAAGAGAAGAAGGAAGAAAGGAAAGAAAATCTTTTAGATTTTAGGGGGGGGGATTAAAAGGAAGTAGAGATGTGTTTAAAAGAAAATATACTGTTGGATGGTTAGAAATTGAAAATAGGAAAAGTTGGGATGAAAACATCTGTAGTCCATATGCAGAAACTAAAGCAAGAAAATGAAAACATCTTTTGAAATACTTGTTTGGTTCCTGCAATCAACTCAAAAGAGGTAACACATAGCAGCTTTGAAAACTAAAAAGTGATTAAGGTTGGCCTTTCAGGGTTATTTTCTTGTATTCATTCATTCCCTCATTCAGCTTGTATTTCAGGATGTTAATGGGCTCATTATGAGTTAGGCTCTATAATCAAGAGATACAAATTTCAATCCTAATCATTATCTATTCATTCAACAAAATGAGTGAGTAATTGTTCAAGGCTTACCATGTACATTAGCTTCTAGTAGGTGCTATGGATAAACAAGAATCAGAAATGTTCTCTGTTTTGCTAAATCTTACAGTTTAAGTGGAAAACTGGCATACCTACTCACAGGACAACCGACAACAGTATGCATCCTGGTGGAATTGCATATAAAATACTGTAAAAACATACCACTTCCTTCTGACTCCTCAACTCGAACTATTTATTTTTACAATCCATTTTTATTTTGTTCAAGGGATGATACATTGACATCCGAATAAGAAACACAATGACAGGACATGCTCCATGACATTCGGCTCTAATCAGCCACCCAGCAGGAGGCATCTGACTGCAGTGACCCCTGACAACTGGTATTGGCTATGGCTAAGGCTCAGAATGTCTCCCATGCACCTGAGCTGACACCAGGCTGAATGTGAAGCTCAGAAAACTGCATGTATCCCTCAGGTAAGGGTCATCAATATATACCCAAGGGAACATTTTGTCAGGCCACTTGATCTTTGTGGTGAGACAAGAAATAGATCACGAGGAAGAAAATTAGATGAACACATTAACAAAGGGTGAGTCACCTCCTGGGACATTTTGTTTAGCTTGAGAATTAGAAGATGGAATTCCACGTTAGAAGAAGTCGTCATCACAAAATCATCATGTCATAATAACTACTTTAGGGTGTGGTTTTTTTTGGCACTGTGGGAGAATGCTTAGTTAAAAAAAAAACTGAAAGGAGAAATTTGGGTTCGTGATTGCAGAGGGTTAATCAAGCTATGGTTGTTGACCTCAACTCTGTCTATGGAGAACGGAATGAGAGTGAGAACGTGTTGGGGAGGGTTTCACAGAGAGAAGGGGAATCTGGCTTTCACCCGGCTTTCTCCTTTTCCCTCTTTATTTCATCCAAAGACTGTGGTGCAGAGCTTCCAACATTTAAGGTATGGTTTCCTTCCTCAGTTAATCTCCCCTAGAACCTCTCACAGACATGCAGATAGTGTGAATCATCAATCTCCTAGGTGATTCTCAATCTAGCCAAATTGCAATGAAGTCTAACCATCATGCAGGACAAGCACATTTCTTTTGATTGTCAAGGAGCTTTCCATAGAGGTGTTCATGGCAACTCCTTTTTTGTTGCCCTTAATTTTTAAGAGGCAGAGCTTTGCCATGTAGCTTAAGATATCCTGAAACTAACTATGCCATCCAGTCTTCTCTTAAATATGCAACACTCCTCCTGTTTTCTGAGTCCTTAATGCTAGGACTATAGGCGTCCAACATATACCCAGCCTTCTACCACAAACTCCACCAAAGAAAACCTCCCACTGAGAGTATATCTTGCCAAATGATTTCTTTCAAATATATAACTGATATGTCATACTAAATGTATTCTTTTCAATTTGTTAAGTCATCTTATATTCACACAATCCACTCTTTCCTTTGCTCATTACTTTACCAGTTACTGAATAAATGTCAATACAAATCATAAAGAAACACTTGTAGTACTGAATACAAGTAGTCCAAAGAATGAGATTTTCAGAACAATGGTACCAGACATGTACCACATTGTTTTTCTCATATGTGTTCTTTCTTTAAACAAGCCATGTTTCTAGAAGCATCTTTAAGTTTCTACACTATCTGTGGAATTCTTATGATTTTTTTAGGCACAGAGTAACTGCTTAATAAACACTGATCAGTCAGTCAATAGAATGTTCGAGTATCTTCCACTTAGCTGTTTTATATCCTAAAGCAATTTGATAGCTCTGCATTGGAGATTTAAAGTATCGAAGTAAAAGGTAGAATCTGAGAAGTTCTAATCTATAAAAGCAATATGCTAGATTAATAGACTCACATGGCATCAACATCTTTGCTGGTTGGCTATAAACCTAGACTGGCAATGGTGCACTGAGAATGAAAACACTTCAGAATCATGCATATTTCATTGTCAAACACATAGCAAGTATGCAACATACCAAGCCTTTGAGAGCTCCCAGCCTGAGACAGAGAAGTGGGAGAAGAGAGATAGAGAGGGATTTTACAAATATGTGGTCACATTAAATAATTCTTATAATTCTGAACTCACTATTCTTACTATTGCAGCCACATCAATGACAACATCCACCCTAGGAACATTTCTCACCTGTCAAAGGGAACAGTGGAAGTCACGTTATAAGCTGTGAAGTAGCTCTACATTTTTCCCCCAGCTTTGCTTCTTAGAGAAGAAGATATGCATCCATCTTTGCAGCTGCTAAATTGTAGTTATGGAATTTAAAGACTAGGATTTACCTTTCCATATGAATGACTTTAGCTGTGTTATGCTCACCTGATAGACATGGTAATAGGGAATTGAGGAAGTAACAATATGTGTTACAGAGACATTGTTTAAGGGGTCAAACTATAACAAATGAATTAAGAAAGAGAGCAAGTTTAAGTAAATGAATAAGATTCATTCTTTCAACCATGTTCATACATTTTGAAACAAAAAGGTTTGGTGGGGAATTAGAAACCAACTGCTTTAAGAATGCACTTTGCCCATAAAATCAAATTCCAACCCTTAGCCTTTTAGGTTTTATATATTGATGAGAAATAATGTCACATAAACCATTTGTTAAACTGAGTTTTATGCCTTAGTAGACTGGCAAGCAGACTACTAAGAGATTTGAAGTTACTGGCTAAAAATGTAAACTAATCTAATCTTAACACATAGCCATTCATATGAAGAACAACAATGTCACCCTTAAAGGAAAGATGAGCTGTGAGTCATGAATTTAGGCTCACTGGTGTGGAACATAGGCAAGTCTCACTAACCAAACAGCCACACATTGGCCTAGAAGGCACTGATTTCAAGAAATAAATAAAGGACTGTCATGAGGTGACATGGGGGGTATTCTGAACATACAGAATGCATTTCTTATCTTCTTTTCGATTTCTTTATGAATAGATTTGAAAGTGTGGATTATTTAAAATTCTTTATCTCTTATTCTAATAAAAATAATGCTGGTTAGTAAAATTATTTGAAATTATACAATCAGAGGCTGTAAGGTTGATTGGTCATTTGTAGGTAACAACTTAATGCTTTGGACTTCCATAATGATTAAATAAACACACATTTTTCTTTAGTCTAAGGTGATCTCATGGATATCAGGCAAGATTAATTCTAGGATAAAGCCAGGATTTGATATATCATTTGCCTTCAGAAGATACTTAAGGGCTAGAGGAGGTGGCTCAGTAGGTAAAGTGCTTGCTTCAGAAGCCTGGTCTTAATTTTGGATCTGCAGAGCCCATATAGAAGCTGGATGCTGTAGCACAGTCTGCAAGCTTGCAGGCCAGTTTCCTTGCCATAAAACATCTGAGGACACAAATAATTCATCTAAAAAACAAATGGAACATAATAGTCACATAAGATTGTCTTCTGCCCTCTACCCACTTGCCATAGTACATGCCCCTGTATCACTCACCCATATGAACACACACACACATTATGAATACAAACCCACACATAAAGAAATATAATATGTTGATAAGCGTTTCTTTTCTAGGGTAGTTGCTACTAATAACTATAACAAGATGAGCCATATGTCTTTAAAAATATCTGAATAAAAGGCAAAAGATTTCTACGATCTGAAGAGAAAGATGTTTTTAAGGTCGTAATGCAAGTTAGGATAGAAGCTGAGTTAGGTATAGAACTTTAAACTCACTGAAATAGATAGATAATAGAATATTAATATCAGCCAATTACATATGGACATTGGGAATGTAGGTTATACCTTATAATTTTCATAATTATGGCCTAATTATTCTTATTGTTTTGTGTTGTATTTATTGTTATAAGAAAAAGAGTCTTTTATTGGACTAAAAGGGGAAGCTGTTAGGGAAAAAAGATACACCTTAAATTAAAAAAAGAAAAAACAGATAGAAGGGTGATCGGGAATAGAATAGGAGGGTGGGACTGAGAGTGGGAGTACGGAGGGGCATATGATTGGACTGTAACTTGAAGAAATAAATAAATGTTAAAAAATATGTTGAGTATATGTATGGTATCAAGAAACTATTTCTAGTAGAAAAGATATATATATATATATATATATATAGAGAGAGAGAGAGAGAGAGAGAGAAGAAAGAAAGAAAGCCACCTTACTTTCATGGTGTGCTATTCTTTCAGGTTCACATGATACTTGTTTAATCACCTTGTAAGGGAAGTTGAGCCATAGACTGGTAGGCTGTGAAGTTTTTCTGGAGTACATGTGTAGAATGACGGATAAAATGATAAATGCACCGTGAGGGAAATTCTCCTGTTGTCAGAGAACTGAAACATGACATCATTACTTCCATAGACTCCAAGGGGCTCCTGGCCCCAGCAGGCTTAAAGAGATGAATGAGTTAGAATTAATTTGAGAAAACTATAGATAGTAAGCTCATGGGACCAATCCATTTATGTATTTATTACTTTTATATTGCCATAACCGCTACCACCAAAAATAAATCTTAGGGAACAAACGGTGCTTTTTGGGTGTATCTTGGCGAGAGCAATATAAAAATAATTTAGCACCAACCATGTAATTATGTGCATTTATTCCAACCTTCCATTACTAGAGATAACAAGATGAATGGTAAAATATGAACTTTAACAATCCTGTAATTACAGCCACTGAACCGTACATTATTGAAAGAACTGTGCAAAATCCAGATGCAAAAAAATCAGCTTGGTATGTAAATAGAAACCAAACAGTAATACAATCAAGTGATGAAGAACTAATATGGAAAGTGAGGCACTTTTCAGAATCTTTTATTGCCATGTTTTCATTTCCTTAACAAATGCTCAGCGCAGTCTCATTATTTTGTCATATTTCTTATGAGTACATATTGTTTAACACTCATAAGCAGCCCAGTCGAATATTCCAGGATTGCTCTTCCTTCAGTTTCCTTTTTTATCCTAGAGCAAAATTAGGATTGATAGAGTGGTTTTTGCGAGCATGTTATGTAATGAGGGGCAATAATATGCACTTCATTGGTATTTTTTGAGCTGAGAAAATTTGTGTCTTTACTTAGGAGGTACAAGTCCTAGAAATAAGAGCTACATTTGGGAAAGTCTGGGCCACTTTATGTATCAGCATGAGCAAGCCACATGAGAAGTGAGTACCAAACATTCCATTCATCAGCAGATGGCTCAGGATTGATTCAGGGCAGTCACTCATGCTTGGGTGCACTGTGAGCATCACAGAGTCAAGGCCGGAAGGCAGTTTATTCATTAAGAAATTAAACACCAAGAAACCAAATAATCCAATCAAAAAGTTGGGTAAGAAGGTAAACTGAGAACTCATAAACGAGGAATCTCTAATGACCAGAAACACCTGAAGAAATGCTCATCATCCTTAGTCATCAGGGAAGCAAAACACAAAATGACTCTAAGAATCCATCTCACACCCATCAGAATGGCTGAGATAAAAACCCAAGTGATAGCACATGCTAGAGAGGATGTGGAGAAATGGGAATACTCATCCATTTCTGATGGGAGTGTAAACTTGTACAACCACTTTGGAAATCAGTCTGATGATATCTCAGAAAATTTGGAATAGTTCTACATCAAGACCCAGCCATACCACTCCTGGGCATATATCCAAAAGATTCTTCACCAAACTATAAGGACATTGGCTCAACTATGTTCATAGGAGCTTTATTTGTAATAGCTAGAAACTGGAAACAACCCAGATGCCCTTCAACCAAAAAAAATAGATTAAAAAAATAAACAAAAAACAAACAAACCTCTAGTATGTTTATACAATGGAATACTACTCAGCTATCAGAAACAAGAAAATCACACAATTAGCAATCAAATGGATAGAACTAGAAAAATTCATCCTGAGTGAGCTTATTCAGACTAGAAAGACAGACATGGCATATACTCACTTATAACTGTATGTTAGCCATATAGTACAGGATAACTATCCTACAGCCCACAGACCCAAAGTAACAGGTACCTAGCATAACTATCCTATGAGAAATTCCACCCAGCAATGGAACAAAACAGATACTGAGAGACACAGCCAAACATTAAGTGGAATTCTGGGACCCCTATATAAGAGAGGCATCAAGATCAACATATTAAGATCAGAACAAATCAATCTAGGCCCCCAGAAGCTTACAGAGAATGAAACACTAACCAAAAAAAGAAGAAAGCTTAGACTAAACCTAGACACCCCTATACAAACATAGGTGATAGGCAACATGGTCTTCATACAGATCTGTTAGCAAGCAAGGGTGGGGGCGGTCTCAGCCATGGGCTTTGTTACCTGTTAGTAGGACACTTTACCTTAGTTGAGCTGCCATGTTAGGCCCCAGAGCAAGAGGAAGTTCTTAACCCTCATGTGGATGATGAACTGAGGGGGTTGATATGTGGGGGCCCTCCACACTGAAGGGGAAAGAATGATGGGGTAGAGGATGGGAGGGTGGAATCGGGAGGGGAGGAGAGAAAAGACTGTGATCGAGATGTAACTTGAATAAATAAATATTTAAAAAAATCACAAAACAAGAAGAGAAACCTCAAGGGCTGTTTTGATATTCATCAGGGGCAATAATTTAAAACATGCCATGAAAATACTTTTCCATAGCTGTATGAGCAATGATCCTCCATTATGCTTCCTGTAAAGGAGAAGTGATAATACATGACAACGATAAACAGAATTCTCTGTTTTGTTGGGAATTAGTGCTATAAAGAGAGACAGGAGAGTAGAAGGTGAGTACAGAGGTTAGAATACTTATACGCCTAAGGAAAATTTATTTAGGCTAATAGTAGCATTCTTCACCTCTTAAAGGTTATTTTGACTAATAATGTTTTAGAAATAACCAAAAAAAAACAAAAAAGTAAAAATAACACAGGGCATGATCAATAAAATTGACAATCAAGACAGAAGCATCAGCACTTATTTTATGAAAGCCAGTACTGGGCAATGTTCAAATGAGTATTCAACTACAATCTTAAATGTGGTATTAATTTGTGATCAGTTCTCTTATGGGAGATTTCTATAAGATGTAATGAATTAAGAAAATGCATACATCTCCTCTTGTGAAATAGAAGCTGAGCTTGACAGTTATTTGATTCTATCAGAGACAATTTTTTTAAAAAGATGATGAAGTGAATTGTGGAGAAGTATAAGTGAGTGTTGGGAAAATTCTGAGAACTGTTAGCCATGTTGGTAAAATGACTTAGTGGGTAAAGGAACTTGCCACCAAGCCTGAAAACTGAGTTCAATCCTTGAGCCTCACATTGAAAAAGAAGAGAACTGACTCCTAAAAATTGTCCCTCTGACCTTCATATGCACACCATGGTTCATGCACACTTACATGCATGTTTGCATAAACACAAATAATTTTTAATAAAAATCATATAACAATAAACAGAGACCTTATGTGTGCAATTAGATTATTTTAGTTCATTGTAGAAAATGCTTTAAAGGAATTGTTGAGTCTATTTTCAAACTGTAAACATGGTGGATTTTTCAAGACAGTGTGCTTTTAGGTTTAGATACTATTTCTTTTTTCTACCTTGAGTTGTATATGTGTAAATAAAGATGCCTTTTAAATACTGTAAATTTATATTAATACAACAATTGTGAAACAAAATATAACCAATCTAAATGATATTTACCTGTTTAGTCATTCATGTTGGATTTTACTTATTTTAAAGTGTCTTATAAACAGCTCTTTCACAATGAAATTAATGAATTGTCTATTTCCAGTTGAATCAAGTGTAGATCTATGATAATGATGTCATTGTCATACTTTTGTGTTTTAGTTTTCCTCAAAATGAATGAACAGCTATTATGACTCATGGTGTTTTCCCCTATAAACAATGTATTCACTGATATTCAGTGGTCCACATAGTTCGCTGAACTTTGTGCTATCAAGAGACAATTATTAGTGCAAGATGAAGGCACTATTTATTACTATGATCTACTTACTACCAAATTGCTCTCAAACAACTGAGAAAATCATGTGAGCAGTTCCCTTCTAGATCAGACCAAGTTTAAATCTATAAATCTACTTAAATATCATACCATCACAGAGATGGCAGTTATTTTTATCCTAACTATAAACATTTGATGGTTACTTAAGTGAATGATAATGAAGCATTCATTTAGTATGGCTAGTTTTAGATTAAAAAATATATACAAATATCTCTTTCCACTGACCCACATAAAAGAAGAGACCTGTAAGAGGCCACGAGGCTGCTGTCTGATACAATAACCCAAATCCTGCCAGGCGTGGTGGTGCATGCTTTTAATCCCAGCACTTGGGAGGCAGAGGCAGGTGGATCAATGTGAGTTCAAGGAAGGCCTGGTCTACAAAGTGAGTCCAAGAAAGCCAGGACTATTATACAGAGAAACCCTGTCTCAAAAAAAAAAAAAACAAAACAAAACAAAACAAAACAAAAAAACCCTTCCTCCCTCCCTTTCTCCCTCGGTGTTGGTAATCACATTTTCTCATTTCATGTAGACACATATGCATATCCACCTCCCCATCCTAAAACTAGTGCAGATTTCCATTCTAAAGTCAAAATATCCTTATAGCATATTGGTTGATTTAGTTCCTCATTTTTTTTTTCTATAACCCAGTGTCTCTCAGGGCAATAGTACCTTTTTCACAAACATTCAAAAAATCCAATGTTAGTAAAGCATTGTGTAATCTGTCCCTGGGATTCTTTAATTCCTCTTCTTGTTTATTAAGCATCTCTTTTAAGGTACAATTAGCTCTTTCTACAATTGCTTGTCCTGTAGGATTGTGTGGCATACCAATAATATGCTTTATATTATAAAAAAAAGCATATAGGCAAAGAATTGCTTCATTTTTTTGGATACATAAACAGGAGCATTATTAGTCTTAATTTGTGCAGGTATGCCCATAAATGCCATTATTTCTAATAAATATGTAATAACACAATCAGCCTTTTAAGAACTTAAAGCAGTTGCCCATTGAAACCTGAGTATGTATTAATAGTATGATGTACGTACCTTTGTTTTCCAAACTCTGCAAAATGAAATACATCAATTTGCCAAATCTCATCCTTTTTAGTACTTTTAGGGTTACTACTTGCAGGTAATGGAATTTGGTTATAAAAAGAAAATGTAGGACACTTTTTAATTATATCTTTGGCTTGTTGTCAAGTGATAGAGAATTTAGACTTGCTGGTACAAAGGAAATAAGTTGGCTTACAGACGGCTGAGGTCTCCCAGAGAGAAGAAAGCCTCAAGCCTTATTTAAGGTGAAACTGCCATAGCCAATTTACCCTGACTGATCTACATCTGAGATATTCCAGAATAAAGACTGCTAAGTGCATTAAAGGGTCTACCCCAGAGACTGTGTTCCTGATGACTGAGCTATTTATAAGGCACTTTAAAATAAGTAAAATTCAACATGAGTGACTAAGCAGGTAAACAGCCTTTAAATTGGTTTTTACATTATTTCACAATTGTTGTACTAACATAAATTCACTATTTTCACATTGCACATTGTATTTTGGTCACTATTCCTTGAAAACACAAAAATAAAGAGAACGAAGAAATATGGGTAATGCGGGCTTCACAACTCGGACTGTGTAGCCACAAGTTCTGGGTTTTCAGAATTGATAGAAAAGCTTGTCTGATCTGAAAGACACTTGGCTAATACTCGATGATACTGGAATGTCTAGGAAAATATTCTCTTACTGACAACATTTTCCTCACATAACATGAGAGAAATAACAGTCTCATTAGTTAAACAACTGTTATTGCCATGTATATGACTTTGAAAAAGTTATTTAGGTTCCCCGAACCAACACATTTAGACCATAAGATAGAAGAATACTATTTTATGGGCTCTTGACATGGATTGGAGATCATACACACCAAGGAAGTATTATAGAGTTTAAGGGTACATTAGGGAGGGTGTTCATTTACATTAGCTATTCTTTTTACTAGAAACACCTAACTGTGAATTAAACCAAGTCGTCTTGTAAAAACATACTTCTTTAGGTTGGAAAGAGAGAGAATGTATATGAAGAAGAGATTCATTTGTGCTGCTAATGGAACATAAAGGTAGTGATGAGCTGATAGTCACACAGTTTAGAAAGATAGGTTGGAGACTTAACCATCCCAGCATACACACCTAGGCAAGAAGTTTTATGGATGTCTTAACATGATAATATCCACTTCAGTCTAAAATGCAATAATGCATTTAATGGGTTGAATTCAATAAGGATTAAAAGTGATAATGTGAATTGGATGACCACCACACACTGGGTCCCTCTAGTGAATACAACAAATTAGAACTATTTTTTCTCACAAAATAGTAGAGAAAGAAGTGAAGGCAGGTTCAAGGGAGTACAGCACAGGAGGACTCTTCTTTATTCATGTTTGTTTGTCTCTGATTAGAGCCAAATTGGTAAATCAATCAATAACCAGACAACATATGAATGAAGGTCAACAGGACGTGGAAACATTCCAGATGAAATCAGTACATTAGCTAAATACAAAAGAGGAATGTGCTGAAATCAGACAATGGGAGGGCAGCATAGCAACCCATGAGCCTGCAATGGGCCAGCAGTAAAGTGAATGACGGTCACTGGGCACATTATCAGCCATGTGTCATGTCTTGTATGTTACTCATGCTCTTTTTCCTTTTCTGAAACATGGTCTCACTATTTAGACACGGCTGGCCTAGAACTCATAGTAATCTCCCTGCCTCTACTTCCTGAGTAATGGGATTCAAATGGGGGCATTATGATTGGTATTATCTGTCTTAGTATAAAAGTTTGTGTCTCTCTGAGAGTCCAGTTTTAAAAAATACTCGAGAAGTACAATTGGACAGAGACTATCAAGTGAACTGATTAAAATTAAATACACTAGAGACTTTTTCTTATACTGTGAGTTAACATTTGTCTATGGTGTTATATGAGTTCAGAACTCTAGCTGAATAACCCAGGTTAACAAGATTGGCAAAAGAATAAATGGGCCTGAACTGCCACATGATTTAAAGGGAATATTAGTAAAAACCTGCATAATCCAAGTAGGCATAATTTGTCAATTTAGAATGCTGATGGAAAATCAAGGAGGCTGACTTCTTCCAGATCCATTGTTCTAAATCATATCTTTTACCCTAACCTTGTGAATTTTATGCTATAATGTGTCATAGTAATATTGATTTTTCGATGAAAATCTAAAAGCATACATAAGTTAAATAAGATGACACAGGCAGAATGGTAAATCACTCAGTCAGTGGCCGAGGTAGGAGTAGAATTTTTGTATGTGTGGCAGCTGAGTGATCTCTTTCTCCGCAGGCTCTCCCTGATGATCTGTAAGATTCTACTCTCATTCCAATTAAACAACCTGATAACATTTTATTCTCCTTCTCACTGGGACAATTTCTCAGTGTCTCTCTCTCATTACACCCACTGGGGTTATCAAACCTTTGTCTTTCTGTGAATGTCTTTCAAGAGATTCTCATATATATATATATATATATATATATATATATATATATATATATATA